>JAGSMR010000094.1:62500-662500 GCA_029286605.1 Sericinus montela | reverse complement strand
TTATATAGAGAATCCATTTAAAGAGAATCATAATATTCCAGTAATCACCAGTAATTGTGCCGCGAATCCTTTACACCTTTCGATGTTTTGCACGCCGAGGTCGGCGTGGGGCGACACCAGAGCCGCCGTGACCAACCTGTGACGCGCAATGTTTCTCTGGAAATATTTCTCGCATCCCGACCAAAGCAGGGACAATGTCGCGTCGCAACGTCTGGAAAAAAAATGTTAAGTTGTTATTGAAAAAGTTACTTCGCAACACTCCGCATGCAAGAAACTTTGCATGCGGAGTGTTGCGAAGTAACTTTTTCAATAACAAAAAATGTTAAATTAAAAAAAAAGTCACGATAGCCGAGTAGCAGGGTGGTCGGAATTTCGAGTCGAGGGACCAGAGTTCGATCCCCAGGTGGGCTCGTGCCAATGGGTTTTTTCAAAAACTTATGTACGAATTTATCGTTGGCTTGGACATTGAGACGGCGACGGGCTCACCACCTATCACGTTGTCCCGAAAATATCTTCCGTGGAATGTGGGTCTAAGGGACTTAAGTGTCTAGACTAGACCTCTGTCTACCCCTGTATTGGGAATGCGTGAAGATATTTATTTATTTTTATTTTATATTTAAAAAAAAAAAACAAATCAATATCTATGATTCATTACACACAATAGTTTTGAAAAAATATTATATACACTATATTGTTATTTTAATATTTGAATTAATTCAGAATCAGCCAAAAGAACCAGCACAATTTTAAAAAAAGCGCAACTTCATTCGGTAACTTATTTCGAGATCTACCCTTTACCAAGAGCAATGGCCACAAGGGCGTAAATATTTTAAATCTATAATCATTCCTCACAGCTTTAGAAATGCACATATTTGATGGTGGTAATTTTATATGAATTTACGTAACAGTATATCTATTTATTTATGTAACTAACCTGCTCTTCAAATAGTTCATAGCAGCATCTAGTTCGACGGGAGGAATTGTAAAGTCGTACAAATCGTCGTCTGAGGCCGAGAGAATGACTAACCCAGTGCGGTAGTTCAAACCGATTTTAGCTAAGTACTTAAAGAGATCTGCGAGAGCCTTGCGTTTCTGCTGCACTATGTTCTTAGCTTGAGATTTTTGTTTGTCCTTCGCCAGGGTCGAGTCCACCTGGAATTTTATTTACAGAAATTATATATATCTATATATATCTATATATATCTATATATATCTATATATATCTATATATATCTATATATATCTATATATATCTATATATATCTATATATATCTATATATATATATATATATATATATATATATATATATATATATATATATATATATATATATATATATATATATATATATATATATATATATATATATATATATATATATATATATATATATATATATATATATATATATATATATATATATATATATATATATATATATATATATATATATATTACATGTCACGATAGAGTCAAAACTCACGATAGCCGAATGGTTGGGTGATCGGAATTAGAAATGAGACCAGGGTTCGACCCTCAGGGGGTAGCCTCGTCCCAATGAGTTTTTTCAAAACTTATCTACGATTAATATCGTTGACATAAAGACTAGGCTTATCGCCTATCACGTTATCCCAACAATATTATCGCTGAAAGGTGGGTCGAAAGGACTTTAATGTCTAGACTATAATATAATAATAACATATTATCACATCATTTTAATTATTGATATTATTTACAAAGTAATTGAACTGAAGATAATTGTTAGGACTGTTACAATAAATTTAATACGAAAACATACTCCTAGTCAAATTTAATTAGTAATTCATAGATGTCATAATAAGTACCAAATAGCTCCTCTCAAAACTCTTAGTGTCATAATATGAGAATAAAAATTACCTCCAAAGAAGCCAAATGAGTATTGGTTTCTATGACACTGGTCACAAAGTCGTCCAAAGCTTGCACTAACGACGGGTAGCTGCAGTTGACCATTGTATCTTTACATAAAGTCTTCGCTTTGTTAAACAAATTAGGAACTTTCGACAGAAGGCTTCCATGTGATACAAGACTGCTGGACTGTTCAGCTTGGTCAAGGTATTTCTGAAATATGAACTTTTGATTTATTTTGATTCAGAGCAATACTGAACTAAATCAATTATGCTTCAATGAATGTTTCATGATATGGTTGGAATTAAGGATGGTAACCATACCATTCCATTATCCACCAGGATACCTACTATTACTTCGTAATCACCTGGCACTAATAACGTGGAAGAAACTAGTACATACATAGATACATTAATCTGATGATGAAAAGTACCTAAAGCATTCAAATTATGCAATCAGAAACGACGAAGACACAATAAAACGCCAGACCGGAGACAACGTAGGAAAGTTGTCCTAAATCGACGGGTCCGGGAATCGTTTGCCATCTGGGTCTTCGGCCGCTCCAAATGCCGGCGAGGTGGTGCTGCGTGTCTATCATGGCGCCCCCTGACGCAGCGCCGCTAACGCGTGTCTATCGTGTGGACGCCCCGACGGGCGGCAGGTACCTTGAGCGTGCGGGTCGCGGCGAGGTGGTGCTGCGTGTCTATCATGTAGGCGCCCCCTAAAGCGGCGCCGATAACGCGCTTGGGCCGGTCCCAGATGCCCACGTGCTCCGCGCCCGCGTCCGGCATCTTGTCCACCAGCCATCCCGACACGCTCTCCTTTAGAGCGTTCTGGAAAACGGAAATGAATGAATCAAAAATTATGGAAAAAGTTAATGTGTTGGTATAAAAAACTGATTTTTTTTATTACTTTCTACGTAAAGTAGGAAGTACAGATTAGTCTTTCTGTGAATGCAATCTGCTAAGGTATTTCCATTCTTTCTTGGACACTACAATAACTAAATAAACAACAATGCGAGTTGGCCGACTTCAGAGCACCTCACAAATTTGTCATTGCTCAGACACGCAAGAATATTTTCCGTTGCCGACAATCCTACTAGGAACTCAAGAGACCCAATTCGTCCCAATCATTTTAGCTGTCTTTCGGATTTCTTATAAAAGTAAGACCATGAAATAAGGTACATGTAATGAGTAACTGGTACATCTTTATTTATGATAAACGAATTAAATACTGTTTTACTGTTTTTTTACAACTAGAGAGAGAATGAAAATGTGTGCTCGCTTGCACCTCACTTTCGGCCCCACCAGTATTATACGAAATGCAACTCTCTCTCTTTCTATCTTCAACTTATGTCTACCTCTAAACTTCCATTCGCCTCACCCGATCACACCTTTCGTAACGCTCTAGTCACCAGCAAACTCCTAAAGTTAAGGGTGCGTTAAGTTTTATTTCAAATAAGCGCTGGTAAAATGTGCATCAAAAGGACTAAACCGTCTAAGTCTTTAGCCACCTTAGTCCTAGTTGTATGGTCATGAAAGCTAATTATATAATTTCAAATCACCTCGAACTCCTTTGTATGTTTGTGTAGTGCTTTATGTGCTTTCTCAACTGTATCTTTAACACTCCAATAGCTGAGGTCTCGATCCCAAGTGCAAATCTTAACAAAATCACGTAATTTCTTCTCTATGGGAGCACGCTTCTCCTTTATTAGATTTGCAACCTGCTGCGCAAACTGAGAGTAGTAATTGTGAGTGTTCCACATTATTGACAGCAGCTCATCTGGTAACAAAAACATTAAATAAACAATCATCTCAGATTTATATTATTTACAGCAATTACACAGAAATTGCTTATATGATGGTAATAAATTTGTTTCAGGAATATATTAAATGATGTATCGAACGAAAATCATTACTAAGACGGATGCCGAATGCTGGATGATGTAGGTTTGAACAAGTACGAAAAACAACTAAACGTAACTAATAGTTGTTATACTAATAGTTGTTATAGTAATGTGGTGATGGCTAAAATAAACCTAGGTCAGAACGGTGTTATGAAATTTTTAAACGCGCGATTTGATCACTAGGCTACCAAAGTGATTTTGACGATTATTAATATTAAAAACTAATTTCTATTCACCTCTCCTGGGGCTGGGCTGAAGGTGAATTAAGTGACAGTGATACACATATATGATGTCCAGCCTAACTTCATATTCAGCTAAATTGGAATTCTCCATGAAATCCTTCAGCACTGTAATAACTCGGGCAGCTGGAACCGACTCCCCTCCAGACCTAGAGTCCTCATCGCCGTCATCCAAATATGAACTAACTACACTGTATAAATAAAACCAGTATTTGTGAGCTTCTGCTTGTTTCCTGTAAAACAAATTACTTATGTTAAAATAGAAATGACAAATGTTATATGAGCAATATAACATTTCTCATATTCTCTCTGGCTACCCCGTCAGGGATTGTGCGTTAAGATAAGTAAGTAAGTTAGTTATATGAGCAACTTTTGTTAATGATGTGTAAGCTATTTTACATTATAACATTAATATTGACAAATAGTGATAATCCTCTCAAATTATGTGTCTTGTGCTTTTTAGTTGTCCACAGAGAGTGGATACTAAGTGCCTAAATTTAAAAATAAGTGTGAATTTACCCTTAATCTATGTCCACGAGAGCACAAGCGCTACGATCACTTACGATCCCTCTATTTACGTCTACAGAGACAAACTAAAGGCGAAGGCGAGATCTACTGCTTTGCATAATGATAAGAAAAAATAACCTAACAAATTTTATAATAACCTAACAGACAAATGTTTATATTGTACAGTCAAGTAGGACATGCTATTAATTATGTACTGAGCTTTAGTATGCCTTGAATGGACCTTCGAGCCGGATCAACTTTCTCTTAATTGTCACCCCCCTCCAAATCACTAGGATTTAACGCAATCATTGCGCATAGCTTGCGGAATTGTGGTCGTAATACCACAGGCAGACCTGTTTTGGCACTAAAGTTTTGGTATAATGGTTACTCTGTTACACACTGATGATATACATTTTCCTATTACGCTACGGGGGATGATATATTCAATAGTAAAATGTCCTTAGAAATAATGTATTATTTTAGCAGCTACGGAAATGTATCGGTTATCATGCAATACCATGGTATTTAGCAGAAACATTTGCCAATTTTTTATATTTTATAAACTCATTAAATTCTTCACAGATAAGCGATAAAATATAAACAATTTTCAAATGGGGACTACAGTACACAGATTTCTGTTCAAGTGAATACCTGCTGTATATAATTTATACTTGCGATTGTTGCCGCTTGGTGAAATTGCATTGCATTAAAATTCATTGTTGAACACTTGTACACAATTCACTTAATTTTTTTTTTAAATTTTACCTGCTGTATAAATTATTCAGGCACTCCTTCCAGTGGGACATTTCCAGTTTTCTCCAATTGATGATCTGCTGACCCACCGCCAAAGAAATGTCGATCATATTGTTTCCTTTATGCGCATTTTTGTTCCACTCCTCGATTTTGTCTCGAAGCAACTCTAAGCCCGTAAGAAAGCGGGACACGGCACTTGTTATTGGGAAATTTAATATTCTGTCTACTATGACAATGATCTGAAATTGTATTATAATATATTATTTATAGTAATTCAATAAAATTTTTCAACGATATAACACATATATCACATGTAGTCCCAAACTAGGTTTCAATATGTCGTGTTTATGCCCGTGGAATAAACATATGGATATACTTTAGAATTAAAATTGGAATTATTTATTTCCAAAAATGTGGTAATTACAATATTGTCAATTGTACAATAATAGTGTCACACATTTTTCCATTACTGGCGTAGAAATTTATCATTTATATAAGAAAAGTAGAAATTAAAGTTGAACAATGTCAAATATATTAAATTAGTAAATTATATCATTTAGTCCTTGTTGTATTTACTTACTTATAAAGATAAATTTCAAGTTTTCTAATCCACTACGCAAAAAAGTCAAGGTAATAATTAGGCTAAGTGGACCTAGTGGTTGAGTGATTGAAATTTGAGTTAAGAGTTATCGCGGATCCCTTCCACCAGTCACACAAATCCAAAATAACCTCCGATAAAATGTTGGTCGAAAGGTCAAAATTTTCTAGACCTCTTGAAGCTACAGGGGTAGCCCCCTAAATAAGGAAATACGTGTAGATAAATAAATAAATAAATATGCCTACCAAGATAACAATATATTTAATATTAAATTTACCTCTTTTAATGTTGGGAAATCAGGCCACTGATCGAGTAACTCATTGGTGGTCTCTTTCACTCTTAGCAATAATGGTAAACATTGTCTCGTCTCGGAAATCCAGGGCGAGCGGTAGAAATCGACTTTCTGATTTGATGTTTCTGTTGAATAATTGATATAACATCAGTTTTAATAATGACGACTTGACAATCATAATAAAGCCATGAACAGGTTCATAAAACTATTTAAAAAAAATTAAATAAACAAAAAATAGCGATCTCTGTGTAAAAAAAGTGTATGGGTCGTATAAAGAGACATAGTCGTATAAAGAGATATAATATGTACATGAAAGAGACTGGATGATAAAAAGAACAATCAAGTTTCTTTCTTCTCTTACTTAAATGTCATAAAGAATAAAGTAATTAATAACTTTGTAAAAAAAATAAAGGCAACTTACCAATTCCGTCCACTTTTTCTTTTAAATGGGAGATGAGTATCATTAAACTTGGTGAAATCTCTCCTTCGAATTCTGCATCTAAAGCTTCCCATGTATTGTCTACAATCCGGCTAAATGTCGGATACCTCTTCAACAATGGACTCACTACGTCATTGCCCACCAATTTCTTTGGACTAGGTAACCATTCTGCTGTTGTCATGTTACGAACAAAATTAGAATGCCATTTGTATATCGAGGATATATCTTCGTTGTCGATTAAGTATTTTGTCTTTTTCTTCTCATCATTGACTGGTGTTTTAGTTTTCTTTTGTTCCAATGTGAGAGGCTTGAATTCAGCGAAATCGGATTCTGAATAAGAGGGGAACATCTCCATTATTTCCTCCTGGGCAATTGCTTCCTCGTCTTCATCCTCGCATTTGGACCTAAAATATTACATGCATGTACATCAACCTTTAAACAAACCTATTAAACACCACTTTGACAGAATAAACGAATTTTTATTTGCTAGATAAATACATTTTAGCCATATTTAATTAAGTTTTAGTGATGCAGATAACGTTATCTGCAATAACGTAAAAAATAAAGTATCTTCACGCAATTCCCAATACAGGGGTAGACAGAGGTCTAGTCTAGACAATTAAGTCCCTTCGACCCACCTTCCATCGAAGATATTTTCGGGACAACGTGACAGGTGGTGAGCCCGTTAGTTAGTTAGTTATTTAGCGCGTTTGCAAAATATTCGACAGGAATACCTACACTTGTACTTTGTGAAAAAGTATAGTTCTTCTACTTTTCTTACTTCCTTACATGCAGTAAAAGTCCGATGCAGGAAATGAGCCTCTCCCGTGAGGAGAAATTGCCATAATAATTACGCTTGGCAAGCGGATTGGCGATTACAGTACCAGAAACTTTACAATTAAGACGCTGCTATCAGTCAGTGATCCGCTTAAATTTGGTATGGCTATTTCCGGGATGTTTATCTCATCGTAAGAAGTATACACTACCATTTTTTATCCATTTTTCTTAATGGCCGAGTGGGAAGGGACTCTCGCCCAAGGTAAGAAACGAAATAGTACAGTACAATTCTAACATTTATTGCATTATTTCACTTACTTGGTTACATATAGAGCTTCGTCGTCTTGCTTTTTCTTTTCGATGTCTTTTCTCTGTTTCTCCCAAGCACTAACGATTGCATTTAATGTCGTCAAAACCGTTGCAAAGGTCTCTTTGTCGAGGCATCCCATCGCCGTGCACCGCATGTTCAGTTCGGATAAATTCATTTTTAACGCTCTGTAAAAATATTGTGTGTTTGAGATTTAAGGAATTTTCTCTGAGTTACTTCTTATAGTACCCACAAGATAAAAACTAATAAAAGATATAGAAAAATTATATAGCTATGAATATTAAATATTTAGATATGATTCTATGTAACTGTATTTAAAAAATAAGTAAAAATTGTTGCATTCTTCTACAAATTGTATAGAGCTAGTGTAATAGAAACGGTATGATGTGTTGGGGTGGAGTAGTTTCCATCAGTTAGACTGTTAAATCGTTCGCCATACTCTCATTAATTAATACTCGCAATAATATTATTTGTAAACAATTTACTAGTAAATAAAAATATAAATATTTATAAATATCTTCACGCAACTCCCAATACAGGGGTAGACAGAGATCTTAGTCTAGACAATTAAGTCCCTTTGACTCACCTTCCACCGAAGATATTTTCGGAACATTTACTAATTTTCATACACGGGACATTCACAATTTAGTAACATTTTAAAATAATTTACAAAAATCAATGTATTTTCTAAGTTACCATCTGATATAAAATAAAAATACAAAAGTACTTACTCTAAACATTCTACATCAGCACTGAATAAGTCCTCGTCGGAAGTTATTACACTTCTCTTTAATATTTGCATGAATGACGACGACAAAAATCTGTTCAAATATCTCTCTTTAGCATTATCCTTAGGAATCCTATTTGGGTATGCCATTAGTTCAGTAATCGTTTCACTTACGATGGGTCCTTGTTCTATTTTCACTACAAGCTCCCTTACAAGATCACTTAAAGTTGTAACACTGTAAATAGTTTGTGATATCGACGTTTGTAAAGGTTTCGCTAAATCAGGGAAAGCCGCGGAATATGTAGTCTCGATTTTTTTATAGAATGCATCTACCGAGTGCAACCAAGATGACGTCTCTTTGATGACTGTATGAGCGTTTTGTATCGTATTTTTATCAACGTTAGGAGACATTACGGAGTCGTAAAGAGAATCGCAAGTTTTGATGAGGTTCGTGAATATCGATGTTGTTGCTTTCATGGATAAAACTGACTTCTTGAAATGTTCGCAATCCTGTAAATGGAATTTCAAATAAACCTTATACAAAACTAGTACAGATATAATTTACTTGGCTTAAATAAATATACGTATTTGTATTATTAAATACTTGCAGATTGATTTGTCATTATTAGTGTCTTGATAATTTAGCGAATTGTAATTACATCAACCATTAAAATAATTATCACCACAAAAAATCTTATAAAATTTAATAGAATTAATAACTTTTAAACTACGTTACCTTTGAAAAACTTCCATACGAAGGTTCTTTGGGTCTAAATGTATTACCAGATGCATATTTGTGCACTCCTTGTGCAGTTTTCTGTTTAAGTTCAGCAAGAATAGCACAGTACGGATGTACTTTGTTAAGTCTGTCTTTATTTTCATTCAAGCTTTCAGCCGAGACGTCGGAACTCTTCTCTACTTGCCTATTCTCTAATATACATCCAGATACAACGCCGTGTATGTAATATGTGCTAAGTAATACGTCGAACATTTTAACATCCTCTTCTATATATTGAACTTTAAGACGGTGCTTCTCTACATGGTCAATAGGACTTATTTCTGCCATGATCTTAATGAACAAGAAGCTCGTCAACATAGACAATTTAGCAGTTAAGATCTTTGCCTTTAGGTTCATTTCTGTAACATCTTTAAGCTCATTGTACGTATTCGTCGCTTTTGAAATTAATTGAGCAAAAGTAGTTTCATCTTTAAAATATTCTAGAAGTTGGGCATTTTCATCGTAAATTGTAGAATTACATAGCTTTTCTCGAACAAACGAATGCATATAATGCATCAGCTGTTCGAATTTTTTCATTTCAAATTCAACATCAGATTTTCTGAAAATAATAATCCATATTCAAATTACACCATTATATATGATATCCATGATTTATCGGTTTAATCTAATATATAAAATTCTCCCGTCGCGGTGTTTGTAGTCAAAGTTCTCCGAATGGCTCGACCGATTTTCATAAAATTTTGTGTGCATATTGGATAGGTCTAATTTTTCATGTTCATTTTTCATGTGTCAACATCTATTGTTCATTGTTTTTAAATGTTAACTGTTTATTTTTTAAGATAAAATTTTCGTTTTTATTTTTTTATTATATAGCTTAAAATACATACAACGCTAAATTTTTATTTGGCAAAACAACGTTTGCGGGTTCAGCTAGTTATAATTATAATCCTACCATATTATTTGATTTTACGTACGTTCGTGAATAACTATCAAAAAAAATTACAAAAAGAATGACAATTTATAAATAACGCCACAAAACTTTTAGGTAAAAGGTGATATGTACTTGTCTAGCTGATACACGCGACTTTGTCAAAGTTAAAAATATCTCAAGTATTTTCATTCCTTTACTTTTTTACATGGATACGTATAATAATTATACATAAAGATTAATGTCTTATTAATTAACAATTTGAGCTGTCTTTGTTTGTTGTATTGCAAGATACAACTGAACAGCATCAGTTCGCTCGCTAAGATAATGCGCAGCAGGCCCTAACTTTGTCATTAGGTAGAGGTAGAAGAGACTTCCCCATTTCCACGATTTTCTTTATCAGTATAACACACATGACGGAATACTTATGAAAATCGTTGATTTTTAAAACTTTAATAAGTTTATGTTAAATGAAGATATCGTAATATTTTTAGATACAGGCCAAGTGTCTAAGGAATAAAACTTAATTTAAATCCGGATAGATTTCAATTAGTCAGTTAATAGTCAGTTTCAATCAGTAGTTTTGTGACTAAAAGGTGACCTTGTATTCACGAGTCGGTAGCTATAACTTACATTTTCAATGCGGCTGCTGTGTCCAGGACTCCAATGTTTTTCCAAAGAGTGTTAAGTAGAGTGCCCAGTTGCATTGAATACTCCACTCTATCTTTTAATGGGACGGATTCATATGCTAAGACGTGACGGGAGCCTGAAATAATTTAATTATTAAAAAGTAAAGTAACATAGTCATAAAAATCATATTTTATTTTATGAAACATTGTGTAAAGTACATTAAGACAAAACATTTTCGTAATTTATCTAGTCATTTAAAATGCTGACATATAGTGCTTATTTAAACTATTTGAACGCTATATTCAAAAGAAATTCTATAATTTACTCACAATACTCAAAAATAACGCAAAAGTGGACGTTAAATAAGTAACTACAATGACAATGAACAATCCATAAATTTCAAATAAAATTTGAACATCAATACTGAATTTAAATATACAGATCTATTACTAACTACAAGTGCAGATCAATTAAGTACTCACTTTTTTCATCTGCAACAATTGTTAGCCTTTGAATATAGAAAGGCATCAACGGCATATTTGTAGAAACTCTCCTGCTATTCGATGGAACATCTTGAACAACATCTTCTGCAGTTAATTCCGCCATTGATGGTGTCAGAAAAGGCAGAGGATATACCACGGGCGAACTAACAAACATTTTATACAATTCGTCTAAAAATTTGACGGGAATCGAAGACATTCTGAAAAAAATAAAATGATATTAAGTAACTATTTTAATATTATTATTACTTTTATTCCTATTCTAACGTTCTGTGTGTAATTTCTGTATTGTGTGTGTCGAACAAAGTTTGTCTTTGTCTGTCTGTGTGTGTCAGATATAATAAATATCTTACTTCTTCTTACCTTTCTAATTTTACTTCTTCACTGCCAATTACAATATTTTGAATCGCTTTCAGAAGTCCTATTAGCATCGGTGGAAATCCTCTATAGTCTTTGACTATATTCACAACATAATCTAACACTTCAATAAAATTATTTGAAAATACATGATTTTTATTACTCGAATTATATGAGCTTACACAGCTCATCAGATCAGATTTCATTAAGCCAAGTACTCTTTGAATAACATACAAATTGATTGGCAAAAGTTTAACATGTGATTTATCAAACAAACTTTGTGAGTTTTCTAAAACCTTCGTTATATTCTCCTGTAGCGTTTTTAGAACTACGTCTTCAGGAACATCCATTACTTCAGATAAGTCTGGTTTGTAAACAAATTTTGTTTTTGCTAATTGTCTTTGAATTGGCTGGCTCATATCCAAAGTTACAGATTTGTAAATGGCAGCTCTTTGTATGCACAGGGACTGTTCATTTTCATTTTCATACAACTTTGGCTGTATATATAACTTGCGCAATTTTTTGCCAAGTTTAAGCATATTTAAAGAATCATTTGAGCTACGTAATTTCATATTTTCCAAATCAGCATTAAACTTTTCAATGCATTTGTGATTTTCTTGTAATTTAAACAATTCTGCAAACAAATACTTTTGTAACCACTTATTATGAACATTAAGCAATGGTATTATCTCTTCTTTTAGTGTCGGTGTTCTTTTGGTTTTCGTTTTACCGAAAATGGGCATCGAGCAGACCTTTATAAATCGTCTCCTCCAGTTTAGCAACTGTATTATATGACAGGAAATATTATCATTTAACGTGCTTTGTGCAAGTTTTATTATTTTAATAATCTCGTCGTCGATACGTTGAAGATAGAGTTGACAAAATTTTAAGATGGGGTACTCAACAAAGTCGTCTGTAAGGCTGCCAGAAAGAACAGCCTTTGAATATTCTAGTGCCGAAAAATGTTTTTCGGTTTGTAATGTTTCAGTGAACACTTTAAATAACTCATTGTAGAGCAACATTGTAATAACATTCGATTCTAGAATGACTTCAGCGTTTTGTTTTTCAGACTCAGGATAAAATCTCTTACTAGTTAATGACTCTGCGTTACTTTGCCGTAAGTAATTAAAAGCTTTCTCGTTTAATTTATTACTTAAAACTATTAATATATTATTTTCATCGTTTATAAATTCTTTGATTACAAAGTGCAATATTGGTAAGATTGCCTTGGGGCTCTTTTGGTAGGAAACAAAAGCATTGAAAAGTAAATGTAAAGCATCATTAGGACCACATTGTTGTGGATCTGTAACAAGTTTTATAAATGGATATGCTATTTGTTTTCCTAATTCGTAGAATGAATTTGTGCTTAACCCTTTTACAGTTAAAGTATGGCAAATTTCACTTGAAAATATTTGTCTATAATCCTCTTTCTCCAATTCATTTTCTAAAGCTTTTAACATTTTATTTTTCATTTCAGCTAAAGAAGCATTAACATTTGATATAAAATCACTTCCGCTTCTAGGCTTTATGTAAACATCGGAAAAACTATTCCACAAAGCCGTTTTACAGGGGATACCACGGACAAGTTGCTGCCACGTCAAATGTGAGGCCTGTATTAAGTGCGATGTCGTTGGTCTCTCGAAACCTGTAAATGATACTTAATTAGTAATACGAATATTGTGTGCCATGTAAATTATTATTATAAGGTGTAAATTATTTAAATATAATTGTTGACAAAACCTAGTCTAACGATTGATAAAATGTTTAAACTTGAAGAAAAATGAAATTGAAGCATTAACTTCAGCAATATCATTAATTTAAATTATAAATTCCTTAACAAAAACGAAAACGATACACACAAGTGCGATCATTCTTACCTTGAATAAATGCTGCCAAAATGTCATGGCATCTTATGCACACATTATAATACTGCTCAGGAAGACCACTAGAGGACAGTAATGCCGCACAATCCAAGTAAGGAATAGTTTCTGATAAACTAGTTTCCCATTCGTCAGAACGAAGAAGAAATAGCTCAACACCTCGATTTCGCATTGCTCTCGAAATTTCTCCATACTTAGGATCCATAGTGAAGAAAACTCTAAAATTTGGATGTGGTTTGATTTCACTTATTTCACCCCTTTCGGGTATACTAAGTACGCCGTTTGGTTCCAACAATCCATTGAGCCTATCTAATACCGCTGCTGAAGTCAAGTTGACATTGTCCAGTAAAAGCCAAGATCCTTCCATTAAAGTTTTTACCAGTAATGAATCAATCCATTCAAATTTTCCTCCAGCATTAACCGATGAACGCTTTATTTTACTAAGCAAACTGTTTAATTTATTTACATTTTTCTGAACCTTATTTACTAATTCACTTGACAGCTTCTCAACTAACAAAACATTGCAATGTTCCAAGAGTAATTTTATTTTCGCTTCAAAATTTCCAGTGTCGTCATTATTTAATTTATCCCTTAAATAATTAGATTGTAGAGATTTATATTCATAAAGACTACTTAGCAATTTACTTGTTTTCCATTGCTCTATGCTTTTTGTCAACCACAAGTTGCGCACTGTGTGTTGTGTCAGTGTTTCTATTTCATCGTAAATATTCTCTAAATTTCTATTGTAGTCAACTTGTTCAAAACCCCCTAAGAGGTCGGAGACATCCATAGCCGATGTCACAGGCACTACATGAAGATCATATCCAGTAAGGTCAGCTAATATTTGAATGACGCTACTCTTCCCTGTCGACGTCGGTCCGACTAGTATCGTTAACCAATTCATTTTTATGTTTTGAGCAACAGCCTTCAGTGTGGACATTTGATTTCTCAAAATCAACAAGTTTGATTCTAAAGCGTGCTTATTTTTAAATGCCTTTTCTTTATTTCTACCTAGCTTTACATCGCCGATTATTATTTCTTCAGCATTTATAGAAAATTGTGGACTGGTTTCACTTCTCGGATATTCGGGAGAAAATATTTCATCATAAGCTTTAGTCATTAGATTTTTATCTTCAATAGTTCTCATTCTGTTGATGTAAAGCATATCAACAAATTTTCCAGGTGAGATGGAGTTGCCGGCATTTAAATCAGCTATCAATGCCTCACACCATCTTTGTATATCTCTCAAATTCATCTCCCAAGGACCTCCCCTGTGGCCCCAAGATTGAACTTCAGTAATTTCATGAGCAACTTTACAATTGAACTCTACGATTCTGTGTAAAACGTCTTTAGGCAACGTCGAATACTGTGATTCAACAATATAGATAAGGTCTTCTTTGGTCAAAGTGTCAATGTATACTTGTGTAAACCGATTTAAGAACGAAATCGGTAATCCTCTGCGAGCTCCGCCTTGTTTCAGTGGATTTTGGCATGCAAATAATTTAGTTTCCTTTTTCACTTTAAATGTCTTTCCTAATTCGGGAATAAAAATTTCTCCTCTATGATCTAAGCAGGCATTTAAACCCTCTAGCACTGGTTGTGGCGCTAAGTTAAGTTCATCAAGTAATATCCAATCCCCGTTTTGCAAAGCACTTAAAAATGCTCCTTCCTTAAATATAAAGGATCCATCTTCAGCTGGAAGATCAGTACCAAATAAATCGGTAATGTCCTGAAAAAGATTTATTTTAAATGTGAATTTAATAAAATTGCAAGATAAAATTTAGTTACTAGTTTCTGACAAATTTATTTACAGATACAGCTTGAATAGAAAATTATGAAAAGGCTTACTGAACACCGTAACCTGCCACTGTAAAATGTTAGTGTAAATGAGCCACTGTTACCAGTGTAACTTAAAATATAAAGCATTATTTGAATGATATGAAAAAATTATTATTATTAAATTAAAACAGATTTTATTAAGTGAATTTTAATATGACACAAAAGTAAACCTTCTAGTCAGTTCAGTAGTAAAAATAATACTTACTGTTTGGTCACTTAAATTAATGCGAACCACTTTATGGCCTGACGATTTAGCTAAAGCTGTGACTAAGCTGGTTTTCCCAACACCCGGGTTTCCTTCCAACAAAATAGCTTTATTTAATTGAAGACCTCGTAACAGCCGTACAGTATTTGACGCGGTTGTTGGCGCCGTAAATGTAAACGTATGTTCATTATCAATTTGGTCTATTTGTGGTCCAACATCAATGTAAAAAGGTTTAATACCAAATTTCGCGCCATCGAATTCGGCGTTCAATGTTTTTAAATTACCGCCGACTAAGTCTTTTAAGCTCGTCATATATTCATTTCCAAATGTTCTTATTTGATTCAACAAGAAGTTAATAGCCGATCTTCTTAATGAAGTTAATGCTTTCGAATCAATATGACCAGTCAATGCTGTCCCGAAACAATCTAAAAATGTCATGCACGCACCATGAACATACGCTTCAGGTACATCCAAAAGTCCTTTTGCAACCGATACATTTATGAATTGAACCCAGGACAGTAAATCGCGTATACTAAAAGGGAATTTATTAGTAACTTCGGAACTCTTCAGCCACACTGTAAAATCTAATATAGAACTACCAATTCCAGAAGTAGCATCCTCTTGATTTCCTAACGCAATTCCTTGGCCCACACTTTTTTCGAGAACTTTTAATAGGTCGTCTCTGGATGTAACATTGTCGCACCATATTTCGGTGAATCTATTTCTTAGCGCCGGTGAAAGTTCTTTCTTACCGAAATCTCCGCCAGGGTTCATTGTTCCAATGAAATGAAAATTTCTCGCAGCAGTAACCACTATAATATCTGAACCATTGCCCATTCCTTTTTCTGCTAATACCAATTGCCGTTCTGGTTCTAGTAAAGAATTCAATCTTTCCAAAACACTATCATCGGCTAAAGATATTTCATCTGCTAAGAACATGTGCCCATTTTCCATTGATGTAATCAAAGGCCCATCGACCCACTCAAAAAGTCTGCCATCATTCTTGTATTGCCTTACTGGTCGAAGACCACCTAAGAAGTCCGAACTCTCAGTGTGCATGTGACAGTTAACGGAAAGAAGTTTACGATTGCTTATGGCCGCGAGAACTTGACATATAGTGGTTTTGCCACATCCAGTCTCCCCAACTAGCAGTACGGGCTCATCGAACATAAACGCTTTAGCAATTAGTACGGCCAATCTACGCATGTTGAAAGTCCAAACGACGTGCGAGAACTCAATGAGATTATTATTAAGGATTATCTCCAAAATAGATTTGGTTACAGGGGACGTATCCTGATGTAGACTGAATAGATTATCTGGGTTCACTTTTCTTTTTATGTGCTTATCAATGACTTCTTCTATTATGCATCTTTCATCGGTTTGTCGAACTTTTCCAGCCAAAACTAGATATCCTTCATCAGCGATGTGTTGATCCCAATCATAGAACTTATCAGTGGTCAATATTTCTTTGGAAGCATGCTTATATCTATTTCCCCATCTAAACAGATCTCGCAAAGTAATAAAGCCATCCTTTCCTTGCACAGCAGCAGAGCCGCGTCGCCTCACTTGCAATTCGGCCATAACGGCAATCATCTTTTTACTATATGTTGGTGGCACATGACATCTTTTATGTAAAATAGTCTCCAATTCGTTTCTGGGTATTTCATCAAAATGAAGTTCGACAAATCTATTTCTGAAAGCCCTTGATAACATTTTACGTCCGCCATACAACCCCGGAGGATTCTGCGTAGCAAACAGCATGAAATTAGGATCAGCCTTAATGACTTGCTGTGTCTCTGGTATAAATAGCTCTCGGTTGTCATCCAGAACGCGATTCAGAGCTTCGAGCACGTCACTTGGGGCTAAGTTCAGTTCATCTAAAATGATCCAATAGCCTTTTCTCATAGCTTCCACGAGTACACCTTCTTTAAAGACTAGGTTTCCACTTGAGTCCGTCGCATAGGATCCAATATATTCTTGCAAGTCTGTGTGCTCGTGATTGTTTATTCTTACGCAATAATTTCCTGAGGCCTTCGCAATATAGGTAATCAACGACGTTTTACCTACCGACGTATCCCCCTGCAATAATATTGGCAACCGACCAAGAGAAATTATCCGCGCAATGTCTCTAAGATTCTTTCGGACCGTTGGAGTTAAAATATATCCATCTGGAATATCAATTTCCAATTTCCCTTGTGGTATCCAATGTCCTTCGAAGGGCAAGTAGTTTTTGCCAGATATTTGTGGTTCAGGTATAAGTTGATTAAGAATTGAGTTAACATTCCGTTTTCCTATGATGGCTCTGAAATAAAACCAAATTTAGAATCAAAAATATGTCATTATATTTAGTCTACTAAGTTCCACAATAAACAACCGTGTAAAGTATAAAAAGCGGCAGTTGGAGTTACTATTGCAGTGCAAGCCGTGGTGCATTTTAAGATTGAAAAGCAGTATGTAGGCTTCTCGCAGAATAACATTTTTTACATGAAAACATAAATGAATCTTACTTTGCTATCATGGCCTCTACTTTCGGGTGAGATGATAGATCTAGTTGCGTGAGAAAGGAAAGGCAAAATGATTCGTAGAGAGATCTAGCCACAGTGCCGCATTTGGCTTTGGCCGCAGCAGTCAACGCTCGACATAAAGTTCTTAGAGAATAATGTGGTGCATTACCTAAAAATAAATAAAAATTTTAGGAATGAGAATAAACATTATATAGTTACATGCTTTGATATTAATTTGTAATCAGTTACCTGCGCCGTCAACTAAGCTGACTTTAGCTTCTTTCTTAATAATGGAATAAAAATTATAAATTGCCTCCAGTGTCGCACCACTTAAATTCATGTGATACAAATAGTCTCCTATTAAAAGTATCAAATCATTTCTCTCCGTCAGTTCGTCAACGAAAAATTCTGTGAAACGATTTCTGAGACCAACAGGTAAATCCTTTTTACCAACATCTGTCGCCGGATTCATACATGCAAATAAAGTGAAATCCGGATGGCGTTTAATAGGAACTTTATCGCCTTTTTCTAACAAATCAATACTTTCATTCTTATCTTCCAGCAAACCAGCAAGACATTCCAATATTTCAGCAGATGCCAAATTAATTTCGTCAAGCAGTACCCAATGACCTTCATGCATTGCTTTGACTAAAGATCCTTCTATGAATGCAAAAGTCAATCTATTCGCTGCTTTCACTTGTTGCTCTAACTTTAAAAGTTTGTGCCCGAAAGTGAGCCATTTTTTTAAATGATTTTCTTTTCTTTCTTTAGTGAAGCGGTTCAAAGCAGCTTTATGGGTCTGTTTCATCAGAGCTACCAGTGCAGCCCAACTCTCCGATTCGAAACATGTTTCTATATGACCAAGAAATTTTTGATTCTTATCTACATTATAGAAGCTTTTGAATAATTCGATAAATTCACTTTTTATAGGCCGTATCACATATTTTAGATCGACGGGTTTGTAGCCGCCAAGTAAATCAGCTGAATCAGATTGTTGGTTCATATTGATGACGACTAACGTGTGCCCGGTCTGCCTTGCCAAATATTGCACTGATGAGGTTTTACCCGTACCGGTTTCGCCAACCAAAAGCACCGGTTCGTTAGCCGTAACACAGCATGCGATTCTCTCAAGTAAACAAGCAGATTGCCTCGTGAATGAAAATACTTCTTGCTTGTTATCAAAGTTCGTAGTTTCTAAACTTTTTTCCACTCTTGGCACTTTCGCTCGACCAACTTCGAGAGAACTTGGATTAAGAGAAACATTAGGTTTGTAGTGTTTGAAATAAAATTCAGATTTCGTCTCGACAATGCCCAAGCATGTGCCAACTTTTTTGGCCAATTCCAATCTATGTGCTGGCGAGGATACGGAGCATGTGAAAATATCCAAAGCATCCTGCAATACTTTCAAAGCTGAATCAGGACTCGATACATCAAACCCTACTACTGCTCTTGAGCACCATTTCATCAAATCCCTCGTTGATATAAGTCTCGAGCCTCTCAGCGAAACTACATTTGTTTCTTTGTCGACACCAGATACTGTTTCGGTAGTTTGTAACGACGTATCATGGCTGCCCATAGAGAACATCATAAATACTTCTATAATTCGTGGACATATTGTAGTAAGACTTGGATATAATGTTTCAATGATTTCCGCTAACTCTGATCTCGAGAGAGGTTCCACATTAATTTGAGTCAAGTGTCTTTGTAACAGTGTGCTTGAATTTGACATCTTTTTTTGAAAGCCGAAATTCGTAGTAACAGTCCTATGGACATAAGAGTTTTTGTTGAAATAGTTATAACATAATTGTAAATCAAACAGGACCTTAAAATTTGTAAACTAACCTCTGGGTAACAAATAGTTGAAAACCCGGTGTGACTGGCAAAGCATCTCTGTACCCCGGTACACAAAGCGTGTTCCTTTCTAAGAGGGAGCTTAGAGTCGACGCAACATCTAAGGCTGCGCAGTCTATGTCTTCTAACAGTAACCAATGACCATTTTGCACAGCCTATAAATCAAATTTTATGATTAGACAAATAGTCAAAATTTAAAATAATATTAAATAGCAATTATTGATGTAACATTGTGAATTATTCCAACGGTTATTTCAAAATAATCAAATACAAAAACATAGTCTGATCTTCTAACCGTGTAAACCTTTGCAAAATGACTGAGTTGCCTTTCCCACCCCAGGAGATATATAATACTACAGATTGCAAAATGTGTATTCCAAAATAAGAGATATACTCGAAATCCAACAAGTATTATATGTCCAGGAACGTAGTTAAACTTTTTGCATAGATGCCGTTACAATATACCTGCATAATTTCAGGTGCCATAGATACTTTTGTATATTTCTTGAAAGCATCAACGGATACGCTAAATGATTCGTAAATTTAGACTGACAACAATTTTCGAAAAGGGGTTTTTTTTACGAACAGCTACATTCCTTTTGACTGACATACATAAAAATAGTACCAATTAATTTGATAGTCAGTCATGACATACTTTTCTGCTGTGAAAAGTTAGTACATACATATATGAACAAACCTCTGTTAAAACACCAGGGCTCCATATAAATTCCCCTGGTACATCAGTGCATTGATGTGATCCGAGTAACATTCGGGAATCAGTTTGATCACCTAATTGTACTTTTTTGAAAGCAACACCTTTACGACCTGTGATAGCAGCTAAATGTTCCACCAGGGACGTTTTCCCAGAGCCAACAGGGCCCATAAGTGATACAGCCTTACCTACAACACCAAAGGAGAAATGTTAATTGTTTACGTCCTCAGTTAATAGTCACGATAGCCGAGTGACCGGAATTACGAGTCAAGAGACCAAACGCGGGCGGCGCATTCGCCATATTTGGACGAACCCTTAAATACTAAACAGCCTTCAAAAGCCCACTGCTAAATAAAGATTAGAATTTTCTTAATAGCCGTAATTGCCAAGTAGGTTGGTTATCGCAGTATCAGTAGTTGGAGATCCACTTCAAATACTGCCGGGAGTCACCAGTTTGTTTCATTTGGATCTGATATTTTTCGAGATGGTAGCCATATCCATTTTCTAGACCTTTACCATACCTTCTTCTTCTATTATTACGATATCCACGAAAGCACAAATTAAACACAGAATAGCAGTTTCTTCTTCGCTAAAAAAGAGTCAAATATATTTATACGCCGTGAGCACGCGACAATTCTTATGCAATTCTTGTCAACTGTGATAACGGCGTAAGAATATTAGCACTCCCTTTCTTCCCGAGGATGTCGTAAGAAAAGACTAAGGGAAACAGCTTTGAAAATAGTTAAGGCAACCTACAGATGGCGGGTTAACCATCTCTAAACATATCAGAACAAAATTATCAGACCTAAGATAGACAGCAGAGTCTGAGGTGCGACTGGTCTGGTACTGCGATCGCCAATCCGCTTGCCAAGCATGGCGATTATAGCAAATCCTCCCTATGGGGCAGGCCTATGTTCTGCAGTGGACTTTAACAGGCCGATATGTATGAATGTATATCAACTGGAAAAGTTTATTTTTAAAAATTCTTTCTTGCGATGGCTGAACCAAACAATGAATAAGTTGGGTATGTAATTATCGCCATTCCACACATTGGCAAGCGGATGGAGATCGCAGTTACCAACACTTCTATTTTTTGAGTATTCACATCAATAAATATTTTTTTCTATTTACAATTCCTCTTTTTTTAAAACCATGATTAGTATTGAACTTTTTCTGTGGGTATACTGTACAAACTTAATAATGTACATAACAGAGGTAAAAAATTCAAAGTGTTATTTTTACCTGAAGCTACAGCCAGAACTAGACTTCTCAAATTACTCACAGTAGATTTAACTGAAACTAAATTACTATTTTGTATATTACTTTTGTCAAAAATAGAAAGCAGAATGCCATCTACATTAACAATGCTATTAGTATTTAAATTTGTTTCTTCTACATTTTGATCTATATTAAGCACCAGATCGTTTTTATGTATAGGAATTATCTCCAAGCATTGTTGCTCAATTATATTTAGGCTCTCAGCTAATATTTTTGATTGAGCCTCTGTCATATTTGTTAAAATAACCATACAGTCTTTAACCATCCTGGAAAAAAAAAAGAAATTGGATGTCAGATAAATAAATAAATAAAAATATCTTCACGCAATTCCCAATACAGGGGTAGACAGAGGTCAAGTCTAGACAATAGACAATAGACGTCGCCGCCTTTATGTCCAAGCCAACGATGAAATTCGTACATAAGTTTTTGAAAAACTCATTGGTACTACCACCTGGGGATCGAACTCAGGTCTCTCGACTCGAAATTCCGACCACCCAACAACTCGGCTATCGTGACTTTTATGAGGATGTCAGATGAGAAAATAAAATGGGTAATAAGATATAACCACAATCTACTACAATATTTTGTGTATTAATTCAATGTTTTATAATACATAACATGTTTAAATTCAGAAAAATAATTAAAAAAAATTGTGTATGAGCCTTGAAAACTGAAGTATGTACTGCTGGTCCATGGAGTTTTTCATATATGATATTTATGATATTTTTTCCTATAAGATAATTATATGGTATATATAGATAAAATAAATTTGTTTTCTTAATATCTTTTAGCATTGATCCAATGTTGTAAAGACTATAGTTCAGGCAATTCATTTAACCCACTTTTACTAAAGCCAATTGGAACAATGTAATAGGTAGTGGGTGGTGAAACTCTCACCATCCTAGTGTACGAGGCAATGATGCAATCCGTATTCTTAATTAGATACATATTTAGATTAATAAATATTTTTTCAAGCTGTCGCTGTCATTGCTAGTGCTCAAAATTTTTTCATATAGACATTCCATATTGCATTTTGAAAGTATAAGTTTACTGTTGGATTCCGCTGTCAGAGTGATTGGTTACACGTGTTTTCGCTTAATATCTTTGGCAATCGTTTAAATATAATTTGTGTTGAGTCTCTCAATTTCTTGTTGGTGTTTGTGTGCGTTTTTGTCTTTAGATATAGTTAGTTGGTGAGTAGTAGTTTTGTATTCATGTGAATTTGCAAAATGATGATGGACGTTGTGGGGGGTAGATGCAGAACCTCCGGATAAACCCGGAGATCCTTCTGCTACTAAACCCAAGCTCGTGGATTCTTCGTCTATTCTTAAAAAAAGAACAGAATATGACAATGACTATTTGCCACGACAAGATTCTTATACACATCCTGATTTTCAGGAAAAGAAAAAATATGTAGACACAGATAAAGGCCCATTTGTGGTCCATCTTAGCCGAACAGACCCTGATCCTTCTGCTGGATTCACTCTTAGACCTGTTAAAATTGGTCACATTTTGTTACAAAATAAAATAAACAACATTGAAAAACAGGGCATAAAAAATGGCGGCCGAAATTGGGTATCAATCGCATTTAAGACTGCATCTGATGCTAATTCTTTTATTGACTTACATTTTCTTTCCCAATATAATCTTACAGCTGTGATTCCAACTTTTAATGTGACACATATGGGTGTAATTAGAAGTATTATATGTATATACAGACATCTCTATGGATGAACTTGTTAGTGAATCGGAACTACCTATTGGGAGAGGGGAAATAATAAAGGCTAGGCAATTAAATAGAAAGGTTGAGTGGGTCCCTACTCAAACAATTGTCCTCACCTTTTCCGATCAAGAACTACCATCCCATATATACTCTTTCTTCACTTCTATTCCAGTTGAGACCTACCTATTCCCTACTATCCAGTGCCTGAAATGCTGTCGTTTCGGTCATGTATAGGCACAGTGTCGATCCAAACCTCGTTGTTTCAAATGTAGTAAAGAACATATTGGAGACACATGTACCAAAGACATTCAAACTTGTCTATACTGTTCAGCTAAGCATTCAGCCACTGACAAAAGATGTCCAGAGCATTCTAGGCAAAAGGGCAATTAAACTTGTAATGTCTGCAGAGAATGTTAGATTTCCAGCCGTAAGGAGACCTTATTCTGATGTTACATCCTCCCAGCCCTTAACTAGAACGCCCTCTACTCCTCAAACTTTGACTCCTCAACTTCCTCACCCCAGTCCCTTATCTCAGTCTTTCAGAAAAACTATCTTAAAAACAAGGTCGAGACCTATCCAACTTTCGGCAGGCTATGATAAAATAGCCCACAGTAATATCACAAGTAACCCTTCATCTTTACTACCTAATGGACATGCTCTGTCGTCCAAAGTTTCTCCCAATGATAATCTTCTCGAAAATCTTGTGGCCTCCCTGTCAGATATTGTAAGCAAATTTGATGATATTCACTAATAATTCTGCAATGGAATTGGTGGAGTATCAGGAATAAGACTTCTGAAATAATACATTTAACTAACACCTATAATCCTTCAATCCTTGCTTTATCTGAAACCTGGTTGAAAACAGGTTCTAGATTTAGAATCCCTGGCTTTTCTTGTTATCGTAGTGATCGGAGTGATGGCTATGGAGGTGCTCTGATCCTACTTAACAGTCCCATTCCTTGTTCCATCATAACTCTTCCTCCTGTACAAAGAAATATAGATGCTGTTGCTATTAAAGCTCTGGACATAACCATCCATTCCATTTAAATTTCTTCCCATTCCTGTATCCCGGACATTAACTTAATATTAGCTAGTATATCCCCACCTTACATCGTACTAGGTGACTTCAATAGCAATCACATTTGTGGGGTTCCCATAGGTCTGATTATTTTTCTTATTTACTGCTTGACGTTTTTAAGGAATTTAACCTTTGCTGGTTCCCGACCCGAAGAACCTATCGTTCCCATAATCCAAAGTCCGTAGTTGACCTGTCCCTATGCTCATCGAGTTTAGCTGCAAGCATATCATGGAAAACCCTCCCTTCATGCTTTGGTAGTGATCATTTCCCCATCCTTTTAAACCTATGTAATAGATCTGTCCCCACTCATGCTACTCCTCCTTTTAAAGTTCAATCTGTCTAAGGCCAATTGGGATGAATTTTCCTTAGTAACAGAAGTACTTATCCAAAAACTTCCACCAGTAACATCTGATAACTTTCAATATGCTTATTCTAAATTTATAAACATTCTAAATAATGAAGGGTGTAAAGTTTTACATTTAAAAAATTCATCAGTGTGTAAACCTTCTTCTCCACCATGGAGGAATGCAGATTGCTCAGCCATTATTAAAAAACGTAAAGCAGCTGAACGATTATACTCCCTAAATATGTCCACAGAAAATTTTCTTAATTACCAAAAAGTTGCTACCGAATAAAAAAAACTTCTTTCTAGAAAGAAAAAAAAAAGGATGGCTTTCTTTCTGTGAGAGCCTGTCTCCCCGCTCTCCTCCTTCCCTTGTTTGGAAAAGCATCAGGCGTTATCGCGGAGCCATCAGTAACTCGGTTTGTGTGGACCCATCCCATTGGCTGGACGATTTTACTAACAGACTGACTGAATATATGATATTATTTTGATCAGATGTTGATCAAATTGTGTGATATGTAAAAAGCAGTATAATATGAAACGCGTCGATATGGATGAAAAATATGAAACAGTTCAATTATCATACAGTATACATAAGTACTCTAGTTTTTCCGCCAATTATACACCTGAGTGCGTACTAATTTTTATGTTGTCGTTATTTGTTTTCCCGGCGATATGTTTATTTTAGATAGAAAAGTAGTAGATATCTCTAATAAAGCTAATTATAAAACAGATGTTCTCACATTTTGCGATCATTGTCAACCAAAATTACTTTGTATTTAGTTATTTTTTTTTTATTTTAGGAATATCTTGGTGAATAAACCTTCTGATCAAATGTCGAGATGGTTTACAGACAGCTCAAACACAGCTAGCACACTATTACCCCAATTTGTTATGCTCAAACTGAAGTCTTTGTCTATTGTAGATACAATAAAATTTGGTAATATATTAAACCACATGTCAGTGATCTTAAAAAGTTTCAAGTATTTGGTGGAACTGATGAGAATAATCTCTCTTTACTTTTGTCAGTGTAAGTATACACAAAAATAATATGAAAGAATAATACCTATATTGTGGTCCAATAGCCTATTTGGATGTAATGAACCTGCCTTTAAAGCTGGCTTCTATTTTGAAGACCATTAGGATTAAATATAATATTGGTAATGTAATTGGTCAGGAGTGGTCCCTATATGGTATAATAAAATTGGGTTGGCTTTATTATCAAGAAACACCTGACAGACTTTATAGAAGGTTTTATAGGCATTTCGGAGCGCACAGCGATGATAAATTTAAAGCTACCAGGATACCAAGTCGATTATACAAGTGTACTCACCTACAGAACAGTCAGACGTAGAAACAATAGTCATTTTATCATCAATTAAATAAAGCCATCCGTGATCACGCACATAAAAACTTAATAGTAATGGGAGACTTCAACACACTAGGATCATTCACATACTGCAACAAAACCAGAAGCAGGAACGGGGAAAAAATTATAAATTTTACCCTTGAAAACGACCTTACTATTTTAAATACTATGTATAGGAAAAATAAGAAAAGAATGTGGACTTGGATCTCACCAGATGGGAACACAAAAAATGAAATTGATATCTTCATGACCAATAAAAAAAGTTACTTCAGCAACTTTAACGTCATCAACCAATTCAACTTTAACACCAATCACAGGCTGATCAGGGCAGAATTAAAAACAAAAGAACCAAAGAAACCTAGACCAAAACAAGAACCAGTAAATGTTAAGCTCGAAAAACACCAAATGGATCAACTAACAGCCAGCCTAAGAGACAAATTCACTAACTTCAAAGAAAACACACAGAACCTAAACATACAAGAAAAATACAACTGGATAGAAAACATTATTAAAACTGAAACGAAACTCGCTACTACTACCACCTGTAAGCAACACAAACAATGGCTTACTACCACCACTATAAAATTACTAGAACAGAGGAGCCACTTAATTAATACAAGAGACGCAAAGGACAGAAGGACAACTAAGAGAAATTAACAAAGAAATAAAGAAGAGCTTGAGAAAAGATAGGAACAGAAATAGAATGGAGACAATTGAAAGACACATAACAAAAACGGGTGGTGTCAAAAAAGCATACAAGGAACTAACGAAATCTACAGACTGGCTAGTAAAAATTAAAAGCAAAAGAGGAAAATCGAAACACGACAGAAAAGATATATTGGAAATTGCAAATTTGGTGGAGAATTCAGATATCCCCAAAATGCTTGACGTAGAAATAGAGAAAGCAATAGACACACAAGGAAAAGACAAAGCATCAGGACCCGATGGTATAAGTAACGAGATTTTAATACAAAATAAGCAGGCAATCACACCGGTCCTCAAAGAAATGTTCAATGATATCATTGACACAGAAATTATCCCACAGCAATGGACAGAATCTAACACTGTCCTTCTATACAAAAAGGGAGACAAACATGACATCGGAAACTACCGTCCAATCAGTCTCATGTCTAACATATATAAGATATTTGCCAAGATAATTCTAAAACGTATTGAAAGAATTCTAGATGAACACTAACCAATTGTACAGGCGGGCTTTCGGAAAGGTTTCTCGGTAATCGATCACATTCATGTTGTCCGCCAGGACTTAGAAAAATATAAAGCATACCAGCGCGAGTACTATATTGCTTTCATCGATTATACTAAAGCATTCGACTCCTTGTACCACGAAAAGATATGGAAGTCCCTGAAGGAACAAGGAATCGAACAAAAATATATCCGCTTAATTAAAAAGATATACAGTCAAAGCTCCGCGAGAATCCAACTAGAAAAAAAAGGGGAACCATTTAGAATAGGAAAGGGTGTCAGACAAGGGGTCCCTCTATCTCCAAAACTATTCTCAGCGGTTCTCAAAACAATATTTAGAAGTCTCAACTGGGAAAACCTCGGAATAAATATCGACGGAGCCTCCCTAACACACTTGAGGTTCGCAGACGACATAGTGATATTTGCTGAAACACCGGAAAACATACAAAAAATGATACAACAGGTAGCTGATGAAAGTGAGAAGATAGGTTTAAAGTTGAACCCTGATAAAACAAAAGTTATGACAAATGGAATAAAGACGACTATACATTTAGGAAATAACCAAATCGATTACACCGACGAATACACCTATTTGGGACAGCTAATAACACAAGAGGATCCTATACGAAAAGAAGTCGAGAGAAGAATAACAAATGGCTGGAAAAGATACTGGAGTCTGAGAGAGGCCATGAAAGACACAACTCTTCACATTAATATAAAGAAAATACTTTTCAACACCTGTATACTACCTGTTTTAATGTATGGCAGCCAAACATGGGTTTTGACACAAAATACGACGAGGAAACTTGAAATCTGTCAACACGCAATGGAAAGAAGTATGCTGAATGTGAAAAGGTCTAACCGAATAAAAAAAGCATGTCATCAGAAAAAAGACGAAGGTCATAGACATAACATCCAAAATCAAAAGACTCAAATGGCAATGGGCAGGTCACATGATAAGAGGTCCAGAGAAATGGAGCAAAATTGTGACACAATGGTACCCCAGAGAAGGAAAAATGAAGAGAGGCAGGCCACATAAAAGATGGGATGATGACATTAGGCAAGTAGCAGGAGTAACGTGGAATAGAGTGGCCCAAGATAGGCAGGAATGGAAAAGGCTGGAGGAGGCCTTTGCCGATTGGCAAACAGACCTACAAAAAATAATTAAGTATTAGAAAGAATAGATTAAGATGAGTTGTAAAAATATATTTATTAGTTAATTTGTAGTTCTTAATGTTGTAATAGATGCTAAGTTGGTCTGAATAAAGGGCTTATTATTATTATTATAATGTAATTGGTAAATGAAAATATTGTGCATGTTTAGGGGAGGCTTATCTTTAGCAATGGTTGCTTGATAGACTGTAAAGAAAAGAAGTCCTTCTTGGGTTCCCACAAAGGATGAAATATCTCCTTCTTCCTTTTTGCCTCTACACAATCCATCCATTAACCGCAACCTTAATGTACCATTTTCAACAGATGAACCCTCCTGGTATTGATGGGATCCCTTATTCTTTTTTAGTCAATATGGGTACCATGTGCAAGCTGTACTTTCTGCAAATTATTAATCTGGCTTTTACGACAGGATGCATTCCAGAAGACTGGAAAACACACGTTATAATACCTATTTTGAAGCCAGGCAAAGATCCTTCATCAGCTTTAAGCTATAGACCAATAGCTATTTCATCAAATCTGTCTAAAATCATGGAACACCTTGTATAGAACCGACTTGAGTGGATACTTGAAAATAATGACATTCTATCAAGGCGCCTATTTGGATTCAGGAAAGGATTTAGCACCATGGATAGCCTTAGTATATTTATCTCAAAAACCAGACTAGCTTTCTCCGCGAACAAATATTTAGTAGGCATTTTGGTTGATGTTTGTGCGGCATATGATAATGTTCTCCTCCCTTTGCTCAGGCATAACATCCCGGAGAGGATTACAGAAATTGTGTCTTATATTCCAATCCAAAGAACTTATATTCCAATAGACACATACTAATACGCATTAATGGTAGACTTTAAGGTCTTCCTCAAGGCTCGGTCCTGAGTCCTTTGCTATACAATCTTTATACCCATGATTTAGACAGATCTGTAAATTATCTGGCCAATATTCTCTAATATGCAGATGACCTTGCTTTATATGTTGCTGACAAATCTATAACTGAAGCAAATTCTCGAATGAACCAAGCTGTGATGCACCTAAACGACTGACGACTTGATACTGGCAGAATTGTATCAAGAGAGGCCATAAACCAAAAGAGAAGAAGAAGAATGTTACTGTTTGTACTCTTAAAATAAATCAAACAGTAAGAAACTTATACTGCCCACACAAAATAACAAAAATATTTGTTGCCAATGAATTATTCTTTCAAGGGGTTTATTTTAATCATACACTAAGTGCAGTATAACACTAATGGGTACAATAAACATATTGTAAATAGGAGATTTAAATTGTTGAACAAATACGCAATAGGTGTTTTGTTATGCAACTTTATTGATTTTTAAAGCATATTTACACTGAACTTTTATTTTATTAAATTAAAGAGAAAAAAGTTAAAATTTCAACTGACACGGGCGGGATCCGAACCCGCGACGTTCGCCGAACTGTGGTGATGCTCTTACCCCTGAGCATTTTTTTCTCTTAAATTTAATAACATTCAGCATAAATATGCTTAAAAATCAATAAATTTGCATAATAAAAATTATGTTGGCGTTATCATATTGATAATTAATAATTATTAACTGAAAAGTCAAGAATATAAAATATTCACTTGTAAAAGGGATACTAGATTGCACCTATGCCAAAAAACAAGGCATAAGTAATAAAAGAGAATACAGATTTAAAATTTTATCTAATGTGTGTAAGACAGTACTCGGAGGTAAGAGCGTGGTCACGGATTGGCGAAAGTCGCAGGTTCGAATCCCACCCATGTCAGTTGAAATTTTAAAAACTTTTTTCTCTTTAATTTAATAACATAAAAGTGTTTTGTTGTCAAATTGTTAATGCAAAATTACTTTTCCTTGATATTAAAACAGATGTGTCAAAAATTAGTATAGAGAATCAGTATAATCATAGGCAACAAAGCCTTTTATCTTAATCTTTAGAGCATGACATTACATTTATAGCCCTTTGAACTTGTTTGCAGGTATCTTCAGCTGCAGTAATCACTTACTATCATGCATATTGTTAGCTAATTTTTCATCATAATCCCATAGGAAAAAAAGGCTATGTATATAAGGTTTTTTTATAATAACATACTACTGATACAATGCTAAATTAATTTCAAAAACAATATATAAAAGATTCAAAACCCCTAAAATAATTTCTATAAAATCAAGAATCAAACTTTCTAAAAATTCCAAGTTCACATACCTTCTTATTTCAGCATTATCATTGTCACAAAAATTTGTGATGAAATTTGTCCAATCCCATTTGGATGAGAACTCATTTGGTAATTTCGAGAGCAATGTATAGCAGCAATTTACTATTTGGTAGTCTGTAATCTTTTGGCGACAATCTAGGAGTCTCCTTTTTTTTGGTGCTACATTATAAGAATCCTCATGGTGGATAAACACTTCAAATGGGGGCACAGAGTTTATTTGAAAGTATTTAAGAGCATACCTGCAATCAGTTAATTATCATAAGTTTTGTTTCAGATATCTCATAAATAGATTTCATATTATAAGGAACTTACTGGAGCATATCAGGGTGATCACACAATGATGCCAGAACGATAGAAAATTCTAAGTGATTAGTTTTTTCAGAATCATTACAAATATCATAATTAGAATTAGAAAATACGGGTTTCAAGGGTATTCTTGTAGATATTACAGCTAACAATAAATTAGGAAGGTATATCCTGAAAAGTTTGGCATCCTCGAAGTTTAAAATATATTCGGATAATATATCAATCGCATCTCCTATATTAATTGTATTTCGCATGAGTGAATTCTGAAAAACAAAGTAATTTTAGAAGTTTTAAAAGCATTTACTTTTTAAAACAATGAATACAGCATAAAAATGTAACATAAAAGTACTCTTTACTAACCCTAACATATTGACATGTTTTTGTTAAATCAGCATTTTTCGTATCTTTTTCAATTCTTCCAACCCCAAAAATAGTATTTTCAAACATTTTATCATGCCTTTTACAGACTTTTTAATTGATAATTGTTTTTATAAAGATTGTTGAAAACTTTTCACCGGTGTTAACTTTTATTATCACCACGCTATTATAAATGCCAAAAGCATGCACAAAAACTTAAATCAAACAACAACACGTGCGATTCAATGTCAATGACGATGTCAAATAGACCAAAGAGCATATAAGGAGACTGTTTTGACGACTGTCATTGCTACTCTATTCGTAAAAGGTGTGTAGGGTAAAGATAATACGTATTAACTGGAATAGCTTTTAGGAATAAGATTCTGCTTAGACGTCTGTATATTCAGTACAATAATGCATTTAAAGCGTCTCAATTTTTTAAAAGTATCAACGACGCGCACTCGACTCATACTCACACAACTTAATAATCTACAAAAACTCGGAGTGAAAGACGAGGAGCAAAACTCGAGACGTGTATTTAAGACACGTTCGATCAATGCATGAGTTTATTGTTATTTGTTTACAATCGACCTTATAACAATATTTTAAAATCCCTTTTTGTGTGCACAATGAGTGTGTTTACAAAAACGCGTTCGATCTAAATGTAAAAAGTAATGAGATAATTGAAGTTATTGTTAAAAAATGAACTGAAAAATGTAAATACGCCAGCTTTTACTAAAAAGTTTTTAATTATTTCAAGCTGACTCGTGAAGTAGGAAGAATGTTTTGCAATTCAAATTCAAATTTACTTGTTATTGTTTCACATTAGAAGTAAATTAGAATACAATTCGTTACAATTCGTTATGTTATAAGCATAATCATATCAATAAAAAAAATCAATAACTACGGGCTTACTTATTAATATAAATTAGTATTTACCGAAGAACTCGAAAGATATGGACGTAATATGAAAGTATTAATTAGTTCCTAAAAATACATACTTCGAAATACTAGTAAGACTCAGTATGTATTTCACCTTGTATGTCTCATCTCATCTAGTATAGGGACCGTGCGTACGGACATCGCCGCCATCGAGTGTAATATTTACGAATTTAACTTTTGTCAAATATAGTAATCCCGCCCTTTTCAATAGAGGAGAAATAATAATTTGCATCAACCCATTTTATATTCATTGATGATTCTACTTCGTGATACTGTTAATTGTAGAACAGAATACTATGTTATTCATATGTAATTTTGAGATTTTTTTTTCAATTGGCGTTAATCGTTTGCATAGTCACGGACAAGATCTGCCCAGTAAAACGGCATATTTGTACCCGAAATTTAATAAAATGCATACCAATATTCTAGTAATCATTGCTCTGTACAACATTGGGAAAGAGGCTGCTAAAGGGAATTTTCGAATCAGTTTTATTACTTTTAATTTTGATTATGAACTCGATCAGTAATGTCTAAATCTTTTATTGGATTATATCTTGACTCTACTATGAGATTACTGCACAGTCTATAAAAACAGAAAGAATTTAAAGTCGAATTTCTAGAGTGATAAACTGAAATTAATCATTCGTTCATTATCAGCGATTAACTAAATAGACATCGATTCAAAATCAATCTTTTTTAATTCAAGGAACCGATTGTTATATCTCATATCGATATCCCAAAGAGTAAAGTAATATAAAGGTGACACTATCTCTATTTCATAGATAAAGTAAATAGATAATACGAAACAAATAATCATAAGATAATACGTTGGGTTTACCCACAGTCACACAGACGTATTGATACGCGGCTTAACTTTTGGACATAATACTTTATTGTTTGTGGACTTAACCCAAAAAGTATAAACTCATTACGATCATAGATAGACATATCATAGGTTTTGATGAGACGATTGACTTATCATAGGTTTTGATGAGTATTTTTTAAATTTGTAAAGAAAAGTAAGTCATTTGTTAAATATAAAAGTTTACGTAAACATATCGACGTTATGTAAATTTTTATACAACTTATGTGTTTTATGCAGCGTGTAAAAAATTCGTTTGATAAAGTTCGTCTTATTTACAAGGCTTATTTACAATATATACACCAATTTTGGGATATTTTACCATTTATAAGTTTTATGATTATCTTTATACTCTAAACAATATCCAACATACATCGTACATGGTGCAAAACGATTTATTAGAATCATAATACTTTATATATTTATTTATTATTTTATTTATTTATAATACTTATGCGGATATACTATGTCGCACCTATAGTACCTAAACCGAAACAAAAAAATAGACAAGAGATTAAATTTGCTAATGTACTAATGGAATCGAAACCATAAAGGTACCATATACACCCAGCCCAGAGACAATGTAAACATAGTGGTTTTCCTACATTAACCCATTTAGGAATTGAACTTGGGACCACAGAGCTTGTGACACTGTGAGAACCGGTGTTTAAGCCAATTGCTCATGGTGGCTGTTGGCAATATGAAATTAAGAAATATGTGGAAATTTTTAACATGTTTCCTGATAAAAAAAGTAGCCCTAGATAATTGTCCTTTCGACCCATATTGCACTGGAGTTTTTCTTTCTTGGGATTATGTGACATGTGGTGAGCCCATCGCCATCTTTAAGTCCAAGTCAGTGAGATAATATTTGAAAAAAAAAGTACAATGAAGATTGTGTTAATATGTGTTTTTCACATATGTGTATCCCTCTGCATACTTCATACCAATTACTTCTAGATGAGTTTGCAAATGATGAGGATGACTCTGGAAGAGAGCTGGACTGGTGTGGTGATGAGTGCCCATCCCAGGTAGAAGTTGAAGTCGAAATTGAAGATGTGAGGAAAACAATCATGAAGATGTATCAGAATGGCCCATATTTTCCTTAAGTCCTAATGGGACTTTACACTCATTGTGAGTTTTATTTTATCCCTCACCTTTTAAAACTTTTGTGTTATACAATTATAAACTGTCAGAAGCACACTTTTAAACAAATGCTTATCCTGCAATTTGTTGCAGTCTGTCAAAATCTGCTTAAAATACTTACCAATATTTTTAACTTTTAGGTCCTCTACGCTTGATGAGGATAATGCCCTGCCAAAGCCACTCCAGGAGTTGTTTTTAGGTGTTATGAATGGTGAATTGGAGAGGGATCGGTAACTAGACTACTAATATTAAATTGATCTAATCTACTTGAATAATTAAAATGAAAAAAGTCAGTCAGCAACTTGCTAGAAACTTGCTAATTTACTGCAGTAGTACACCAAGGGGATTGTTATTCAGAAAAAGATATACATTAATATTATAAGTCCTTATAATATTCATTCATGATGGCCTGAAAAAGTATGCAGGCAATGACCTCTCATGTAGGGAAGTGTTAGCTGTAATTGCTACACTTGACTTCTGATTGGTGACTGTAGTACTAGATACCTTTCAGCTTATACAAAGCCTAGCCATCATCAATCTGCTGAAATTTGTTTTGATATTTTATGAGAGCTTATCCCACCACCTATCAATCGGCAATGGTATAAATAAGGCTTTCCGCTTAGTAGCCTCTTATGAATGCCACAGGATTATAGAGGGTGATTTAATTCTAGCACTGTAACCACAGTTTCTTTCAAATCCTTGAGAATGACCCGAGATTAACACATTCTATCCTAGGTCTTTGCTCTTCTACTTTGCCTCCACAAAGTCCTCTGACCTGTCCTGGACAGAAGGATGTTTACCAGAAAAGTGCAGAACAGGAAACATATGTGGAGTGTGAGCCGGATATGGAATAGATTTCGGAGCCGAGCACCAATTGTTCTGTCGGCAGGGGTGGAACTTTGTCGCCTTTGTCTTCATAATACACGGACACCACGGAGTCCATGTATTATGAAGACAAACCTGGTAAACCAGCTCATTATAAACCTTCAGTGATTGTAGATTATAACAAAAATATGGGTGGAGTTGATAAAAAAGACAGAATGTTGGAACCTTATTTGTTAGAGAGGAAAAAATAAAACACAAATGGTACAAAAAACTATTTAGGAGATTGCTGAATGTTTCAATCTCTAATAGCCGTATTCTTGTGGGCAAATCTCAGGTCGAACCAGTTGCTCAATTGGCATTTCTAATTTGGCAAATATTTTCAGGTCCAGGTAATGCTGATGATGTCCTGTCTAACAAAGAGAAGAGATGCCAATCTCACTTTTGTTTAATACCTTCCATAATGTCTTGTAGCATGGCGTCAATTTGTTTTTGCGTAAAACCTGTCAGAGTGAGACATTTTTTCTTCCTCAAATTTCTAACATATCAAAAAGTATTATATTTTCTGTACTTTGAAATGAATGATGATTGAACAATAGAATAGTTCTTCGGGCTTCACTGGGATGTGTATTAGCATACACATATATTCAATTAGTTTTTATTTTTCTTTATTGTACAATGTGTATTGTACAATCTTATATACTTATTGCACTGGCTGTTTGTTTGGGTATTTTATAGAACTGAACAAGTAGTACAAGTTTTTATGAACCATTTGAAAAATTTTAAAATATATTTTGATATTATTTTTGTGTTTTATTGAATTTATAAATGTCACCTAATGATCATTAATCAGAAAGAAATAAATAAATGTATACATTATTAATTATAGCCTACATCAGAAATTTATCTATCTGACTTAGCATTACATAAAAATAGTGGATATTTATTTAAAATGTAAACTACCGAAGGCCGAATGATGAACTCAGCGCGGTCGGGGCTTATGTTTGTCCAAGCCTATCCATATTTCACCAGTAAAAGTAAAACTACGCGGCTGGGTTGTGTCAAGAATAAAATTAAATAGGGTTTTATGTGTTTTATTTGATAAATAAATTTAGTATCACTCTAGCACATATTTCACTATGTGCTAGAGTGATCACTAGCTCATATATATAGGCAGTAAAAAGCTAAGAGAATAAAGCAGTTACATAATAGAAACTCATTCAAAAAATTCGTAAATGCGTAAACAAAGTGGGTTACTGTACAACCTACATGGACGAGTCACGTACACACCGGTTTCCAAAGCTCTGAGATCCTAGGTTCGATTGCCGGTCGGGTCAATGTAGAAAAAACATTCCACATTTTACTCGGGGCTGGGTGTTTGTGGTATTTTTTTTCTTTAGCTGCTTACTTTAGGATCAGGGCCATGTTTGAAATGTTATCTCTATCTATGTATTTAGAAAAAGTGAATTTCAGGTCTTAAAATATTAATAATAAATAATATCTTCACGCAATTTCCAATACAAGGGTAGAAAGAGGTCTAGTCTAGACAATTAAGTCCCTTCGACCCACCTTCCACCGAAGATATTTTTGGGACAACGTGACAGGTGGTGAGAGCCAATCGCCGTCTTTATGTCCAAGCCAACGATATAATTCGTACATAAGGTTTTGAAATTCCGACCACCCAACCACTCGGCTATCATGACTTTTTTTTATATTAAAATAGAATTCAGATATAAGAACAGAATAATTTGTTCTATGCTGTTTAGACTGAGATTTTGAAAATATTAACTTAACATGTATTTACCTGCATTGATTGAAATTGAAGTGTCTGATTGTAATTCCAAATTAACAAGTTATCACCTAAATACATATGAAAGCACAAATATAATTTTTTTTTTATTTTGTCCGTTTGTTCCGCTCAAATTCTTAATTGGACCGATTTTAAAGGCACTCTCTTCACTAGCGGCTGTTAACAACATAAAAAAATTAAAATAATTTGGATTCTGCATTAAGTAAAGCCGCGGGGGACAGTTAGTTACAAATATAAACAAAACTTTATTAAAATGTAAACAAAATAATTATAATATTATTATTTGAAATACGAATAAAAAATTCATGCTACATAAAAACAGATACGAAAAATACAGGTTATTAAATGAATTCTGATTTAGTAATTATGCAAACGAAGTCGTTTACATTTATTAAAAAAACTAGATTCTGCCTGCGGCTTTGTCCGAAGCATTATAAAGCATACTACAAACTGAATTAACAACCTGATTTCTTCTAATTTTTAGGGGATAAGGTACCACTCGTCTTGACCGTGTTGTCAGGTCAGGTGTTTGTGACCTGGCGAGGACGTCTCCTACGAGTGTGCATATATGCATGTAATTGTACGTACATGTGTCGTCGGCGCGATGTAAATCACTCCCTCGCTGGGACTGGAGGTCGAGAGTGAGGCGAGCTTGGTTGACGTTAGTGATCTAGTGATAAGGTGAGAGACTGTGATCAGATCTACGATGTATGGTCACAGTGTCGATGCCGCAGTATCATTGATGATCCTCAGTGGCTGAGAGAACCAGGAATCACGCGTTCTGCCTACAGTAGTCCAGTGCTGTGACTGCGTTGATGACGTTGATGTTTTTACATTACATTTATTTATTTAATCTTTATTGCGATTCCGTATAGCTCACCAAAGGCGTACTTAATGCCTATAGGTATTTTCTTCCGGGCATGCATTGAAGTTTGTAGTAGGCGTAATAAAGTTAGGGACGAAACGAAAATATAGTACATAGACATATATAAAACCATTTAGAGAAATAGACGAATACATACTAAGACCTTAAGCTGAAGCACGGCTTACTAGGTGCCTGCCTTATGCGATCGTCTAAGGAATTCCATAGTAGTGTAGCTTGAATAGTGAAGGAGTTACCAAAAATCCCGGTGAAACAGCGTGGAATACTAATCTTATAATTAGAAGAAGGAACTTCCCTATCCTCGGATGAAGAGAGACATTGAATATAGAGATTGAATATAATAGATAATAATATAATAGAGATTGAATAATAGATAATAATATAATAGAGATTGAATATAGATATATATTGAATATATATCTATATTCAATCTGTCCTTATCTCAGGGAGAAATATAGATATTTCTCCCTAAAACGTAAGGTGACGACATCTTTGCGACTGATATCCGTGACTTGAACTCTTCAGTTAAGAGTACTGTCAATGAGCAAACCAAGTTTTTTTTACCGAACTACTATAATGTATCGGAATATTATTAAATAGAACAGGAGGCATATTTTCAACACCAACCTTTGCTTGTCTCGAGCTTCCAACCAATATTGCTTGACATTTCACGGGATTGACAGTCACTCTTTCGTTTCCTCTAACCAAATCTAGAACTTCTATAAGATTCTCCAAAAACTCCTTCAGCTCACGCGCTCACCCTCGTTGGCACGGGTGCGTGTAGAATTTCAGCCTTGAAAAGGATAGGCAAGTTCGCGACAAGCACGCTTCTACAATGACCCTCAACTAAATGTGAATGGGAAACAAAAGAGAATACAAACGAAAACGTCGACGATCTGCTTAATTTTGTGCTTCCTTTCTTGTCTCGTCTTTGTCTCGCCTTTGTCATGCATTTGCCTTGTATAAGTTAGACCTCACGTAACACAACCTTGAAAATCTTGCAGTTTTTTTTGCCTTAGTTTTGGCGTAATGCGAATATAAATATAAAGATACAAATATTCATAAAATTGTTGTTTTAAGTTCTTATAAACATTTTTTCCTTTAATATCTATATAAGTAATTGCTTCAGCAGACTGACTAACTGGTTATCCAAAGTAGAGACTAAACTCCTGGTGCTTGTAACAAACTTTTAGAAATTGTTGCCTCAATGTTGTAAGAATCTACTAAAGAAGACTTTTGGATATCTCCTTCCTAAGAGGGTCATTAACGGGTGAAATTTTATTTGAGTACTTGAAGTACCTTTGAAGGAAGAAGAAGATTAACTAAACATACAGTGACAGATCATTATTAAGAAAGAAAATAAATAAAGCCTATATCTTTTCTGAGATACCTTAACAGTCACTATAGCCGAGTGCTCGGAAATTCGAGTCATGAGACCCGAGCTCGATCCCCAGGTGGCAGGCTCGTACCAATGGGTTTTTCATAAACTTATGTACGAATTATATCGTTGGCTTGGACATAAAGATGGCGACAGGCTCACAACCTGTCATGTTGTCCCGAAAATATCTTCGATGGAAGGTGGGTCAAATGGACTTAATTGTCTACACTAGACCTCTGTCTACCCCTGTATTGGGAATTGCGTTAAGATATTTTTTTTAATTTAAATTTATAATATTAATAATGGATTCTTACAACGTAATAGTCATAAAGTACCATAACTAAAGAAGAAGCATTCGCGTATTCGACACTGTGTTGATTGCTCGTTTATTGACAGCATAATTAATTTCATATATATACAAATTGAGGCTAAAATAATGCGAGGCCTTTATTACAGCTAAAAAGGCTATAAAAATTTAAGTGTTCACCTATAATGAATTATTAATACCCATTAATTCAATAACCTAACACATCATCCACGGTAAGAATGATTCTTTCGCGCAAATATTTGTGATCTACCAGGTGACACTGAAAGTTCTTAGAAAATCAAAAACTGACCAAACTAGCAAGTTATCTTGACTTTTGATCTTCGAAAACAATTGTCGCATAATGACCGGTCCTTCCGAAGAATGAGGCCACCATCTTTTTTCCTACGCTTCGACCTCTCTTCAATACAGTTGGCAACTACTCGGAAGGAAATACCCACATAGCAGATTGTCTTTTGGTTTCACGGCATCAATCAACTCGACGGAGTATTTGGGCCTTGGTGAAATAATGAGGTATCCACCGGGCAGAAAGCTTAGCTGAGGATTTTGTGCACTTGAGTCATATCGATGCCAAAGGTTGTCCGAATCTGCTGATAGATTATTCTTGGATCAGTCTCTATCATAAACCGCATAACACTGATATTATTTTCAGTCGTCGCCGTTGAAGGCCGTCCCTCACGCAGAGCATCTTTGAAATTGGTGCGATCACGTTTAAGCTCATTACTCGTAAACCAGTTATAAACAGTGGCCCGAGAAGGGACTTCATCTTCAAAGGCAAAAAGAAAGTCTTTTATAACATTCTTATTTACTTAAATGACACCGAAAATGATAAAAAATATGATTACGAAAATTTTCTTGCGTTACATTCGTACTTGAGTAACAGAAAAATTTCAATTTGCCGCCAAATCGTAAAAAATGACAAATGAATAAAATTAGTACTAGCAAAGAGTTCTAGTTTCAAAATTTAAACTTATTTTGTTATCATATTCTTTCAAAAGTGGCCGGTTCTAAAACCTATCAGTGTCGTCCTCGAATTCAAATCTGACGATCGAAAGAACGTACGATGTAGAACGTACATACATACATACACATATTCACGCCTTTTTCCGGTAGGGGTAGGCAGAGACCACTTCTTTCCACTTGTTACGATCCTTACATAATTGTTTCGCTTCGTCCACTTTCATTATTTTCTTCATACATTCTCTTAGATTTAGTGTACTCTTGACCTGGCCTTTTTTCAGGACGTCCTTAATTTGGTCTCGAAACGTTCGCCTAGGTCTTCCCCTTCCTACACTTCCATTCACACTCGCCTTATACACTTTTTTCGGCAATCGTTCTCCATTCATTATCTCGACATGGCCAAACCATCTTAGCATACCTTTCTCAATTTTAGTCACAACATATTTCAGACCACAACGTCTCCTTATATCACTATTCCTTATCCTGTCACTCAGTTTAACTCCTATCATACACCTTAACGGTCTCATTTCAACTGCATTTACTCTGCTTTCATGTTTCTTCTGCCATACCCAACTTTCACTTCCGTACATGAGTGTTGTAACCAACACTCCCTCATGCACAGCCAAACAAGCCTTGTTAGACACCTTCCGACTGTTCATAAAGGAGTGCAGAGCTCCATTCATCATGTTTCCTGCTTTCACTCTTCTTTCAATATCACTCTCACACTTTTCATCTCTTGTAAACTTTGAACCCAGATACACAAACAATGTAAAACGTTATAATCGGAAACTGCGGAAATCACTGATAACTATACAATTTTTCAGTTTTGAAAGATCTTTTACTTTATGTTTACAGGCCATGAATCTTTCATTCAAATCACAATAATATGATAATATATGAAAAAATGGAAAAAATGTCTAATGATTTCCATCGCTTAAGACGCTGGGAATTAAGTTTTTAAATGAAACGCGATAAATCCCATAAAATTTAATAAGAAACAATTAGTTTTTGCTACTCCTAAAGTTACATCCGCCCGCAGATTCAAGGATAACACTTTTGAAATCATATATATAATGGTGTCTTTATATTTAATCTTTAGTTTAAAACAAGCAAAGTACGTCGGAGGTTAGTGACTTATTTATTTTTACTATCTGAGATTTAAGCTAGATTAGTAGCTAGAGTCACTCTGTAATGAATATAGAATAACTTTTTTAAGTGTTTTTTCTAAGAATGAGTACGTTCTTCAGTAAAAATTCTTATATACATTAAATATTTTGTGTGTTATAAACCAGAACTTTCTGGAAATGTAAGATAAAAGCTTGACAATGCGATACGTTATACAGAAATAAATTTTAATCTATCATTACATTACTTATTTTCACTTTTTCAGAAATTCCAGACATGCGTGCCGCTATTCTATTAGCTGTCATGGCAGCAGCTGCTGCAAGACCCGATGAAGGATTCTATGAAACGAAGTATGAAAACTTCAATGTCAAGGAAGTAGTGTCTAATCTTCGACTGTTGAAGTCTTACGCGAAATGTTTTCTTGAAACGGGAAAATGTACACCGGAAGGAAATTATTTCAAAAGTAAGTTAACTGAGAGTTACCCTAACGCGTATCTTTGTTGGCTCCGCGTGATCCTGCCAGTAGTTATTCGCTATCTTGCTTAAATATTAAGCCATGCATGTCTCAGTGCAAGCGGTATTAAGGCGATACCACGAATGGCTGAATATAGATATGGCTTCGTACCTAACCACGTTTGGGTCCCGGATTGCAGGCCCACAGATCCACCTTAGCCGCATCAGAGGTACGGCCCCCGTAGGGGTCGGGGAGGATTGGGAGCATTTGAATCGCAACACAAAAACTCCTCTTCCACTGCGATTCCGCAGGTCGAAGTTTTTTTTTGAGGGTGAGGATAGCGGTGACATTTACTGCTGCAAAAGGAGTCTCGACGTAGGACATTGGTACCGTCTGGTAACATTTTACCAACCTACAGGTGACTGAGGAAAAAGGCATGAAAATTACAATGGGTATCGATGGATGGAGATATAACAATCCTGAATAAAATTCCAATCAAAATTAAACAATCTTAGTTTGCTTGTAAGGAGAGGATTTGGAATTTTATAGACAATTATTTATGTAAAACGTGTCGGTTATGTAGTTATCTAGTCCCATAGAACACTATTTTTTTATATGACAAAGTGGCAAACCAGCAATGGGTGGACCAATTTTTATGATTCGTGTTTTGTAAACTATTTATTATTTATTGTTGTATTATAAAATATTGGAAAAATTCACGAAGAAAAAATTTGTTTGTAATAGTTTTTTTTTATCATAATAAAAAGTGAATTTAACCTAGCTAATTTTATAAGTTGATCAAAAAACTAAGTCGAAAAAGATAAGACAAAATGTTCGGTGCTGACGGTCAACTTTCAATAACTGAGAAGACTCACAAAGAAGAAGAATAAGTTTACAGAGGTTTTTTAATAAATATTTTTGTTCTTTCAGAATTGGTCCCAGAAGCAATAGAAACAAGTTGTAGCAGGTGTAGAGAAAATCATAAGGGGCTCATTGCAGAATTTGTAAAAGCAATAAAGGAGAAACTTCCCACTGAATTTGAGGGTTTAATGGTCAGATATAATTCGGACAAAAAGTATACCGAGTCATTGAATATGTTCCTGGAAAAATACGCGCCACATTAATATTATAAGAAGCAACGTTTATAATCACTGCGTATAAAGATATCTTTGATTCTCAGTTAATATTGTTCGAATAACTAATATAACATTGCCTTATTATACAATTATAAAGTCAAAGTTAATTATACAATTTTAATATACTAAGGACATTTGCAATAAACCGCGTAATCATAAGTATGTATTACATTACCTTTAATAGGGAAAATGTTTTAACTAATCATCAATGTTCAAGATGGGAAAATTAGCTGCCCCATTTCCGTGTAATATAGTGGTTCAGCTTATAGTCTTCAGAGGTTTTATTCGGTGTCACAACCACTGTTAGGGTCATTTAAATTACTTATAAATAAAGATGTTGTTTAGTTACAAGAGTAAAATTATAAAGTAATAATGTTATCGTGTATCTGAATCAATAAACAGTTACTGAAATCAATTTGCTTTTGCTCCGACTGGGGTTTGACAACAATATTAGATTTTTACTGTTTTTTTTTTAATTTATTTAAGATGGTCAAGCCCTTAGCCTCAGGACCTGCCTATATTCATAGGCAGTGGATGCGACCACTGAAAAGGGGCCCAGCCCCATTGCAGTTTCCCAATTTCCCCCCAGAAAGGGCACCGGAGAAGAAAACCCGACCATCTACTATTGTACCAATTTAGTTACGTATGGCTCAAGTCCTCCTAAAAAAATACATAAATTAAACGCTGACAAAATATTGCTAGGACTTAAAAACTTCTCTTCCGGTATACACACATAATTGTTGTAAACGGAGTGAAGAGGAAATTTATACTAATTAGAAAAAACAACATTAAACACCCTCTAATATTATAAAGTACTTGTGTTATAGAATCAGAAACAACGAAAGGTACCACAAACACCCAGACCAGGTGTCGCCACCTTTGAGGGCTCCTGTCAGATTCCAGATCAGGTCAATGTTTTCTACATTTTCTTGGGACTGGGCGTTTGTGGTAACTTTTCGTTTCTGATTCCATAGCAAAAATGTGCAATGTATATGATGTTACCACTACATATATTTGTATGCTTACTAAAAAAATTTATATATTTATATATATTAAAATATACAAAAAAAAAAAAGTTTCTTGGAGGTGCCAAATCGTTGTTGTTGGTATCAGATCAAGCCTTCAATAAGTACTCACGCAACAATCTTTGAAAGCCCGGCTTACTAGATGCTTATCTTCGATCGGGCAAGGAATTCCACAGTAGCGTAGCTTGAACAGTGAAGGAGTTACCGAATAACACGATGAAATGGGGTGGGATACTAATTATATTTACATAATTCTTGTGTTATGTCAACAACAACAATAGCGCCGCAGACCTACAGCACTGATTCATTCTAGCTTCGTCCTTTCGGTAATATATGTATTATCTATGTTTGTCAGTAGTGGAGAAAAGACTTCTAGTCGATTTTCAATACTTACGTTCTACTGCTTTTAATAAATGGATGGTTTTTTACCATTGTAATAATGATAATTTTTCTACAGCAGGTCTATCATATAACTTAGAGATTACGTAATCTTTGGTCTATCGTTATTGATAGAACTAAAAAACTTATTGATTTGACTTCGGCTGTATCTACACGTATCAGTATCAGTAAAGTTTTAATGTTACTAATTTACTCTGTGCGTAGCTTAATCTTATACCAGATAATGATTTGACCATAGATTGATTTTGTATATTTAGAAGAGATGAGACGTACCAGATAAAATATGTACAGTCTTGCAGGTACAGTAACAAAAAGTTCAGCATAACTTATATTCTTTAAAATCAATAAAAATTGCATAATAAATCAGTTGGCGTTATTAATGTTTTCTGGCTTTAAAGTCATGAACTTTAAGCTGGAATTTGCCATCATTTCGTTAGATGGCGCCTAAAAACAAGCATGAATAAAGAAAGATTTAAAATTTCAACTAATACGTGTAGCATACGGTGGAGCGGTAAAAGCGTTGCCACGGTTCGGCAAAGATTATGGGTTCGAATCCCACCCGTGTCACACCGAGAAAAAGTTTAAAATCTAACTTTTTAAACTTTTTTTCTCTTTAGTTTTAATTTGTGTCACACGCGTCGTCGACACTTCTATCAATCTTAAAACGCTATATCGAATATTACAGATGATCTAGCAAAAAGAAATCTAGACGGTATCATACGCTTACTTACTCATAGTGCATACAAAAAGCAGTTTTACTGCAATGTGATAGGGTCGATCGTGAATGCAGAGGAATAAACTCACACATGGATCGAAAGTGACTTGAGTTTTGCAGTTGTATACTACAGTACCAGTAGCGTATATTGTACGCTATATTCGTAACAGAGTATGCAGACGTCTCTGCAAAAACTTATTTCAAAATCCTATTCCAGGAAATATGGCACATCTCAAATATTTGGAGAGATTTGACAGTTTGGCGGGAACATGAATATTTATATGTTCATTTAATAAAAACAATAGTTTTATAAATGTCAATTTTAGATGGTATAATATTAATAAAACAAATCTGAAGTTCTTGCTATGAAACTTTTTGATAATTTTTGTCTTTCTTAGTTCAAAATACTTTTTATTTTAAATATTGTAAAGCGTTATTTATCATGGACAATTCACAAAGCTCTGATATTTTTATGGAAAACAGTGATAGCTTCGAAGATGGTACAGCCTTGGTATCCTTTTCAAACAATAAAATTCTTATAATGTGTATATACATGTTCTTCTTTCGACAACTAAAGGTTTCCCCAAAAATTGCCGCGAACAATACCATTCGTCTTGTGCCACCTTCATTTATCCCTATAACATTGTGTATAGGTTGTCATTCCATTAGGTGGGTTTCGTACTATCGACTTTAGTCTGTAAATGTTTGCCACTAGAGAACCTCTCTTCCATGGTGTTCATTTCTACTAGCTTTGTGATTCAACAACTGCCACTACAACGTGCTGATCCTGATGTTTATGTCGAATACTCTGTGGTATGTTTTAAATAATTTCCTTTATCCAAAGCCGTCAGCATAATAATGAATGTTATAAATCTTTATTATCTCGAACGAAAAAGTTTTTATCAATGGAAAGTAATATCAAAGAATCAACATTTCATATAAAATTTTCATCTGCGCTTGAAGATTGTTGTGATTGTATAAAACAGGTTTGTTAAAAAACTTAATATAATAAAAATGAATGACAATGAAATTTAATAATGATTAAAAAATTCAATAATATTTATTTCTAGTGCTTAGCTGCAATTGAAAATTTGCTAGAAGATGGTGAAATACAGTTGGATATGTTGTGTGGGTACATGGAAGATGCAATTTCACTTATTCAAATGCTATCTTATTTTATTAAGAATGTCATTGAGTCAATAGCTTTGTCATGTGCCATATTAAAAAACTTTCCGATAGCTACAGGACATATAATATTAACCATTTATACCCATTGTAAAGACAGGTACTGTTCGTCAGTTTTCTCAACCTAATATATTTCACTTAATGTGTTAATTTTAAAATTACAATTGTGATGTTTCAGTGAATACTTATATGGAACCAATGTAAATGGTGTTGAGAGGCAGCTGAAAGATTTATTTCGTACATGCCACGAACTTCAACTGACCTACTTGATGACATTAGAAAAACATTTCATATTTGATATGACCAAAAAAGAAGAACAAAATGTTCTGTTAGAAGGTATAAAATTAATTTAATTTATTTTAGTTAATACATAGCAGTAGTACTGCTGGTGCTGTGCACTGTTAAAAGATAGCTTAAGATAAGCATAAGTGAAATAAAATTTTAATAAAAACTATCATTTCAAGCATTCATTACATTCATCTTTCTTAACAAAATACACAAATTTATTATTTATATTTCAGCGCTAGACATCAATTTAAGAATAGGTGAAATTGTCCAGATATTAGATGTGAAAACTATGGCTGAACAGTGGAAGGCATATATAGCTATATGTGAAAAATATGCAACTAGCTTAATGGATAAAACTATATATAATAAATGTTCTCAACTTCTTTGTTCGATGATTGAGAGCAACATGGCAATTGCGTTGGAGGTTTGCACATTTATTTATTGTCGGGTTTTCTCTGGAAATAGCTATTTAAAAGATTGGCAACTGGCAAGACTTGGCAATCAGTTCTCTCTGGCTTTTTTTTAATAGAAGGAGACACATACTAGCAGGTGACTCATGTGATGGTTAGTGATCACTGCCGCTCATGAACAATACCAGAGGAATAACAGATGTGTTGCCAGCCTTTGAGGAAAGTGGGCTCTTTTCTTGAAAGTCCTTATGTCATATTACTTCAGAAAATCTGCTGACAGAATCACAAAATAATATCTGATATACTTAATAAAGGTCAATAAAGGTTTATAACAAATTGCCATCCCACTTAAAGGAACCAATGGCAATCATGAGATTTAAGTCTAAACTGAAAACATGGCTTTTGTCTAAATGCTACTATGACATTGATGAATTTCTGACAAATGAGTAACAGTATGATATTAATACACATATTCAATGCATGGAACTTCACTTGACATACAAATTATGGGAAATTTTAATTGAAGAGTAAATTGATAATTAGTTTTTTTGTTTGTGAAGTGAGATTAATTCTATCTGCGTTTACTTAAAGAAACTTATATGATTTTTGCATGCCTTATTCGGCAAACATGTGCGACTGTTAAAAAATGTACCAACTCAAATAAAGATGATTATTATTATTATTATTAATGATGAATGCATTTAACCATACCATTTCACTGCTACTAAGTTACACTGGTTTGATAAACTATTCGCTAAGATTAGAGGCAGTTCGATGTAAGAACACAGGAATCAACACACCAAAGATACATGAGTGAAAAAACTGCCATATATCATATGGCAAAAAATACATCCCAGTTGAGAGAGACAATGTTAGCACTGCCCAGCTTAAAAGTGTGTAAGTACTTAGGTTTCATTTTATTGCATTTTACAGAGGGACGAAGATGATAAAATTGTTCTGCGATCACTGAAAGTTGCCAGTTTTACACTCAAAATATTACTAAAAGTAAGCAGCATCTTCAAGCATGCAACAGAAAACAATTATGAGCATGTATTTCACCTGCTTATCTTTATATATTCGTAAGTTTACAAAATATTTGTCAAATGATATTTCAAAGTCTTCTAATTTTTTAATAAACTTATTAAAATAGAATAGCAACACTGTTGTGTGGCTCAATACACACAAATAACATTTCTTACAAATTTTAGTCTGTCTGTCTTTTTGTCTGTTTGTTCCGGCTAATCTCTGAAAGGGCTGGACCGATTTTATCAGGACTTTCACTGACAGATAGCTAATGTTATAAGGAGTAACATAAGCGACTGGTGCAGCTGGTCTAGACATATAAATAAAATAGGAGTGTCTATTTGTAATATTGAAATAACTGTTTTTACTACATGTATATGAATATGTTTATGGTACATACACCAAAATAACACGTTTTAACAATTTCACCACCTGTGACGTTGTCCCAAAAAATCTCTCGATGGAAGGTAGATCGAAAGGACTTAATTGTCTAGACCTCTGCCTACCTCTATATTGGGAATGACGTGAAGATATTTTTTTTTGTATTTTAAGCAGATCGCTAACAGGGAGCAGCGATTAACTGGTGTGCTTGGATTAGTACTGCCATCGTCAATCCGCTTGCCAAGCGCGGTTGCATGTTTATCCCTATTGTCAAATCAAATCAAATCAAGTCATTTATTTATCGACATAAGAATGTACATTCGTTTATCGATAGTCATTTTTTAGAAACAGACGAAAGAAACTCCGTAGGTATCCTCTTTTTGGTCACTATTTTTTTTTACTATATGTGATAGTTTCTAGAAATAGCTTGGGAGCGATCACCTCATTCCCAGGGGTTACTGTCATTAATATATTTATTTATGTTATAATAACCCTTCTTTTAATTTTTTTTTTTAATAAATTTCTTAAACCTGTTAATAGACAGGCTTTGCAAATAATTTAGAAATATTTTCTCCAGGTTTCTCGTTTGCAAATGGGCATAACTATTTTTTAGATCTATTTATATAAACTATATATTATATTTAGATGTTTCTATCTATTTTCTATTCATATGTGACACTGTTCTTAATTTTACAGACGCGATGGTTCTATTCTTGAGGGAATGTTTAGTAAGTCTCAACAGTTTACAGGCCAAGTTAATATGCTCATATCGAATCCAATACATGCTCTGTTGTCCCAATTAATATGCGATGAAAAGTTTTCAAATGTGAGTAAAATAAAATAAAATATGTATTTCTTTGTTTCCTTAGTTGCCTCTCACCATTACAGCGTGGAGAAAGATCTGGAAAAAATTGCATTTTAGTAATAAGACCACCTTTTGTACCATTTTGTTGTTCCTTATTGTGTTTTTATCTTAAATTGTGGTGGATAATATATAAATAAAATATATAAATAAACATGGTGGTAGACACAACACCTACTTATTTATATATTCCAATTATATATTATTTATATCATAGCATCTCTATAGTTTGCATAGAATCTTTATCATGGGTGTATGATCATTGATTACAGCTTCACGATTAGGAAGCTATTCCCAATACAGGGGTAGACAGAGATCTAGACAATAAAGTCCTTTCGACCCACCATCCACCCAAGACATTTTTTTTTGGGAAAACGTATCAGGTGGTGAGCTTGTCGCCGTCTAAAATAAATAAGTTTTTTTTTTAAAACCCACATGCCTCTCACTTGGGGCTCGAACTCGGTTCTCTCGACTCTAATTCCAATCACCCAACCACTCGACTATCGTGACTTTGATATACAACATCTTGTTCTAGCAAATACTTCACTGTGATATAACACAGTTAAAGGACGACAAGCCTCTTGGATATATTTTACTCTTGATATCAACGATAAGGTCTGTGCTGCTTTGTTCCGAAGACCCATCGGTATTGATGTCTAAGTACAAATTATTAGAATGTGTTTTCAGTATTATACCATACAGTAAGTAATTTATGAGATAGTACGAGATTATATTGAACTTTTTAATTAATGCCATTTCTATACGTCTAGATAGACTTTTGCGTAGGTAACCTGTAACTAGTGTTGTTATGGACATACGTAAAGGTAGATAGATAGATATATAGATAGGGACAACATCACATACATTGCTCCGATCCCAATGTTATCTGCTAAAGCACTTGTGCCATGTAATCGGAAGCAAGGAAGGCTCCAAAAACACCCAGAACCGGTATAAAGACGAAAAAAGTGGTTTTTTCTACATTGAGCCGTCCGGGAATTGAACCTGGGACCTCAGAGATGACGACACCTTGAAAACTTGTGTGTTTCCCACTCGTCCATGGTTGAAATAAAGTAAAATATAAACTGTAAATTACGTACACGAGGCAAAAAGCTAAGTGTCGGGCATAGTCGACATCTGAGCTAAATTGTTTTGTGTCGATTTTACGTAAATCGTGAATAGATGGCGTACCGATTACTACGTAATACTAAATTCAAATCAAGTTCTGTTCGCCGCTTTCTCTGCTGATCTGCTTTTTTCATAAAGGCCATGCCCCATTTTTGTGGTTACTGCTCTTTATTCCCTGTTAGTTGGAGTCATTGTGTTATAATTTGAGATGCGCGTTGGAGACGAGTGGCATGTTTTTTTTACAAAAATATTTCTATTGTGTGTTTATGTTTTTCCGATTTTTCTTATAATTGCATTTGAAATTTAACTCACTTAAAATATCAAATTCGTAACATATTATATGAGTGAAATAGCTGAAAGCCCAATATGGGATTCGAATTCTTATTTTGATCTAATTAAATACATACCTTCACGCCATTTCTTATACAGGTAGACAGAGGTCTAGACAATAAAGTTCTGTTGATCGACCTTCCACCGAAGATGTTTTTTTGGGTCAACGACTCGTCTTCATCTTAATTCTTAATGTCCATGCCAACGACATAAATCGAACGAAAGTGTTTGAAAAAAAAACACCCATTAGTACGAGCCTTGGGGATCTAACTCTGGTCTCTTGACTCGAATTCCGATCACCCAACCAGTAGGCTATGGTGACATTGTGATATAATAAAATAGAATTAACAAACTGAGATGACGGCTTGCAGTATACTGTTACATTGACTAAATCACATGTATATCAAGGACTGAATAATATTTAATTCCTTCTTTCAAAAACTTCTGTACGAATTATATCGTTGGCTAGGTCATAAAGACGGCGACGGGCTCACCACCTGTCACGTTGTCCCGAAAATATCTTCGGCGGAAGGTGGGTCGTAGGGACTTGATTGTTTAGACTAGACCATTGTCTACCCCTGTATTGTGAATTGCGTGAAGATATATATTTTTTTTAATATATATTTATGTATATATTTTTATTAGGAGCATTAATCTATATTTTTCTTGTTAGCACCTGCCATCTACTTCTCATCATAACAAAGGTTGACTGGTAGAGAATGCGACCAGACATTAAGTACGCCCATTGTAGCCCTTAGTATAAGGTGTAACAAAGAATAAAGAAATAAATAAATATATATTTATTTATCCTTCTTTCATTATCAGGTGGGTTTTGGTTTAATATCGGGTTGTCATACAGAAATAAAGATGGCGACGAAGCATGTGAAATAGAGGAATATTTCCTAACGCATACAACGGCATTGTGCATGTGCCTTAAAGCTGAAGATTTCACACGACTGGAGCGTCATATGTATGAAGCTTTATTGAGCACTGACACTTGCAGTGCCCTATTTACATACCACTTGTGGGTGTTATTGGCTAGGTGGGTTATATTTGTAGCATCGTTCATTAATTATTAAAATAAATTAAAATATCTTCATGCAATTCCTCAATACTGGGGTAGACAAAGGTCTAGTGTAGACAATTAAGTCCCTTCGACCCACCTAACGCCGAAGATATTTTCGGGACAACGTGACAGGTGGTGAGCCCGTCGCCGTCTAAAATAAATAAGTTTTTTTTTTAAAACCCACATGCCTCTCACTTGGGGCTCGAACTCGGTTCTCTCGACTCTAATTCCAATCACCCAACCACTCGACTATCGTGACTTTGATATACAACATCTTGTTCTAGCAAATACTTCACTGTGATATAACACAGTTAAAGGACGACAAGCCTCTTGGATATATTTTACTCTTGATATCAACGATAAGGTCTGTGCTGCTTTGTTCCGAAGACCCATCGATATTGATGTCTAAGTACAAATTATTAGAATGTGTTTTCAGTATTATACCATACAGTAAGTAATTTATGAGATAGTACGAGATTATATTGAACTTTTTAATTAATGCCATTTCTATACGTCTAGATAGACTTTTGCGTAGGTAACCTGTAACTAGTGTTGTTATGGACATACGTAAAGGTAGATAGATAGATATATAGATAGGGACAACATCACATACATTGCTCCGATCCAAATGTTATCTGCTAAAGCAATTGTGCCATGTAATCGGAAGCAAGGAAGGCTCCAAAAACACCCAGAACCGGTATAAAGACGAAAAAAGTGGTTTTTTCTACATTGAGCCGTCCGGGAATTGAACCTGGGACCTCAGAGATGACGATACCTTGAAAACTTGTGTGTTTCCCACTCGTCCATGGTTGAAATAAAGTAAAATATAAACTGTAAATTACGTACACGAGGCAAAAAGCTAAGTGTCGGGCATAGTCGATATCTGAGCTAAATTGTTTTGTGTCGATTTTACGTAAATCGTGAATAGATGGCGTACCGATTACTACGTAATACTAAATTCAAATCAAGTTCTGTTCGCCGCTTTCTCTGCTGATCTGCTTTTTCATAAAGGCCATGCCCCATTTTTGTGGTTACTGCTCTTTATTCCCTGTTAGTTGGAGTCATTGTGTTATAATTTGAGATGCGCGTTGGAGACGAGTGGCATGTTTTTTTTACAAAAATATTTCTATTGTGTGTTTATGTTTTTCCGATTTTTCTTATAATTGCATTTGAAATTTAACTCACTTAAAATATCAAATTCGTAACATATTATATGAGTGAAATAGCTGAAAGCCCAATATGGGATTCGAATTCTTATTTTGATCTAATTAAATACATACCTTCACGCCATTTCTAATACAGGTAGACAGAGGTCTAGACAATAAAGTTCTGTTGATCCACCTTCCACCGAAGATGTTTTTTTGGGTTAACGACTCGTCTTCATCTTAATCCTTAATGTCCATGCCAACGACATAAATCGAACGAAAGTGTTTGAAAAAAAAACACCCATTAGTACGAGCCTTGGGGATCTAACTCTGGTCTCTTGACTCGAATTCCGATCACCCAACCAGTAGGCTATGGTGACATTGTGATATAATAAAATAGAATTAACAAACTGAGATGACGGCTTGCAGTATACTGTCACATTGACTAAATCTCATGTATATCAAGGACTGAATAATATTTAATTCCTTCTTTCAAAAACTTCTGTACGAATTATATCGTTGGCTAGGTCATAAAGACGGCGACGGGCTCACCACCTGTCACGTTGTCCCGAAGATATTTTCGGGACAACGTGACAGGTGGTGAGCCCGTCGCCGTCGTTATGTCCAAACCAACGATATAATTCATATTTAATTATTTGTTTAGAATATATATATATATATATATATATATATATATATATATATATATATATATATATATATATATATATATATATATATATATATATATATATATATATATATATATATCTATATATATATATATATATATATATATATATCTATATATATATATATATATATATATATATATATATATATATATATATATATATCTATATATATATATATATATATATATATATATATATATATATATATATATATATATATATATATATATATATATATATATTGTTGACGATATAACAGAATAGATATATAATAGAATCTATAATAAGAACGGTGATATGATAAGAAAGTCGCGATAGCGCCGAGTGGTTGGGTGATCCGAATTCCAAAGACCCGAGTTCGCACCCCAGGAGCCTTCCGTATCAATGAGTTTTTCAAAACATGTACGATTTATATCGTTTGCTTGAATATAAAGACGTCGACGAGCTCATCACTTGTAACCTTGCCTTAAAAATAAGTCCAGGGAAATGTGGGTCTAAAGGACTAAATTGTCTAGACCTCTGTCTACGCCTTGTATTGGGAATTCTGTGAAGATATTTTATTTATTTTTTTATTTATTGTCAGCTTTACGTTCAATACATATAAAAAAATATTGATTTCTTTTTTTTTTTTTAGGGTTGCACCTCGTCAATACACTTTAAACACTTTAGTGTCTCTTTGTGAAATATATAAAACACTCGAGACTGCAACATTGTTTCATGGCTCCCCTCAAAAAGTACATTTGGGGAATACAATAAATCGTTTATTTGAAATTTTACCAAACGAGGACAAACTTCTGATCCATCAGCAATTTGACGTACGAGATGAGCGATTATATGGTTTATGGAGTGTTCTGAAGATATCCAATCTGCCGACCTGTGTTCGTGCTACAGTCGAGAAGAATATCCTAGACAGGCTTTTGGAGAAACTGGACCATTTAGTAAAAGCGACTATGGCCGAGGAACGCGACATAGACGGATTGGTAAGAACGGGGAACGCGATATGTTAATGGAAACAATTTTGTTAATTAATTATTCCTACAGAATATATCTTCGGCGGAAGGTGGGTCGAAGGGACTCAATTGTCTGGACTAGACCTCGGTCTACCCCCGTATTGGGCATTGTGTGAAGATATTTTATTTATTTATTTTTATTTATTGTCAGCTTTACGTTCAATACATATAAAAAATATTGATTTCTTTTTTTTTTTTTTAGGGTTGCACCTCGTCAATACACTTTAAACACTTTAGTGTCTCTTTGTGAAATATATAAAACACTCGAGACTGCAACATTGTTTCATGGCTCCCCTCAAAAAGTACATTTGGGGAATACAATAAATCGTTTATTTGAAATTTTACCAAACGAGGACAAACTTCTGATCCATCAGCAATTTGACGTACGAGATGAGCGATTATATGGTTTATGGAGTGTTCTGAAGATATCCAATCTGCCGACCTGTGTTCGTGCTACAGTCGAGAAGAATATCCTAGACAGGCTTTTGGAGAAACTGGACCATTTAGTAAAAGCGACTATGGCCGAGGAACGCGACATAGACGGATTGGTAAGAACGGGGAACGCGATATGTTAATGGAAACAATTTTGTTAATTAATTATTCCTACAGAATATATCTTCGGCGGAAGGTGGGTCGAAGGGACTCAATTGTCTGGACTAGGCCTCGGTCTACCCCCGTATTGGGCATTGTGTGAAGATATTTTATGTATTTATTTTTTATTATTATGTTTTTATTATTTTTAATTTAATACGTACGAGTTTAAGTTATTTGTAGAGATTATGAAGTCTCTTCTCGGTAGAATGTTGTAGTAACACAGAATTGAAGTGATTTATTGTGTTTACGTGTCAATATATACATCGAATTCGCAACTTTGAATGAAAATCACGATAGCCGAGTGGTTGGGTGATCGGAATTCGAGCCAAGAGAACCAAGTTCGATACCTAGGTAGCAGGCTCATACTTATAGTTTTTTTTTTAAATTATGTACGATTTGTATCGTTGGCTTGGATATAAACACGGCGATAGGCTCACCACCTGTCACTTAGTACCAAAAATATCTTCGATGGAAGTTGGGTCGAAGAGACTTAATTGTCTAGACCTCTGTCTACCCCTGTATTGAGAACGATGTGAAGATATTTTATTTTCTGAATGAAAAAAAATCTTCTTTATATTTGGCCAAAATACTTGCAACTTTTTTTTAGAAAATATTATTTTAAAATGGAGAAATACCAAACACACCTAAACATTCTCAGTCTCTCCTTTCTCCACTACTGTAAAACAAAATTCTGGCAAAATTATGCAATGAACCATTGCATATAAAAAATCCGGCAAAATCCCGGACTGAAATTTATGAATTTTCCCCCATTTCAACTTATAAAACTGTGTTGAAGTTGATAAAAGTAAAATAATAGAAAAAAATAATATCAAGTGTACGTTCAGACAACCCAATTTTATTTATATGTAAATGTAGTTACAAAAATGTTGACGGTGGAAAAAAATATCATTAAGGTTTATTAAAGTACCTAGCCTATGTGTTGTTTACTTCATTATGTACCGAATGTATTTCGTTAATATAAAATCACCTGTGGTGAAGTAAATAAATATAACTAAATAAATATCTTCACGCAATTCCCAATACAGGGGTAGACAGAGGTCCAGTCTAGACATTTAAGTCCCTTTGACCCACCTTTCACCGAAGATATTTTCGGGACAACGTGACAGGTGGTGAGCCCGTCGCCGCCTTTATGTCCAAGCCAACGATATAATTCGTACATAAGTTTTTGAAAAACTCATTAGCACGAGCCGGCCACTAGGGGATCGAACTCGGGTCTCTCGACTCGAAATTCCGACCACCCAACCACTAGGCTATCGTGAAGTAAATAATTGTTGTATCGAATACGAAAACTTATTACCAGCACAGACTAAGAGACCTAATAACTTAGTTAACTTTGTCGGTCTATTTCCAACTTTCCCAGGCATTTTTTTAATATGAGATAAAATTTCAGATAAACACCATCACAGTTTTCTCGAGTTGTTCGTTTGTGGAAATTAATGCCGCCGAGAATATCTTGCGAGACTGCTTAGTGAGAGCTTGGATGAAGGCGTGTCCGAAGACTCTGCTCCCGCTACCGGGACATATTTATCCCGGATTACAATGGTATTTGAAATACGTGGAAGCATTAATCACATTGTCCAACCCCATAATGGAATTGTTTTTCGATTTCGACAACGATCTTAAGGTAATTTTAATAGTAAATAAAGGGGTACTGTATTATTTTAGAAAATTTTCGTGCTAAATCATAACACTGTAATAATTAATATTGATTTGTATAGAGAAACTTGGGGTATCTGTCTTAGCAGTTGTATGTTTATAATATTTGATATAAATATATCTAAATAGACAAATGAGCTTTCTAACTTCTAAACTCTAGCATGTAAGGCAGCACAATAGATATCGCACAATCAATTCTTGGCTCTGAAATAAATATTATGCTAGTAATATTTATTTGTCACGATAGCCGATTGGTTGGGTGGTCGGAATTCGAGTCAACAGACTGGAATTCGATCCCCTGGTGGCGGGGTCGTACCAATGGGTTATTTCAAAAACTTAAATACAAATTATATCGTTGGCTTGGACATAAAACCGGCGACGGGCTCACCACCTGTCACGTTGTCCCGAAAATATCTTCGGTGGAAGGTGGGTCGAAGGGACTTAATTGTCCAGACTAGACCTCTGTCTACCCCTGTATTGGGAGTGGAAAAATATGTAATATATAGGCTGAATTATGTTTAGACTAATTTATGTTTAGACTGTTTGTCATATTATATTTCTTTTTTTATGGTGTGCAATAAAGTGTACTCTCTCTCTCTCTCTCTCTCTGAATTAAATAAAACATATAAGTATACAAGATATATCAATGGATGCAGGTGGCTAAGGACCATTTTTTGTGGAAAACTGTGGGAGAGGCTATATTCAGCAGTGGAATCTTGATTGGCTGTGAAGAAGGAAAATATAACCTAAAGCAGTTCGCCTTATATAAGGCGTCAATAGGCTATTCGTTGATTTGCCTTTTTTTTAAAAGTGAATGCTAGCAATGAAAAATATAATTTTTTTCTAGTAATCCCGTTAAACACTCCAACGAAGCCGCAACGCGTATGTCTAAGTTGGTTTACAATAGTTGAGTGGCCGGCTCGAACCTGCGACTTTACGTGACGCAATCCGCATTCTAATTACGCGCACCCCATTAACACAAGGACGCTTAAAACACTATGTTTTTCTGTTATATATTTTTTTTATTTCTATAGTTAATTTAGTTTAATTTTCTATAAATTAATAATAAATAAATATCTTCACGCAATTCCCAATACAGGGGTAGACAGAGGTCAAGTCTAGAAAATTAAGTCCCTTTGACCCACCTTCCACCGAAGATATTTTTTCGGGACAACGTGACAGGTGGTGAGCCCGTCGCCGTCTTTATGTCCAAGCCAACGATGAAATTCGTACAAAAGTTTTTGAAAAACTCATTGGTACTGCCACCTGGGGATCGAACTCGGGTCTCTCGACTCGAAATTCCGACCACCCAACAACTCGGCTATCGTGACTTATTATTATATTTAATTTTCTGATTAGGTTATATAATTTAGGTTAATTTAGTTTAACCATCCATTAATTCGTTCATTATATTGGTCTATTGACGGATTGTTTAAATTTATAATAATATGAATATAATTTGTTCGTTTTTCAGGTGTATAATATATTGGTAGATATAATATTAACTGGTAATCAGGAATTGATACTGATTTCGATCCCAACCTTCTGCATCATCTCATTTTTTCTATTTGACGTATTTGAAGACAACTCGTCACTAGAGTTGATTACAATGAAAACCTTAAAATATTTACTGTTAGAAACAGATGAATTAATAAAACAGTGCATGTTTAGCGAGTTTGTAAAATACAGAGGACAGGAGAAATTTGAAAGTGTTATATTGAAAGTGTTTGATGAGATTCCCGATTTGCAAAAGGAATGGAATGATGCATTAAATCAAAAAGATAAAGATATAGCAGAGAGGAAGAAGTGCTGGGCGCCGTCAGATTGTGTGTTTGTTCATAAATGTGTAAAAAATAATATTCACATTGAGGCATCCCAGTCGATGAAAACAAACAAATCGCAGAGCAATTTCGAATTGGATATAGACAATTTATTCGACGGGGAAAGTGATTCAGATGAGCCAGAAGCTAAGAAAGCAAAGTTAGATTGTAATGGTGCGGAGGAAATAATAAAAAGACTTGAAGACGACAGCTCTTTGCTTTCGCGGTACAACGAGATATCGAATGAAGGTAAAAAAAGACTAACAGCTGTATGCGAGAGACTTAAAAATATAATTTCGTGAGAACTGTTCCAAGCGTTTTTTTTTAATTGAAATCATAAGTTACCATCACCAAAAATAAGTCACGATAGCCGAGTGGTTGGGTGGTCGGAATTTCGAGTCGAGAGACTCGTCGTGTCGAGAGTTCGATCCCCAGGTGGCAGGCTCGTACCAATGGGTTTTTCGAAAATCTTATGTACGAATTACATCGTTGGCTTGGACATAAAAACGGAGACGGGCTCACCACCTGTCACGTTGTCCCAAAAATGTCTTCGGTGGAAGGTGGGTCAAAGGGACTTAACTGTCTGGACTAGACCTCTGTCTACCCCAGTATTGGGATTTGCGTAAAGATATTTATTATTTATTATAATTAGTATCAGTGATATAGTAATTATGTCTTGTTAATCTGTATGCATTATTTTATGAAACCTTCATAAAATAATGCATACAGATTAACATCTTGAAATGTACAATTGGTTCTTAACAAAAACCAAGGTAAACGGGCAATACTCACTACACGGATCTGCTTTCTTAAGAAAAATACAACTTGTATTTAAATAAAACGCGACTATTGTTTCTTTGTACGTCCAGTGGCATTCTTGCAGGTTATATCCACGACGGCGAAAATAAAATTGAAATAATAATACAAATAAATTTCTTCACGCAATTCCCGATACAGGGGTAGACAGAGGTCTAGTCCAGACCATTAAGTCCCTTTGACCCACCTCCCACCGAAGATATTTTCGGGACAACGTGACAGGTGGTGAGCCCGTCGCCGTCTTTATGTCCAAGCCAAGCGAAAATTTAGCGAAAAGTTTAAATTAAGCCACATCGGCTTACTTCGGTTGTGTATTTACGTTATTTCACTTTTGGGTGCGTATTGCTACTTCGGACGAAGTATAAGGCGGCAATTTTTTATGTGAAATATCTGTAGGCGAGGGTAAACCTGATTTTCGGCGTGGCGAGAATTGCTGTGGCGACGCTTCGCGATTTCCAATAATCCTACGAATCATTATTTTATGGACCAAATTAGTAACACTTCATTATGCCATATCTGATTCCTGTCATAATCTGTTCTTTTATGCATATAACTTATAAAAAACAATTTTGTTGTTTCACATCTGCCAGGTGTCCCGTGACGGCTCACACATTTTTTTCTTAGTAGTAGTTAGTTCAGACAATAATTTGAATTTAATATCTTTTATTACATTGAATTGTGGCAACTTACAAGTTCATGAGGCAAAATAAAGCTTGTAATAACTAGTAGCCTGCTTGCTGTCTGCAGCCAGTGAAAACCTCTGTTGCACAAAGGACTTCTCTGCTATTTTTATTGAGAAAAATGTGTCTAGGATCGTCCTGCCATGCTGCTCGTGCTTCTCAAAATAAGCATACGTTTTCACGCAAATCCCAATACAGGGGTAGACAAAGGTCTAGTTTAGACAATTAAGTCCCTTTGACCCACCGTCCACCGAAGATATTTTCGGGACAACGTGACAGGTGGTGAGCCCGTCGCCGTCATTATGTCCAAGCCAAGCGAAAATTTAGCGAAAAGTTTAAATTAAGCCACATCGGCTTACTTCGGTTGTGTATTTACGTTATTTCACTTTTGGGTGCGTATTGCTACTTCGGACGAAGTATAAGGCGGCAATTTTTTATGTGAAATATCTGTAGGCGAGGGTAAACCTGATTTTCGGCGTGGCGAGAATTGCTGTGGCGACGCTTCGCGATTTCCAATAAATTTAAAAACTACGAATCATTATTTTATGGACCAAATTAGTAACACTTCATTATGCCATATCTGATTTCTGTCATAATCTGTTCTTTTATGCATATAACTTATAAAAAACAATTTTGTTGTTTCACATCTGCCAGGCGTCCCGTGACGGCTCACACATTTTTTTCTTAGTAGTAGTTAGTTCAGACAATAATTTGAATTTAATATCTTTTATTACATTGAATTGTGGCAACTTACAAGTTCATGAGGCAAAATAAAGCTTGTAATAACTAGTAGCCTGCTTGCTGTCTGCAGCCAGTGAAAACCTCTGTTGCACAAAGGACTTCTCTGCTATTTTTATTGAGAAAAATGTGTCTAGGATCGTCCTGCCATGCTGCTCGTGCTTCTCAAAATAAGCATACGTTTTCACGCAAATCCCAATACAGGGGTAGACAAAGGTCTAGTTTAGACAATTAAGTCCCTTTGACCCACCGTCCACCGAAGATATTTTCGGGACAACGTGACAGGTGGTGAGCCCGTCGCCGTCATTATGTCCAAGCCTACAATATAATTCGTACATAAATTTTTGAAAACCCATCGGTACGAGCCTGCCACCTGGTGATCGAATTCCAGTCTCTTGACTCGAAATTACGACCACCCAACCACTCGGCTATCGTGACTCGTGAGCATACGTTTTCGATTTTTTTAATATCACTTTATACCTGAAACATATTTTTTAAATTCTACATTGATACAGGAAAGTAATCGCGTGTAAATAAATGAAGAAATAAAACAACTTTTCACATTTAAATTTATTGTGTTAAAAAATTTTTACAAGTAAGAAGTGAAGTATAATCATAACCATATAAAAGACAAATAATACACTGTCATTCACCAGACAAATACCAAAGTGTAAGAAGAGAAGTGTGCGATAAGTTCTGTAGCGACGACGAATGGTAGTGTACTATTGGTCTACAAGAAACTTATAATAGATTTACTTGATACTCGGAGGTAATAGGACCTTAGCTCACGCGACACAGTATCAACTAACTTCAGTCGCACTTGATCTCGTATCGCTCTCTAGCCGCCAAACAATTTATACTCGCTACAGCGCCATTGTACTGTAAAACACGCATAAACGTCATGTAACAGCAACAACACTAAATAACGTCTATTTTAAATATACCTAACATTCATTCTTGTAGCTTAGCCTATCATCCGATTGATGCTTTCCATAATTATTGTGATGGCGCAATTGTATACGTAAAAATACTTATAAAAATTGGCTAACTAATAATCAATAAAATACGAATACAACTGTATTATATTATTGCCATACGTGATATACGTAGCATAACTTAGCTGTTGCGATGAAGCATGAAGCTAATAAGCATATTTTTACAGCTATAACTTACAAATAAATTTACTAAATAAATTATAAAATAATACAGGAGAGTATATTGTTTTGGGATTCGTTTGTCTTTATTTTAAAAATATTAAAATAACACATAACTTAATACTTTACTCATGAATTATCAGACGCCATTATGACATGACGTTACTCTTTCCCTTTGTCCATTTCTATATATAAAGTGCGCTATCCACAGTGTACTAAAATAAAACAAACCTAGCGACTTGTTCAAGCCGGAATACTTTCTCTTTGCTATGTATATATAATGTGAATATAAAAACTGAATATTTGTAATCTGTTAACATACGTAATAAAAAAATAGCATAAATTAGATTTCATACATCAATAAGTATATTTAAAAATTTAGTAGAGCATCGAATTTGAACAATTCGTGAGGCGACAGGCGACATTGTCAGCCACCGTACAAATGAGACATTATAAAACGTGTTTGTGCGGATCACCTCAATGTTTGACATAATACGACACAAATACTATTCGTCATACACATTTTTTTTACAAATGCCTGTCACTATTTCAATGTTGATGCTATCAGAAAAATCTAAGGTATCTTAGTCTACAATATGATTGCGATGATTTAATTGGAATGGTTAATTCAGAGAAATACTTCAAGGAAATAAATATATAAATAGCATCATTCTACGACCGCTCATATCTCTACCGGCGTGGTAATAAATACAATGAACGGCGGTGGATAATAAATTCAGAAATTAATCTGTCATACTTTCCACATTAATAAAATTAATGAACCATCGTCATAATTTGTAACACTCTTTATTCTCGCATCTATCCACTATTTTCTTAAGTGTTCTGAGGATGTGCTCGTTTTTGTGCAAACTGATGTACTAATTTTCCAGTGTCCGTTGCCATGTTTAAAGAATTCACACTAAGCACCGGGGTTTGTAAACAATATTGCACATACATAACATAACAACTATGATGTTTTATATCATTGAACATATGTATACATTCAACATCAATTATCTTGATGATTTTGACATCATCATGAATTATGATAATGATTTGATAATACTTTAAATACTAAGTTATTTCTAAAATGTTAGGATACAAAACCTACACATTGAAAAATACTTATTTACTTAGGCCAATAATAATATCTCACTTGTGTTCCAAGTAAGAAGCTTAAACAACATAGATACGTTTCAGTTTTAATTAATTTCCTGGCAACGATAAACCTTTGCTTAAACTAAAATCTTGGCACAAATTAAATATCATTTCGAAATTTTATTATGATACATAAACACATTGAAACTCCCTAAACCTTGAGCACTAGTGTAGTTAAAACAAACTAAAATAGGAAACTAAATTTGCGAGATGGAAAAATTTAAATAAAGGCTACCGCTTAAAAGTTATATAAATAGTGACTTAAAGAAACAGTGTTTAGAAAAGCTAATTGCATTTAAATTACATAAATAATGTCCTAAAGTCTAAATACCCTCAGAACAGTTATATATGCATACAAAAATTCAGTTCTTTATTAGGTTTATTTGGCATCTATCACCAATAGTCTACATTACAACATGGTATACACAGGTAAATACCTATTCAGATATGCGCCTCGTAAAGATTAAATCGTTAATGGTCGTACAACGACGACAAAATCCCTGCCGAACCTAAATTTCCTCCATATCACGCACACATTAGCACGCTGTAAGCCACAATCGGCACACCACAGCGCCCCAGCGTCACAACTACAACCAATTCGGAACAACACGAAACCGCCATTTTGCCAAACGCGTTTGCCTTAAAGCCCCGAAAATTAGATACTTATACTGCAACAAGCAGATTATACATTACATTATGTGCACTGACGATGAAAGTAGTTGAATAAACCCTGCATTGTGAATCAGAGCATTGTTGGAAATTACTTCTATATCTAAAACATTTGAGAACCTCTTATGGTATTTCGAATAACGCGTAAGTTGTTTTAACCTTAGCAAACTAAACATATTAAAAAAAAGCAAAAAGTAACTTAATATTTATGTACTATGGATCAGTAAAATTACGCTTAGTTTTGATTGCAAACAACTCTAAGTCTTGCCATTTTTAAATTTATTAAATCCTCACTTATTTCATACAGCACTAACTGTAACTGGCAGTAAGATTTTAAACCGATTTCAAAATATTTATTTCTAAATCTTACGTGTTAGTATTAGCAATTATTTTTAAACTGGTTTTTACTTAAATCTCGAGAATTACATTAACATTGGTAACACTGTTACTCAAGCGAGTATTCAATTGTTAGTTGTAAAGTTTATACAAATAAATATTATGAAGGTCGTCACGAATTCAATACCTGCTACAGAAGGAAACATTATTCGCCTCGATGGGGACGACTACAATACAATTTTTTTATTTAACACCATTTGACTGTACCCATGTCGGCATTGTACACAGTGGCGTTACAGATTTAATTCGAAACATTGGTAGCTTGGCGATATCTAAAATTGAGGCATTTCATGACGGTTTTCCACGAGCAGCGTCTGCCTCGGCTCGGTCAATAATCGAATAACATTTACACTCGCCTAAATGCAGCTGTTCACAATCGGCGGTGGTGGGCGCGTGGTGTGCGCTGGGGGCGGGGGGGGGGCTGCCGGCTAGGGCGCGTGCCGCGGCGCGCGGTGACGGCAGTGCGGACGCGCGTGCGGCGCCGCCGGCGGCTGCGGCGCGACTGAGCCCGCCCGCTGCACGTGCCCGAGACCGGGGTGCGTCTGCAGCGGACCGAGACCGGGGTGCGTCTGCAGCGGGCCGAGACCGGGGTGCGCTTGGAGCGGACCGAGACCGGGGTGCGCTTGGAGCGGACCGAGACCGGCGTGCGCCGGGAGCTGGGCGGGCAGCTGGCAGACTTGGCCGAGGCTGTGCTGGTGCGCCAGCTGGTGCATCTGCAGGTGTTGCAGCGAGGCGCTGTTGTGCAGCAGCTGGAGCTCCGGCGGCATGTGGTACAGGCCCGGTATCTGAAATTTGCCAAATATTAACAATCTATACTTTGAGTAGAAAAAACAATTTAAAAATCACATAATATAGGTTTTCCAGTAGATTACGGCATAAGACTATACCACCCCATTTCTTTCCGTGCGTTTCGTAATTGGCGACTAAGCCAATTGCATTTTAAGGGGTTTACCCTTAAAATGCAATTGGCTTTTGACAGATGGCGTCATAATCATCTCAAAGAGTACCGTTCCAATATTTAGCAGACTGGTGACATGCAGTGTAAGGCGCAAGGAGTTTGGTACTGATGTCGCCAACCCTCCTGCTTGGCTAGTATTAACGCGGCGATTATGACGGACCCTCCCGCATGGGAGAGGCGTATGCTATGCAATGAACTTCAGGCTGTTATGATGATGACGAATGTAGATTACCAATATTTTCTCTACAGCTGTTAACATGTGAATACCAATACCAGTCTCTCAAACTTATTAGAACAGAGGAATAATGGGAGAATATGAATCAATGCATGTAACATAGACCAGACTGTTCGTCATCGATTTACCAAATTCATAATTAAAATACACGTGGTTGAAATTGAAAGGTTTTCGCGTGCTCACATGATAATTAAAGTAGGTGGTTACACTGTACAAGTCCTCAACATTCACCACAGTGAAGTATTGGTGAAGTCGCAACAGCGTCAACTAAACAATGCGCGTCACTCACATGATGCGCGTGCGCGTGTCGGTGAGGCGGCAGGGAGGGCCGGGCTCAGTAGGCGGAAGCCTCCTTGTACTCCGAGTTGTCCATGGTGAAGAAGTCCTCCAGTTTCCACTGCAGGGTCTCGAAGGTCGGCCGCTTGAGCGGATCCTTGTGCCAGCACTCCAGCATTATCTCGTAGAGCGCCGCCGGGCAGTTCTGCGGGCACGGCATGCGGTAGCCGTGCTCTACCTGGTGCAGCACTTCCGCATTGGTCATGCCTGAAAGTTGTTACATTTTTTTTTAACATTATAAGCTAGCGTTCAACTACAATCCCATCTGATGGTAAGTGGCGATGAGGTTTTTGGTTGGTAGGCACACCAGCTTAGAAAAAGCCTATTCATTCTTCTCTTGAAGACACTCCACATTGTAATCGGACGGAAAGACTGATGCAGGCAAATTATTCCAGTCCTTTGCTGTACGCATTATGAACGACGAAGCAAAACGCTTCGTCCGAATGCAGGGTATATCGACAACAAAAGGACGGAAACCCGCCGTGCGTCTCGTTGTCCGATGATGGAAAGGGGAAGGGGGAATTAACTCATGTAATTCCTTCGCACACTCTCCAAAATGTAACCTGTAGAACACCGAGAGACTGGCCACCCGACGTCTGTGTTCGGGACTGGACAAATTGGTAGTAACCAAGTCAGGATCACCGATTAGCCGCATGGCCCGTCTCTCCAAGTCTATCTAGTCTCATCGTCTAATTATTACTGGGGTTCTTTAAAACACTATCGAAACTTAATGCTGTCAGTACAAAGCAAACAGTCACAGAACGCGAAAATTCACTGAAGTTTTGAGGATTGTTTATCCAAAACTTCAAAAGCTAATCTTTAATGTAAATTAGGGACATAATAATAAACATACGAAAATCTACAGACTGTATATGAGATAACAAATTGAGCAAAGTTAAAACGCAATTAATACATAAATGCATATATTTTGATTTGCGTATTAGACCAGTTAATTAACGATGTCTGTATTATTTTATCATATTTAAATACCATAATTTAAATATCAATATTTTTATTCAATTCAAATATTTGAGATCTTTTGAGATAGGAGTAAAATAGTGACACATCGCTTTCGTCCTTAACGGACTATTAAATTAAAAATAGTAATAAGTATTTAAAAATAGCTCTTTAGCACTAAAGATCAGGTATTATAAAAAAACGGTGACATTAGCAGCATTCATATCAGTTTCCGTCCTACCGTGTGGTGGAGATACTTGATATCGCTCAATCATATTAGGTTGCTAAAGTGCAATGCAGTGTGTAATTCTATGAAATTATTGTATAAACCTAACAATAAACATGTTCCATTCACTCGTTTCCTACATAAATATATTTGTCCCGCATAAGTTCCGATTTCACTAAGTATATTTAAAAAAAAAAAGTCACGATAGCCGAGTGGTTAGGTGATCGGAATTAGAGTCAGGAGACCCGAGTTCGATCCTCAGATGGGGCTCGTACCAATGGGTTTTTTCAAAACTTATGTACAATTTATATCGTTACGCACATAAAGACGGCGACGGGCTCACCACCTGTCACGTGGCCCTGAAATATCTTCGGTGGAAGATAGGTCGATAGGACTTAATTGTCTAGACCTCTGTCTACCCCAATATTAGTACATTTTATTGTTACAATATAAGTTAGGACGAAACCAAGAACAAATCTGTGTATCTATCACAAACATGACATATAAAAGTTATTTGAGAAAAGGTCAAATTTTATTACGAAAGTGCTAGTATTGTTTTAGTTCGATTTCACTCTTCAATATGAATCGCAAGTTTCTAACTTACGTTAATATTTAAAAAGCTTGATTATTATCAAAAAAGGTATGTTCAACCATAATTTTTGTATTTTGCCTGAAAACTTTTATCTATATTGATTCAAGAAAAATTGTCACATTTTACGTGAGTGAGTCAATGATACAATTTTCGTAATCTGTGGACCAGTAGTATATATACTGGTTTTCATGGTGTCGCCAGCTCTGAGGTTCGAGTCCCGGACGGTTTAATACAGAAAAACAAACCTATTTTTTTACATTCTCTCGGGTCTAGATTATTGTGACACTTTCGTTGTTTCCGATTTCAGAACAGAAGAAATGCTAATATACATGCTTATATGATACTTAGGATCGGAGCAATGTATGTGATGTTGACCCCGATGTATATTTATTTATAATTATTATTATTTTATATTTATAATTATTTTTATTTTTATAATTATTTTTATAATTATCATTAATATCATAATCAACCAAATATCAACCAAATAGAATTAGCGAACTGACTTACAGACAAAATTAAAACAGCAACTGCAAACTGCAAACTAGATACGTGATTGCGATTTACTTATTTTTCCTATTCTATACATATATACATATATACATATATACATATATAGATAGGGACATCATCACATACATTGCTCCGATCCCAATGTAAGATGCTAAATGCACTTGTGATATGGGAATCGGAAACAATGAAGGCACCACAAACACCCAGACCCGAGACAATGTGGAAAAAGTAGTTTTTCTACATTGACCCGACCGGGAATTGAACCCGGAAACTCTAGATGGCGACACCTTGAAAATAGGTGTTTGCGCCACTCGTCTACGGAGGTCGTCACTTCTGTTCTTCTGTGCGTTCCGGTCGTCACATTCTGTTATTACCCCAGTTAGTAGCCTGTTAGTACCCTACTGTGCAATGTGTGTCTAGTCGTCACCTGGATATGGTATGCGGCCGTAGGTGACGAGCTCGGTGAGAAGTATGCCGAAGGACCACACGTCGGACTTGATGCTGAACTTGCTGTAGTTGGCAGCCTCCGGCGCGGTCCACTTGATGGGGAAGCGAGCGCCAACGCGAGCCTCGTATTCATCCTCCTATTCAAAGAGCTTCGATATAAATAAAATAACTTCACGCCAATACACAATCCTACAGTGCGTTGAAAGTAGAAACGCAAGGAGTGCGGTGAAAATAGGTCACGATAGACGAGTGGTTGGTTGAGTGACGAATTTCGAGTCAAGAGACCCCGAGTTAGATCCTTAGGTGGCAGTGCCAATGAGTTTTTCAAAAACTTATGTACGAATTACATCGTTGGCTTGGACATAAAGACGGCGACGGGCTCACCATCTGTCACGTTGTCCCGAAAATGTCTTCGGTGGAAGGTGGGTCGAAGGGACTAAATTGTCGTGACTAGACCTCTGTCTACCCCTGTATTGGGAATTGCGTGAAGATATTTATATTTATTTACTTTTTTATTTTATGTTGAATGGACAATCAAGTCCTTTCGACCCGACTCTCACCATAATGATACATTCCGTCGCATTAATACATAAACGTTTTATTTCTCAGAGAATCTAGAAAAACTCTTGAAAATGGCTTCGAATAAATTGCGGAGGGTGATTTGAAAAATAAGCAGACCTAGAATAATCTACAACGTCTATGGTGCGAGTGTCTGATTCGACTAGGAATGCAGTGCGTGAAGATTAAGGAAAACTCTCGATATGTGAGGCGCCTAATTAAATACTAATGATATACTTTGACATGTTATTATAATTATGCAAAATAGAAGTGGTAAAACCCGAAAATGTTGTACCTTTGATTAAATATTTATACATTTTTTTAATCAATAATTAATACGATTGCATCTTGTATTTTCATTAATTAGGCGTCGATGACCAGTACCATTCTGGTTTGGCATCGAATTTGTTTGTAAACATTCAAACGGGCGACGGTTACTCGTTCAATGAGGAAATAAATTACAAAATACTATTGGAAGAACTGTTTTAATTAAACAGGTCGTCTAGGTCATATTTCTCAAGGAGCAACCTGGTTACATTTGCCAGATGGTATCAATACCATATATAAATAACTTCAAAGTTATGTTACCATAGAAAAAAAATATCTTCACGCCATTCCCAATACATGGGTAGACAGAGGTCTAAACAATTAAATCATTTCGACCAATTTTCCAACGTGGACAGGTGGTGAGCCCATAGAGACAAAAGTTTATGTCGGTGTGTATGTTTTTAATTTCCATACGATGAAGAGGCTTAACAGAGTGCTCAGGACCAATTAACAAGAGATATAGTTCTGTCAACCAAAAATCGCAAGTAAAATCGAAAATTACTCTTTTCAGGTAGACAAAGTGGTTAAACTGTGACAACAAACTACTAAAGTAAATAACATAGTAACGTTCCAGTAAGTTACCATATATACCAATAGGTTCCAAACGTTGCTTTCCTAAATATTATACAGGTCATGCATCATCTTTTGTGTGTTCAACATTTATCAAATAATGTTTTGATATTTTTAACAGAGTGTTTTGCGTGCCATCTTATATATGGTCTTGTTGTTATACATTTTTTTGCTTTTAAAAATACAAAATGAAATGTTATCGATGATTGTGAATGTTAAGTGCGCGCGCCAAATACCGGCGCCACAAAAATTACCTATCTATTATCAGTATGAATTCATTATTAATTAACGTTATCAATATTAATTAACATAAATATGCAATTATTCGATGACGACGTTTATAGTCATCATATTGCATTACAACGCAAACAACTTTTTTTTTTTAAATAATATTATTGTTATTAGCATGTAAGTTGTAACAACAAATATGCCCATTAACATTTTACAAAATTAAACAATAAACAACGCGGCAACACACTTTTACGCATATTTTACATATCCATTAAGGGGTAGAAAACAATCTAACGTACTATAATCTATAGAGACTGTAACAAAATTTATAGAACAGTTTTGTTGTTATTCACATAGTTGTGTTCGTCACTTCCAGATTAATTCGGATTAAAATCTATATGATGGATGCCTACTATCTTCGTCTGTCTGTGAGCCATTCTCTGGTCTACACGCAGATGAGCGATTGCTTACATAACAGTGATCCGTTTATACATTTTACTGCGGAGACGCAAAGAAAACATTCAAACTTGTACAGATTAAATCAGCGACATCTTTCTGATATAGGCATTTACATACTGACTAGGAATATCGTCGAAATGTTACAGTTGTCACATGAATATACCAATAAAACAATGTATTTGCTATGGTATCTTATAGGCATCATTCTTAGACTTTTCCAGAAATTTCTACAAAACTGACGGGTAGCCAGACAGAATAGGCCGCCAAGTGTCACGATTCTTACATACTTTCTTTCGCTTCTGTCAAATGCAACTTCTTCTGTATACACGCACGTTTAGGTATCCGAGTTAATATAGGTAGCCGACCGACAACGAAGCGAAGCGATTCGTAGGATGAGAGGTTTGAAAGATGATCTTATCACTAAAATAGATAAGAGCGTCTTGGATAAGACTAGATAAGAGCGAGATGGTTTGGGCACGTTGAGCGAATGAGTGAAGGTCTAAACGCCGAATAAAATATACAGCACGAAAGTTAACATTAAATGGGGTCGTGTTAGACCGAGACTAACTTTCTACGAACCAATTTAAAAAAAAAAATTAAACAAAGACAATCTTTAACTTACTTCATCAAGTCGCTGAGAACATCAAATTAGCATTAAAGATTTAAAAACGAAATCGACAAATACTTTATAGTGACATTTCACGTTGGCCTTGTTCATTAAAAGCCGTATCGCGTTGCAATTGGCATTAAGTAAAAACTGCATCAGCAACTCGTGTGTGGCAAAGAAAAAAACATAAATTTGCCGCAAAATAAGGCAAGGATCGAAAGTGACAAGAGGAGCCCAGGCGGAAAAGCCACAAATAGCCTACGAAACCGGCAGGCTTGATTCACTTTCGCATCGCATCTGCTGTGCAGTGTTGAAAAGCGTCAAATAGAAAAGCGGTTACGATAAATATATTTATTCTATAATCGACAACCGCGTCTATTTTGCGGCGTAAGAACTATAGTAACACGGCGAGGAAGAATTGTGCTGTTTTTTTTGGGTAAATATAGCGCAAAATGAACAATTTTTCCCCACAAGGAACTTCAAGCACATCTCTTACTTAACGACACAAGTCTACAGCAGGATCTAAGTCCTTTTTGTATGAAATTTGCCATAGTCATCACGTTTTGCAGATTAATAATCTTACTGACGGTGCTGCCCCTTTACAGGAATTTGATTCGGGTACCGTTTTTAATTGGTAGCTCTTAGCATTTTTGAGGCTATGCTATCGCACCTAACCCCGCCCGTAATATCATGAAAAGGGCAGGCTTATTCTTAATTAACTACAACGGTTATATACAATAGAAACAGTTTAGGATTTGCTATCTGTAGTCAGATCTAATAAAATGTTTACTGCAATAAAATAACTTAAGATAAAATATCCATAAGACATAGATCCATATATATGCTATTTGTTTAATAGACGCAATATATATACGACATATAGATAACTATAGATGAGTGTCATGATCAACTGTCCCCTTTCAATGAAACGATTCAGCAGAGTACGTTACCTTGATGAGCCTGGCAAGGCCAAAGTCAGCGATCTTGACTATATTCGCGTCTGCAACCAGGACGTTCCTGGCTGCCAGGTCACGGTGAATGTAGTTCTGCGACTCGAGGTATGCCATGCCAGCTGCTATTTGCGCCGCCATGTCTATTAACTGTTGCAGTTTTAAGCCGCGACCTTTGCCTGAGTGAAAAATAAAATGGAATCAGTTACACCTATTTTTTTACGTTTGGTGTATTTAAATGAACGTTTAAATGACAGTAAGGGGCCACTGAAGCACGGGTGCACCTGCAAAAGTTACTTTGACACACATCTTTTCTCAAAATTAACACTGGTAATATTACCTACATCAATGTCAAATGACATTAACAGTTGTATTTCTATTAATCACTCTAATAAAGCTACAATGCTAGTGTCAGTTCATTATTTTTTTATATTTAATATTAATAATAATATTCAGTACAGTATTTCAAAGCGGATTTCCACTTTGTCGATCGAGGGCATAAATAGGCAAGGCTACTGCTTTGGTCTTGTAATTATATGTTATAAGAATATAAAACGCATAATAATAATAAATAAATACATAAGTTGGGTAAAGTAGCTAAATCACTTGTATTATGAAATTGGAAACAACAAAGCTACCGTAACCACCTAGACCCAAAAAATGTATACAAAAATCTTCTCTACATTGACTCTACCGGGAATGGACCCTAGGTCTTTAGAACAGGCGACACTTTGAAAACCGGTGTGTAAAAAATATGTGTAACTAATCCATGGAGGTCGCCGACTAGATGCAAGTAATTTTTTACAACAGTATTTTTTTACTTTAACAATTATGACAGAACAGCAGCGTTTGTATTTAATATTGTCTTTTATTAAACAAAAGTTATGTTTCCGTCAAAATATCAATAGGAGTTATTTACAATAATAATCATCAATCTCTGTACATGAAACACACTATTATAAAATAAATAAATCATATAAACCTGTCTTTTAAAACGTCAGAAGTATAAAAAGAGTAAAATCGTAGCAAAAACAAGCTCTGTAGGGCATTGTATTTGTATTAAAAGACATTGTATTTATGAAATAAAAGCGACGATCTGACACATTTCAATGTATTTTATTTTTCAAGATTATGGTAAACCAAGTTTAAGCGAGGTTAACGATCTTTATTTAATACCAAACTCTTTTTAAACGTGTTATGTACAAATTATGTACATTTAAATATCGCCTACCTTGCAAGTACTCCAACAAGGAACCATTCTTCATTAGTTCAGTGATTATATAAATCGGTTCTTCTAGAGTGCACACCGCGTACAGTTGAATAAGTTTATTGTGTCGCAATTTCTTCATTATCTGCGCTTCGGCGAGGAAGTCTTTGGGATCCATGGTGCCTGGTTTCAGAGTCTTTATCGCCACTGGAGTCGTATTATTCCACAGACCTTCCCAAACCTCACCAAATTGGCCGTGACCGAGTTTTCTAGCGAATTTCAGAGACGATCTGTCTATCTCCCATTGGTCACGTGTTCTATGTGAAAGTCCTTCGGTAACTGGCTTCTCAACCTACAAATAATAACAAAAATTACACGTTAAATTCAATATTATCCACAATCTTGTGAGTACGTTTTCAATTAAATTTATTTTTAATTAGAAAACTTGTTCATAAAAGTTTTATAAAGGCTAAATCATATCTCCTTTAATCGAATGCTTCGGGATCAAAATGTAAATGAAGAGTAATTAAACAAAATTCTTTAAACTAACAAAAAAAGTTTATGATCGGTTCGATTCTTAAGAAAATGAAGTCATCATCTAAAAATAGTTTTCATTTCTGCAATACACGTTTTTAAAAATGCACATCCACGGCACGGACACGGGACAATTCTATTATTTTATTTACCACAGCAGCTAATTATGCAGAATATGCATCTACCGAGCACCAGCGCTAGCGAATGGCAAGGAAAATAAAAACTCTCATAACAATGGACTGTAAAAACTAATTGTCATGTAGATACTTGCAAATAAGCGTGGAAGTTTTACTCTTACCTGCAATTGGCAACTAATTTAAACGTATTATGCAATCAATTCAAACCAACGTGGAGTTTGAAAGATAACTAAGTTACATTATTTATCATACGTTGATGGAGTAAGAAAGGATAAAACGTGTCGGCTAGTAAATCTTTACATTTAGAACTCATAATGTTTGGTATTCTATTTTATATAACGCTAAGGTTGATAAGCCCCGATGGCTTGATCTTATGAGGGAAAAATAGGTTCACTTATCACACCATGCATTGATCGGATCGCGCATTAAGAATTGCTTGAATGATAATGACATCAAACTATGTGGAAACATAAAGTTTTCAGGTCTAGTGGTATTGTGTTTTGAGTTACTAAACATGGAAAAAGTCAATGTCTGTGCACACATACAACGTACGAACTTTGCTGCTTACTTTATGTTCTGCCTGAAACTGTAACTAACAATTACAATCTTAATGCATATGCGTTACAGCGCTGAGGGAGGTAGGTGCGACTATCTTTATGTTTACGAGTATTTCAATATCTGTTACTCAATAGCCAACTGCGGATGTACTTTTCTTGGTCGAGAAACCTCATTACTTTTTTCAACATCCCGCTATATCACTTTTAGGGCTAAAGAAACTAACAGGCTTTAAAAACTAATCCGACGGAGCTCTTGATAAAGTTGTTTTCATAATTGTCGTCATAAAGACAATATGTGAGCGGCAACTGCTTAAATAGCTAAAAAAATATTTTTAATACAGAAATCCGTATTGCTGAAATGTCTGATGTATTACATTGCGAGATAGCCTCTTATTGACTTATTATGTGATTCTGTTACTCAAGACGTGGGTGGAGAGATGACGAAATGCGCCCAAAATGTTTGGTATGTCTAGGAATTACCGTTTGAAGTTACAAATTTATAGATTAAACATGAATACTTAAAATTGTTTCCATAATTATTAACTATTTCATAGTTTGAGATGTTTTAAAAAAATGTAATCTTAATGATTTTAGGTGTAACTTGTTCCAGTTATTTTCCTATAAATTGGTTCATTTTTATTTTTTAGGTATAAGAATTGCTCTTTTAGCTAATGTGCTATGCATGCAGGTAACCACTATGGAGGACGTCATTTAGGTGAAGTCGAGTAGACGTCAGTGTTCTTTTACGTATGTCTTTTAATTCTTCTCATTCACGTCGCGTTGTATGTAATGCGACGCCGACAGAATCTGTTGCTGTCGTCGACCGAGAGTTGCGCCCGTCACGCCTCCGTCCGATGGATCGATAGTAAACGAATAAATTCTCGTTATCGATTCCACGTCTGATGTTTTTATCGATTCTAAATAAGGTAAACGTATTAATCTAAATTTCATTATAACAGTGACAATTTGAGTCATGAGGTCGAAGATAACTAAGGGAAGTTTTCTAAAAAAATTACGGGCTTAAAGCCTTTATTAGCCATTGAAAATATACAAGTATATAAGTAACTCTTAAAAAGAAATTAAGTAGATATTTTTGAAATAAATGCAAATTTGTTACATTCTATGCCACGTATTTAGACTGGTCAGTATAATAGTACAGTAGCGTTCGTTCATATTGTCACCGACGACGAAACGACATGTAAATGAGAGAAGAATGTTATGCAACGTACAAATTTTATATGCAAATTCGTAATAAAATAGCATTGGCGTCGCGATCGCGCAGTCCCGACATGTAAAGCGTGTATCGCAAATCGCGCGGTTCATGTAATCGGTCGTCGGCTCGTTGCACAAAGTGAGATATGTTATACAATATGTCAAACTATGGGCAGTGGAGACGGTTAGAGTTCACCTTAAACTCTACTTTACAAAAGAAGTAGCTTAAAAGTTCGAGAAGTGGTTTTGTGACATGAGTTAGTCCGGAGTCGCGTCATGTCGGGAGACGCATAAGAGAACAATTAGTTGTGAATGAAGTATATTTAAGCATTAAGATTGAATTAAATCCGATGAGGAGCGGAATGAACGAAGTTACAGTTTATGGGCAGAAAATAAACTGAAACCACAAAGTCCATATACTTTGTTCTAGTTTCTTATCACACTAGGCTAGTGCAATCGGCCTCACTCGGCATAACCACTGTTAGAAACATGCAACATAAAGCGAAGGAATAGAGGAGATAAAACACAAAAATATAACGGACGCGTTGCGAAGGCTTGGAAGATATTAATTAATTTTTAGTTCTCGGATACCGTCTGGAAATTATCCCCTGCCGTTGCCTAATTTAGCCTCGCATCACGTCTCGACGCGTAGCGAATTTTTAATTTGCTCTGTCCGATCATATTTCCAAAAAGTTTATACAGGAAGAATAATGAACAACGAATGCAAAATTTAAATGTGATTAACGTTTAACATTCACGTGTATGTCATTTTGTGGTATGAAATACCTCTGATACCATTACCAAAATGGTATGGTACTGTCAACGGTACATTAAGTACCAAATAAATTCCTAATTTATGCATTAGCAAGTACATAAGCATATGACACATTTAATTAGACAGTACTATGCAGAATAAACATAATTATAACAATATAATGTTCATTAGGGGAGAAATGAACTTGATTATTAAACAGTGGTTTAAAACTTAACAATAGGGTTCATTAAAATAAAATGAACGTCACTCTTTAACATTCAATTTTACTTCGTGTACGTGACAAATAACTCGTAAAGATGTGTGACTCAATGTAGTAATGGCCTTGTCAGGACGATGAAAAATTTACCTAACAGTTATGATAAGTAAAGAAAGAATTTATATTTCACGTTTTAACATCACGATTAGTCTAAATAATAATGTAAAATATGCTAAATTTCTAAAAACACAACATACTACAGCCATTGGTTCGATTCCTAAATGTAACTCTACAATATAATAATAATTTCACGTAATTCCTAATACCGGGATAGACAGAGATCAAGACAAGTAAGCCTTTTCGATCCATCTTCCACTGAAGACATTTTTGGGACAACATGACAGGAGTAACGATATAATTCGTATATTAGTTTTTGATATTTCCGACCACCCTACCACTCAGCGTAGGTTTTTCAAAAACTCATGTACGACTATATCGTTGGCTTGGACATAAAGACGACGACGGGCTTACCACCTGTCACATGGTCCCGAAAATATCTTCGGTGAAAGGTGGATCAAAGGGACTTAATGGTCTAGACTAGACCTCTGTCTACCCCTGAATTGGGAATTACGTGAAGATATATAAATAACTTACACTGTTTTAGTTTATGAGTATTAAAATCGATATCGCTTAAATATATTAAAATGCATACTCATCATAATATTGATTCAGGTATTGTGCCAAAAGAAATAATTTCTTTATTGTATTATAACGTATAAAACGTTTAAGGCTACGCAGGGATTTATACATTATTAGCTATATGATAATACATTATTAGATGTAGACAATGAGTGAAGAAAAATTAATACTAAAATTATTTTGTAATTTTGTGCTCGATATATTATTTTTTATCAGAGGTCTAAACATTCTGGATATAAGTTTGGCAAAATTCATTGGTACGAGCCTTCCTCCTCGGAGTCAAGTTTTGTTAAATTATTAATTCTCCGACAATGTCTTCGCCCGCATGGACTACTTGATAAATGGACTTCGTAAACGAGATAATTAGAAGGTAATTACTTAGTCACATATGTACACAATTTCAAAAATATATGTATGTATAGGAAAATTATTCTATACGAATTTACTTCTCATTCTATCCCTTTCTGGGCGGAGTTTCTCAAATAAGTCAAGTGGTTTTTAAAATTTTGTGATTATTTAGTGTATGTATAAATCAGATAACTAATATGTAACTAAACAATGTATTTGTTTGGTTACATTTGATTAAATTTGATTTTTTGACATTTTGTCTGGCAGTATTTAATAAATGCTAGGCCAATATAACTTAATATTTAGACGGTTAATTTTTATGGAAGCGTGCTAGGTAAAACTTACAATGGAAATAAGTAAGTCAAGGAAAAACATCATTTTCCTTGATAGACGATGCAACGAGATTCATTATTGTTATTTGAATAGCCAGTGGTAAATACGGTAATTGGTTTAAATGAGAAAATTATAACTCCTTGACGTAAAAGCGAAATAAAAAAGAGCGCGTTATAAAAGAGAAGAAATAGCAAAACAATTTTTTTTTAAATTATTATGTAAATAAAATTTACAGTGTACCATATGGTATTTACAGAAATAAAAAAAAATACAAATAATACAATACTTGTATTTCTTTACATTTCTGTAAATATTATATGGCACACGATATTATATGGTATAGTGGTCAATGACCAGTGCATGTTGTGCAGCCGACTGTACGTCTATTTTTAGCAGTAGTGTTTCCTGGCTTTTTCAACTTATCACTTTGGCAACACGTTTGCGGCTTTCGGTGACAGTTACTTTGTTTCGTGAAGGTAATTTTAGATGAGCCGGCGTGACATAAGAGTTAATACATTTACTTATTTTATGCATATAACCTCAATGTGTCGCAGTCAAAGGGCAATGTTCTGAACTCATGGAAGGATACGACAGTGATATGAGAAAAGATGAACGCTGATTTATTTAATACAACTTTTCTGTTATTTCCGGGAACCTTTTCAAATACTTTTTTAGACATAACTATATCAATTTATAACAGTATGACGTTAAAACATAGTGATTACAGAGATTCAATTAGGAGAAAATTATGTAATGTTTTTTTCTAAAGCATATCTGTCTAAGTTTCAATTTAAGTTTCATTATTTAATATACAATTCATGAATATGAGGTATTAAATCAAGATGTTCAATTAATCACCTTCTATAGAGCTTTGCTGTGTGTATCGGTGGCTTACGCTATTACCTTTTTTCTCCTGTGTTTGCGGTAAGGCAAAGCAAAAAAAAAACACAAAATCTCTGTCCTGTGGCAGACTCCTTTTTGACTTTGGTTACAAACGTGCAACATGCCTTTACAAGTTACTGTAACCAATGGATACCGGCAAAAAACTTAGACGAAACTCATTGCGAAACGTCACACGACGAAATCTACCACAGATTAAAAAATACTATCGATGGATGTAATGTATGTTACTAATATCGATGAATATATTATTGACTTTATTTGATAGAAATCTGAGTTTAGAAATCTGAATCGCTCTGAGTACTAAGATGGTAGACTTATAGCCCATAATTACACACAGGCTCTGTATGTTACTGGACAAAAATGTTGTAGACTCAGCTGGATCAATAAAGTATAAATACCTTCTTATACATGCAAAGTCAAGCTGCAAGGTTGACCTTACTATTTATTTTATTTTTAATGAGTTTAGATGCAAAAAGCTTTCGGTTTAGCACAAATGGGATGCTGGTTCATCCTTCACATAGAGGTATATTTTGGTCATGTTAAGAGCGAATGCTATTTATTTCAAGTACCATTATCTAAACAACAAACCGCGGATGCGTGGCAACCCTGTCTGCAATGAAAGCGGGGTCATCTCGACCTTGGCGTCGGTCGCTCGGCCGCGAAACTGGAATGGCCATTCTTGATATAATAACATACAAGAGTGCTTTATTACAACATGGTTCAGGCTAATGCTTTTTTTTTTACTCGTGGATCTCTATTCAGAGCATGGTTCTAAATTACAGCATACGACAGTATTATTACGTATTTTGCAGTTAGAATAAGGTAATTTATTAAAATTTCATTTATTAGCAACGACATTGATTTAATTTTGTGGCATTTATTGTCGAGGAATTCGCACGTGTCATAATCAGCATTCTCAGTGTTTTATAAATATGGAAGAGTTCTAACAAGTAACTCAATCTCACATTATCATTATTAATAATTTCTGTATAGTCGTTATTTAAATCAATTTATGTATTGGTTTTACACCTACGTACGAAAAAAAAATCGAATATATTACTCGCCACTTTAAAATGCAGAGCTATAATGTTACGCAACAACGCAATAATGATAACACACTCGTAGTAAATTAAATAAAAAAAAAAGTTAAAATGAAAATCCGGTTTATGTACCGACATTTGGATTATATACAGAAAATTAGATATAATAAATGCCACTATCCTAATTATTCATTTTAGCGTATTTTTTAACATCTTTATTAATTAATTTTCATCATGTCTAAGCTTGATAGATTAGTGGTCAGGGTGCTTGCTTTAGACACGTGTCACCCTTGGTCGATTCTAGGGTCGGCACCACTGAAATAGTTAAAGGCAAGATTATGTGCTGAATTTAAAAGCTAGGCGGTAAAAGAAGACATCGTAAGGAAACCTATACCTGTCCGTCTAAAAAATTCTGTGAAAATAATTACTTATTGCATTTGTTTTTTTAAAGCTACATACCTTATATAATAATCAGTATGAAAAATAAAATTACACTAGGTGGCGGAAAATCGATTAAATATTATATTTCTAGTCCATATTCACACATTCCAAATTTGTATTCAGAACAAAGAAAAACGTACGTTTTCACTAGTAACATTATGTCCGGCCCCAGTAATCTTGATAACTTTCCGAACCTTATTAAGCTGTAAATTATTCACAGGGGTATATGGGCCTTTCCAATAATAACACCATAATCACAATGCTTACTTATTCTCAGATTCCTTTTATTTTCTGCGTTTAAATATTCTACATTGATCTTATCGTCACACTTGAAAAGAGGTATAGCAATACATCGCAATGGACTGCCGTCAGGATTTGGTTAAAAACAACTTTTATGAGAGTACCAATCAAATTTTATTACTAGCGCGAGTTTTTAATAAGAACTATGTAATAATTAATAAGAATTTTCGAACATAACCCAGAAATTATAGCGCAATGTGTTCACAATGTAAGAGCTTTTAATAAGGCGTTCATTCTAAACTAGTGGATATGTTATACGTTGTTTGTATTACTTTATCAAGTATATAAGTCATATAATAAATCATATAATACTTAATCAAGATTCGTAAGCTGTCATTAGAACCTTGGAAGTATTTCTAGGCGAAACAATATGCATTAAGGACACAATAAAGGTTAAAGTTTAAAGGTTAGGTACAAATTAACTGTTTTTAAAAGGATACCTAAATGCATTACTGATGCGGAAGAGCATATCTCATAATCCCACAGGTTTTCGAGGGACGATGTAGACGGCTCACCACCTGCCTTCTAGTATATGATACTAGAAGGCAGGTGGTTTTGATTTGATTTGATTGCGTCCTACGACCCCCTTCAAACACTCGCAGAATGTCATAAATTTAAATTTCCCGGGGCATGAAAAGTGCACTGACCTGCACGCAGGGTTTGTTGAGCGAGACGCAGAGCCCGTCTGCGTCCTTGCTGTAGTGCTCCACGAGCTCCTGAAGCGTGCGGAAGGTAGTGCGGCGGGCGATGAAGAATCCACCCTCGTCTAGCTGTCTGATGCGATAGTGCTTCACCGTGTCACCATCACGCACTGGTAATACAAAAAACGGAAATGGTAAACATACAGTTGCAGAAAAAAAAAACAGTTTAATCGAAGTGTTGTGTGTGTAAACGATGTTGTAGTATAAATAACATCAGTAAAGAATATCTTATATTAAAACTTAACGTATCAAGTAATGAATTTAAGTATATAATATTTGTAATCATGCATAATAGGATACATTTTTTAAACAGAATTTTGATGAATTACTTGACTATGCAGTAAAGACAATATTTACATTCTTGTCATCAAATCATCTATTTATTACTATTGTATTTTATGTCATTGTTCTAATTTTTAAAATATTATAAAATTAAAGAAATATTTAAAAATCAACTGACACGGGTGGGATTCGAACCCGCTAACTCTGCCATATACACCACGGTATATATATACCATATATACCGTGGCAATGCTCTTACCTCTGAGCCACTGTGTCCTTCACGCATCAGTTGATATTTTAATATGTTTTTATTGCTCACAAATTATATGGTTTATTTAATTTCATTTATTTAATCTTTTGCGTAAGTAGTTTTTAACAAACTTAGTAAAATAAAGAAAAATGCGGCTCGTTTCCAGTAATTGGTAATGATGATGACACAAAGCCTTGGCATTGTCCTTGTCTCAGATTTCAATACATTTAATACGTATCCGCTTCAGTTCATATTATATATTGCGTTTACTTCACTCGTATAAATATTTTTATGAATAATATCCGCTAGCGATTAACAAATTATTGTTTACTGTGTTGTTTTCTATCAAAGATTCCTGGTGTGTTCAGTAGTGTTTGTTGTTGCTAATACTTGGCACGATGTTTTTTGTAAATGTAAATTGATTTTTATTTTTTTTTACATTTTTTACACTAACGCCTTACAGGTTTTACGTCTAACAGGTTAATAGAATTAAAATATATTACAACACTGCAGTAGCTTTAATATACAAATTTTAAGAATATATCAATAAATTATTAACGTGTATTAAGGGTGTCATAATAGCCAGTCCTTGGTGATATTTCCAACAAATTTATTAATGTAAATTAATTGTCAAGTAAATGGGTTTATGGATTACATTAATTTTCTGTTTATTATTTTTTCGCAAATGAATTATTTTTATTAATAATAATAGTGTCCTTGCAACTGCAGAGCCCAGGCGACGCTTTTGCGATCGAGACGAACAAATAAGTTCTTGAACCGGAAAAGTACGCCATTGCAAAATTAAATACCTATATTAAGTTTCATTTAATATTTACCTTGCCTCACGCATAGTCACACTATTCAAAATATTATGAACTTTCAATAATAAGTGCGACGAGTATGTTAATGTGTAGTTATTATAGCAATGTATGATATTTTTTATCACCAGTAATACCTAAAATAAGTAATAATAAATATCTTCACGCAATTCCCAATACAGGGGTAGACAGAGGTCTAGTCTAGACAATTAAGTCCCTTTGACCCACGTCAAAGATATTTACGAGACAACGTGACAGGTGGTAAGCCCGTCGCCGTCTATATGTCCAAGCCAACGATATAATTCGTAGATAAGTTTTTTGAAAAACCCATTGGTAGGAGCTTGTCACCTTTTGATAGAACTCGGGTCTCTTGACTCGAAATTCCGACCACCCAACCACTCGGTTACCGTGGCTTTTAATAATAATGACTAGTAATACCTAACCTAATAATTTACTCTTTGGTAAGCTTGGTCGTGTAAATAGACAGGCGTTGTGGGTTATCAAAAGGGTTCAACAAGAGCACTTACTACTTTAAGTACGTTTTTACCTAAGCCCTTATTCAGGTTGCACAATTTACATATTTTCAAGGATCGTGTCCCTTGCAGTCAACAGCTATTGTACGAAGATTCTCCCCTTCCCTTCCTGTATATGAAACACGTGAAACTTATCTCGGCCTTCAACATGCAAGTACCTACTTGTATATAATGTTCAATTATGCTTCACAGTGTAGATACAGTCATAATAAAACATTAGAACATTATTATTACGCAATTTTATCGGTTTTTAAAGCATACTTATGCGGAACTTTTAAGTTATTAAATTAATTTTTTCTCTTCAATTTAATCAGAACATTATATTCATGGAAGATAAATTTTTATTTCTCATTAATGCTTAATTAAAAGTCCAGTAATGAGTAAGAAATTAATTCCATTAGCAATTTTTTCCACATCCCATGTTATATCGGGAAAAAATTTAAAGAAACCTGGATGTTAATCCTGTGCGTCACCAAAAAGGTTGAGTAGCGACAGAGTAACAACTGATCTGAAAATATATAAACTTAAGATTAGTAGGATGAGAAATACGAACGATCTAAATAATTCTTGCAATTTGCATAGTCTTTAACCTGCCTATTTAGTATTGACTAGGTCTTAAATAATGAGAAATCTACATTAATGTCTAATAAATTTTAGGGTTAGCCAGACAAGGTTATTAAAGCTAAAGACAAAATATGAATAAAACGCAGGATACATGAATAAAGAAACAACAAAAAGAACACAAAAAAATCCCACAATATCGGCATACATAATACAGTAGATGGGGAATAATCTAGCTTTGAATCTGCAACTATAGACAAAGACAATACATATAATTAGATATAGATAATAAATTTAAATGTAACCCGTATCCTAAAGCAACTATAATACAAATAACAGTAACTGAATTTGAATCAAAGAAAATGAAGAATAAGTAATGAAATTTAAATTCCGAAATGCTTAACGCATTCGTGAGCTGTAATGAAAACCCAGTTGTTTTACAGTCGCCATGCGTGCTCATTAATTGCAAATTCAAGTACAAGTAAATGTTTATTGCTTTTGTATAGCATGTTACAAGAAAAAAAAATCAAATATGCCTTCTGCATTAAGTGACGGAAATTGAGAAGCGCTAAACAAAATATGTATTTAAGTCAAAACATGACGTAAATTGCTTCTTTGTAAAAGCCACATTTAAATAAACGCACGTCATACACCGAGATTTTCTTCATAACTAAAATGTAAAAACCAACAGGTTTAGTCAAGACGTGATAAAATGAAATAGGTCTTTAAGTCTAAGTCTAGTTACGTTGGTTTATATTATCCATCGGCTAGTGCGGCCTTGATCTTTTAAGGTATTTTGAGAAGGCATTCTTTTTGCATTTTCTGAATTCTTAATATCGCTTGTCATTTAATCCTTACGATTCTTGCTCGCAACATAAATAACAAGTTGGATATATTTCACTGAAAACTTTTGTGTTAGTAAAACCCATCAAGAAACTGAAAGCGTCCTTTAGAGTTTAAACTGATCTCTTGAAGGACGTTTTCAGTTTCTTGATGGGTTTTACTCAACAGACTTTTATTTTCATTCTAGTATGATAAATACCATGCGTATTTATCATACTAGAATGAAAATAACAGAAGTAACTTTGCTTTCAATTATTAAGAAAGCCATCGGTAAATTTATGAGAGCCTACGGGTCGAGAGTCGGCGTCGGATGAACGGACCAACGTCGCTCTCACTCCGTTATTCTAAAATTTACTATTGCACTAAATCATCTATTCACAGACTATATGCGTTTAAATAATCCTTATTGTAACAACTTTATGAGTACATAATTTAAGCAATTTCGATATTGTCCGACATAAATGTTATAACCATTTGTTAATTTAATGGTTGTGCACACTCGTTTAATTTAAATTACAGTAACTACAATAACTTGCACCAACAGTATTAAAAACGTACGTAATAATACGCTAATGCCAAACGTAGCTTATACGATTGTTGGCAAATGTCAAAACCTTTTTTTTATCTTTACGCATATGTCAATACTGGGGTAATAAGGGATCTAGAGAATTTAGATTTTACGAGCCACATTGAACCAAAGCTATATATATGATAAAGTGACAGGTGGTAAATGAGACAAAGTAATAAATGTGTAAACTGTATAGTGATTCAGAGTTTCGACTTACATGGACAATTATTGTGAACGATGGAGATTGGTCGCGTTTTGTTCATGCACATGTTATGGCTTGCTGTTGATACTTTAAATTTTCCTTGCAATTATTTTATAGCAGAGAAACTAAAATATTTTTTGTGACAATTATGTATTAAAAATTTGTTACCCACTGCTAACTAAATATAATTTAAAATAACAATACTACTTCTAATTACTATTTTCATATGAATATAATGAATAATAAAAAGTGTGATTCATATTATAATCACATTACGTCATGCCATAATCTTATACGGAGTTATTGTCATTGGCTCTGTGATCATTGTACATATTACTTTTATTTTAGTGTGAATGGCCTCTTTGGTCAAAGTTTATTTTTTTGGCTTAAGGAAGAAAATTATTTACAGTGAGTGATCTCTGCAGGAAACTGACAAAATTGCCGGAAAAACCTATAGTCACCTTATTAAATATGATAAGGAAAATGTCAAAAAATTCAAATTTGTCTAGCACATACTTTATTGTAAAGATATTAATCAAATTGAAGGATGTTATTGGTTTCTATCGTGTTTCAGATTTTGTTATTCCGCATACCTAAGGGCAGGTTTCTGTCGCGTTAAAATCTAACCGCACTAACTAGTTCGAACTACAGTCACATTGCAATCGCGTAAGTTATTTTTAGAGTTGACGATACGCAAATTACCTTGTATAGATACGGTATTATACAGGATAAATAAAAAAAAATGTATACAATTTTCATTGTATATATATGTATTTAGCAATCTTAGTTTGTTCCCACGTCGCCGACGCCCGCGCGGGTAAACTTTTTCTAAGATCCCGGTTTAGAAAAACTTTAACCGGTTTACGATCGGCATCGGCTCTTCGAGACGTGTCCATAGACGGGTTCTCTACTAGAATAGTTAGCACAATTTTATTTGTAAGTAGCCATTGCCCTCCGCTTCGGTTACGTAGATGTCTCTGGTTTTATCAGTAGCAGTATACTGTTCTTAAATAATATATCGTATATTGTTTGTAAAATTGTTATTTTATGACTTCGCAACTAAATAAAAAATAATATAAATAATATTTATTTATATTATATTTATTTAGTTGTTAAAAGCGAATATACGAAATGAAACATTAATAGTTTCGATAAAATATAATACTCATTATTTAACTGAAAAACATTATAAATGACAAGGCTATGTACTAAATTTTACTGACTAATTAAATTTTAAGTATTTTAAGGTTAAATATTATTTTTAAATACCTGATAGTGAGAAGTCATTGTGACGGCTCTCGGAGTCTCGGATAAGGAAAGCACCGTGCTCATTCTCAGGCAGGAGCAGCTTTTTCTCGGCTTCGATTCGTTTGATCTTGCGGAAGTACCATCTGCAACAAAACGAGAGACAACTCAGCGACAACTAGTTTATTAGAAAATTATGGTCACAAACAACAGGACAGCTTTTGTTGAAAGCGCAAGTCCAGAAAGCACGGCGTCTATGACTCAACGACTACGAATGAATAAGTAATTCTGTATTCAACTTGCGTACGTTTACTGTGACAAGAGGGCCAGCTCTTCGTGAAGTATACTTCAAAAACGCGAATATGGATTGATCAAAATTTTATATTTATTTAATTTTATATTATTACATTAAAATAGAAAGTTAAGATAGCAAAGTTGCATGGTATTCTGTTTAATTTTCGATTTCGATGTCTCATGGTAAAAGTTTCGAACTATACATAAAGAAAAGTACCAATAGGAAAAGGGAGATATATAAATAAAAATGAAACCGAAAGACGACATCTACCCCAGTCAGGTGTCTAGTATTCACCAGACGACACTATGTAGTATTGCAATCGTCTATTCCACAACTGTGCATGCTAGTACCGCAAGCCCTCATTGTGAATAATGCCTATTTTATGCCGTTTGCTCTTTTTAGGATGTATATGTATGTAACATACGTAATTTTATTTAACGTACGTAAATAAATAATATACAATAATCTTCAGGGTTTCGTTAAATTTTCAATTGTAAGCAAAACAAAAGCAGCTCCTTGCTTGCGACACAGAATAACAACAGCGCTAACTAGTATTGCATAAAATTCAACACGACGTTCCCGCGAGGTCGCTGTTGAAGTTACGAATAATTGATCTTTAGAAGTTAATTAATTGTGATATGAATAGAGACGAAAGGTTATATTCCTTAATCAAATTAAAAGTAAGGATCAGAAGGACAACATTACTGTAATTTTTTTGTATTACATAGAAAGTAATATTGATGAACTTATATATGCGGGTATAGGATTCCATTAATTATTGTTTGTGATCATTAAACATTCATTAATGTGCAGAAATCATGCATGTATGTATGTATGTATGTATGTGGCTTCTTTCTCTGATTAGGAATCGTCTGGTCAGGTTGCATCCTTGTCACTGACACTGGCAAAGCCTTCCTGAGTTTGCAATAATTTCAACTCTTGGCAAGAAGTGGTTTTGCGATCGCAGTACCAGACACACGCTGAAGACGTTGCTGCCCGTCACCAGTTCGAATTTTAGCTTGGGTATTTTTGAGATGATTATTTTTGATATGAGTTTCTAGCGATTTGCATTTCCAAAGATTATGTTCCGGTTTCAATGAAACAGAGTATCGTATAGTACGTGGTTGAGAGCCAGGTATAGAAGTGTTAAATACGTTTGACATACAATCCATTGTACACCGTCAGACATCATTTTTATATTGTTTACCGTTAGACGATTAAATATAAACTCAAATTTGCTATAAGTAAATTACTCCTAATAATTTAGTTTTAGCTTTTAAGAAGACCAATCGCTGTTAGGTAGAAACATAATGCAACAAAGATAATGGTACATACAGTTGCCAAAAATCACCTGATTGCAATATATTTTCTAAAAAATTGAAATATAAAAATCGACGATACAGGATTCCCAGCACAACAATGATTTAGGCCATAGAATTTATCAATGTCTAAATTAGGTAATAAAATTGCAATGGAGGAAAATTATCAGGACCAAGGCCGCAATAACCATAAATATAGTATGGAAAGGGCGTGCAACCTTAGACTTCGTCACGTGCAAAGGGCGACTTTAGGGTCATAGACACCACAAGCACTCTTCTGAAGGCCTATGGAGAACGCTTTTAGAATTGATTCATTTCAATCATACGATAAGATCTATTTAACGACAGCAAACGTTGAATATGTCGAGCAGGTAGAGTTGGAGAGGACAAAAAGAAAAAAACACGTTAGTGATGAGTGACTAATGTCCCAGTAGACCGGGAATCAATAAATTACAAGCGATGTCGATCAGGATTAATTTTCTTATACATGTTGGAGTTCAATAAAATGTAGTATATTTTACATAATTTTATTGATCGTAACTTCAGGGATCAGAAGTATGACATATGGTATGTAGCAGTTATATTTTACTTTTATTATTATGGCTTGAAATTCTTATTAAATATTATAATAGAAAACATTTAAACTTCGATTAGTTATTAGAATTTGTTTGCTTGACATATTTTTTATCTATACATATAAATTTGGAGTGTCTGTTTGTAATATTGAAATAACCATTTTTTACTACATGTAAATATACGGTACATTCACCAAAATAAAATTTTTTACGATTTTTTCCCTCTGTCTATTTCTTCTGGCTAAATTCTGAAACGGGTGTATGGACTTTAACAGGACTTTTGACCGACAGATAGCAATGTTACAAGGAGTTACATAGGTTACTTTTATTTTCGAAACATAATTAGGGTTCCGCGTAAATTGTTACTGCTGGTAAGTCGTGGGGGGCAACTAGTTTAAAATAAAACTTACTCGGCATAGTTAGGCATTAAATTAAACAGATATAAGACGAGGATAGAGTATTTTGGACGCCTATTTAAATAAGTTATAGACATAATTAAAATAAAATTTACATAATTAAAATCACATTCTTACAAGAACTGAATGTAATTCACCAGAAGCGACCTTAACGAACAATATCATCGAAAATACTTATATCTACAAGTTATGTAAAATAATGTATATATTATTTAAAATAAAAATCATAGAAATGTACATAATTTACTTTTAAACACGATCCTATAAGTGACGTTTTGCGTGTTGAGTCCTTTCTGTTAACATACTAACTACCAACTGTTCAATTATAATTGTAACTTTTATAGATTTACTTTTTACACAAGTTTATTGTCTTGTTGTAATAATAGAATGTTAGAAATAAAACGACTGGCGAGGGTAATTATAAAACAATAGCTGCAATACAATACCTAAGATGCAATTTATAATAGGTCCAAGATATAATTGTTGTTGAAGACGATAATACATTTCAAAACAACTCAGTTCTAAAAATACTGACGTATTTTTTCCTGTAACACTGGCTTGCTTAGCTTTGACTCCTGTTAAAGATCATGGTTTCGTTTTTCTTTTCTACATATATATATATATATATATATATATATATATATATATATATATATATATATATATATATATATATATATATATATATATATATATATATATATATATATATATATATATCGAATATATTTTATAATGTTTGGAAAGAGAAAATCTTTAGAATTGTAATTCAGCCGTTTCTATTTACAAAATTACGCGGTTATTACACCTATGGTGCAAGTTCCAATGTACGAGACAGTTGCCGTAGACTAACAAAGCGACCGACCAGACACAGATACCGACCTTGACCAGTATACGGAGTGAGAGAAATCGTCACATGAGTCATGCCTTCTTTGGAGATATATTTATTTGTAGAATTAGCTTCTGATTTACATTTTAAGGTCATTGCTTAATGTTTTCTGGTCGTCATATCAACCCAGAATGAATCTAATGCTTACTCGTAATATACAACAGTACGTCCGTTGACAGTTAAAAAGTCAATTCGACGTCTAATTCCTTGACAATTTTCAAGGTTCATTAAATAAATATCGACGTTAATCGAGAAATGGACACAGATATACCCAGGCCAATACTAAAATTGCGAATTGTTTGTGACCTCTTAATGAGAAGCCTTACTAAACGAATAACAATGCAATTCGAGGACTTCGTACTGCAAAAACTACTGGGAAATTTTGAACGAGGTCGAATTCGCAAAAAATTTTTTTTTATGAACAATGCCTAATCTGAGATTTTCGGAAACAAGTCTGTGTATAGTACTGAAAGACAGAATCAGCTAATACAAAGATACTGGCACTAAAAACTTGAATTTGAATTTGATCCATCGTTTCAAAAAATGCAATCTAACTTTGAACACACTTTCCCTAAGGACTTCACAATGGGCTAAAAAATTAGTCAATAATTATATTCGTAGTAAGGAGGTTTAAACTAAACGTATACTTTTATAACTTGTAGTAAACCTCAAAAGTATTAAATTTTTTTATTAGCAATAGTAGCATACTAATTACGGCAAAAGTGAATTAGATTTATCGTCACATAAAGAAATAATTATTTAATCATCAGATAAAGTCATTCATAATTAGATTTAGGATTACAGAACATTAGGCGTTTATACATAATACCAAAGTGGAATAAATTTATTGCTTTTACTTTTATTCAAGGTATAATTAAGTAAATAAATTATTTACTACCCGATAGTTAACAATTATAAGAATAATAAGTATTATTATTTATACTCAATCTACGACGAGTTAGGCTGTCGCCAAGGAAAGGCATTACTAGTCCACCGACTTCATTTGTCAGACTGTTTTGAATTTTATTCTGTTGCGTTTGTTACTAAGTAAGTGGCGTCTCTACTCTAGTTTCCTGTCTTAACTTTCCACATTTCAATATGAATAAGCAAGGACGCTACGGTGACTGAATTTTAACTCCCACCCAAAATAATGTTGAAACAAGATTTTGCTCTCGGAATCGAACTTTAGTGAAATAAAATATACCCAATATTTAAAGTAAATGTGTGTAAATACTTCGAACGATATTTTGTTTAAACAGAGTTTGTTTTGACACGTTATTTTGCCTCTATATTTGTTCTGCTATGTTTCGATTGGCGATATTCGAAAGTTCAAATAGCAATGTTCAAACATGGCTGAGTTTAGCCGCGTCAAAATACCAAGAATAAGCGTGAAGACTATAGCTTACTGTATACAGCAACTGAGTGAAATTGAATTATAAATATATCTAAAATCGGTTAAAGTGCAATAAAGATAAGTATTTAAAAAACGAACATTCAAATTTATCTAATTGCAAACAGATTTGGTTCTCTGCTATAATTTCTTATTTCGTTTCATATTTAAGACCAAGATTTTTAGGCATAATCATCTATGTTAGAATGTTATAAGGGCTCTGGCATTTATAATAAAAAGGAGACATTTTAAGTGTCCTAAGCTCGAAGCAACGTTGATTGAACCTCGCATGAAAAAGTCTGCACTATTTTTGACAAGCTTCGGGTGTATAGTCCAGTTGATCTGTTCAGTTAATTAGTTCTTTTTAATCTATTTAGGTTTATAGGATTGTTGTTATATAGTTGGCTTGAACACCACCGGTTATGTGGTCCAAAATAAGCTCCGATGAAATATAAGTCGAAAAACCTAAATTGTCTAGAATCCTGAACTTCGTGAAGATATAGAAAATATATACTAACATAATGATTTCTTGTATTTTCGCGAATACATTTTAAATAAAACGATTTTCGGATTTTATGGCGTTTTTAATTAGTTTTTACAAACTATTTTTATTTCCCGACGTTTCGGTTGCTGTAAAGCTTTACAGCATTTACAGGTATGTAAATTAAAATAATAATAACATCTCAATAAAGTTGAAAGAGCACCAAATTTATAACATACGAAATCATTAATGTATTAAAAAGAATGAAATGTTCGTAAACTTTATCTTCGATGTTTGATATACGTCAAAATGTACGGTATGATTTGCGAGCATGATAATTAATGTACCGATAAATTTGTCAGAGCCGCGTCATTTATATTGGAAAATATAAAGAAATAAATCATTTTGAATGAACACAAGGGAGATCTGATGTAAGGAGATGAACTAAAAACCTCATTGCAGATAATAAAGCAAACGGTTTGTACGAAAGGAATATGGGTTAGACCGTTATTTATTCTGAGAAGTACCAGATAAGGATAAAAGTCGATACATAATGGCAACATAGATAGGCATTAAATATTTTATGGATGATGAAATTATTCAGAAAGCTGAAACATAACTTTAAATACCTTAACCTCATTATATGCTAATTACTGTAATGACTGACGCATACATTAGTTCTGCATCATTTATTACAATAGTATAAAACAAAAATATAATTGATCGTAGAATAGGTCTCATAATTGCTATTTATATATCAGAATTATAATCAAGAAATATTTCCACAGCTTTCAGATACTTATAGGAATTTATTTGAATAAATTTCTTGGTTAATATTATTAAGGGTATGTGGTGTTTTTCATTGTCTCGTACGGGAATCCAACCGGGACAAATAAGGCCTTATGGCTCATCTTATACCGAAGATTTTTTTGAGATTGCCTGACAGGTGGAGGGCCTGTCGCCGACTTTTATGTCCAAGCCAACTCATAGTATAAAAATTTTAAAAAGGCCTTTTGGTACGAGCTGCCACCTGGGGATCGAACTCGGGTCTATTGACCACAATTCCGATCACGCAACCACTTGGCTCTTCTGACCCACTTTCTTGAATTATTTTTTTTAAATATACCTTACTGAATAAGTAGTGAAGGAAAGTACATATATACATTAAAACACATAGGGACATCACATACATTGCTCTGATCCCAAAGTCGGCACTGACTCAGAAACAACGAATCTATCACAAACATCGAGACCCGAAAAAATGTAGACAAAGTGTTTTCAACATTTACCTGATCGGGAAACGATGCCGGGACCTCAGAGATGGCGTCACCATAAAACTGGTGTCTACGCCACTCGTCCACGGAAGTCGTCAAAATGAACTAACTGTAAAACGGATCGAGGTTTTATAGTTAGTTCACTTTGACTAAAGATTTCAATTCAAAATAAAGGGCTTATATTGATGGATGATAGTGAGACTCGCCGTTTAGGTGACGATCGGTATGGGCCTTTTTCCTTTACACAGTGTGGCGTAAGGTGTAAAAAGAATTCCGAATCACTAAAAAAAAAAATTAAATATCTTCACGCAATTCCCAATACAGGGGTAGACAGAGGTCAAGTCTAGACAATTAAGTCCCTTTGACCCACCTTCCACCGAAGATATTTTCGGGACAACGTGACAGGTGGTGAGCCTGTCGCCGCCCTTATGTCCAAGCCAACGATAAAATTCGTACATAAGTTTTTGAAAAACTCATTGGTACTGCCACCTGGGGATCGAACTCGAGTCTCTCGACTCGAAATTCCGACCACCCAACAACTCGGCTATCGTGACTAAACTATCTACGAAAGCTAAATAATTATTACATAAATAAATTAATAAATAAAAGTTGTCGGTAGCCGAAGCTAACAGTAACAACACGACATTCAAGCCCTAAGTCATCTTCAAAGATGACTGAGTGGTCAACCCCGGGTGCTATGAAGCACCTGAAATGTTGGAAAGTTAAAAGTTTAAAAAACTAAATAAAAACGCGAAAAAGTCTGTAAACAATCGTTATATTTGACATGTGTAATGTTCGCGAAACTAAATAAAACATTAAATAAATCAACACAAAATTTAAAAATACCTAATGATTAACTCAATGCGTTTCAAGAATGAGCGGAAATAACCCTGTAAATAATTTCCATACATTTTCGCTGTGGTATTTTAGTATTGTTTTTATTTACCATCGCAAAAGGAAACCTCGTTAAAGACATAATATTTGGTAACCTATCATATTACCGACAAATAAGATAATCGACAATAGATCGTTAAAAATTATTGCCGCTTGTTGAACATATTAAGGTATGATGATGGTGTGTGCAAAATAGTTCTCGTGAGGTGCTGCAAAATTAATCAAAGTCAAAATCGAAGTCACGGCACACATATTTATAGCTTAATATCAACATTTAGGTTTTTAAGTTCGCGCAATGGAGGACAAAGGGGGAAAAAGTTTATTAAAATCAACAAAATTATATTTATTCTCCTATAAAATAAATAAATGTAAATATCTTCACGTCATTCCCAATACAGGGGTAGACAAAGGTCTAGTCTAGACAAAAGTCCATTTGACCCACCTTCCTCCGAAGATATTTTCGGGACAACGTGACAGGTGGTGAGTCTGTCGCCGTCTTTATGTCCAAGCCAACGATTTAATTCGTACATAAGTTCTTGAAAGACCCATTGGTACTGCCACCTGGGGATCGAATTCCAGTCTCTGGACTCGAAAATACGACCACCCGACCACCCGGCTATCCTGACTTAATTTATGCACCTCCAAGACTAATACTTTAAAGATTTCGTCAGAAAAAATTGGTTTCCTTGTCGGAAAAATGCGAGAAAACTGCTCCTTTAATTTCTTTATAGATGGAAATTTCTTACAATAGTCTCTATTTCATTTTTGAAAATAGGTAATAATTACTCGAAGTCATGTCTGGACTATAGGGTGGGTGATTTTTATCATCAAACCCCACCTTGTGAATGGCAGTTAATGCAACACTGCTCTTGTGGAGTCCACCGGTATCAAGTGGTGCGGCCGCGGTTGAGTCGGCCTATTTATGCAGCAGCAGGAGTTGAAGAAGACACGATAGCCGAGTGGTTGGGGGATCTAATTGCGGGTCAAGAGATCCGAGTTCAATACCCTGATGGTAGGCTCGTAGCAATGGGTTTTAGAAACTTATATACGACGGACTCACCACCATCACGTTATCCCAAAAAATGTCTTCGGTGAAAAGTGGTTCGAAAGAACTTAATTGTCAAGATATCTTTTTACTCCAGCATTAAAAATGGCGTAAAGATATTTTAATTTTATTTTATCAGAACCTGCTTCTTAGCTACACGCGTAAAGATATTACAAAAAGGTTTTTTATCTCAAAATAAAATGTTTAGTTCAGTCTCAGTTTAAAGTTGCATCTGTCTCTATGTAAATAGAATGAATATTTTTTTGTTTTCTCTTTGTCAGGAAGAATTATTTTAAAGCGATATGACCTCCAATTTTAGTCCTAACCTTGCCAAAATTGTATGAAATAAATCATCAGCAATGAAGTGTTATCTATATAACTTACTTGAAGGATTGCTTAGATTTCTAAAAGAACGTACCTAACTTTCATATCATTAATTATTGCCAAAAGTTACCAACACTTTTTCCATAAATTAAAATAGCGGACAATGGCCCTATTACACTCCATTTTATATGTATGTTTTGAGGTTATATTATCTTATTTAATGAAATCTCAGACTTTCAATTGGCTGGACTAAAGTTATATGTACAAAAGGAGATAGCTGTGTTTGTTTAGTTCCAAAAAAATTGCCCATCACCTAGTTTTAAAAATTAAGCTATTGAGAACTAGAAAGGCATTCGTTTGTAGTGACGCGACTGCAATTACAACTACTGGTATAAAATATGTTATAAGTTTACTCTACTTCCGAAAATGTGTTGAATTAATTGAGAGTGATAACCTAATAACTCAGTTAAACATCGTATATGTAGGAATGTTTGAAATATCATCTTAATTTCAAACATTTAACATATAACACATTATATAAATAATACGTATTAAGCCTGATTTGTTAAAAGGTATTGTGCCAATATCTTTAAAACTTAAGCAAATACAGATAATAATATCATATCTTCTTTACACGCTATCTAGAGTCCACAGCCGAATATAGGCCTCCTTAAAATAATTTAATAAGTCACGATAGCCTAGTGGTCGGAATTACGAGTCGAGAGACCCGATTGCGATTCCCATGTGGCTCTTACCATTGGGTTTTTCAAAAACTTATGTACGAATTGTGTCGATGGCTTGGACATAAAGACGGCGACGGGCCCATCACCTGTTGGTTGTTCTGAAAATATCTTCGGTGGAAGGTGGGTCGAAGGGACTTAATTGTCTAGACTAGAACTCTGTCTACCCCTGTATTGGGAATTGCGTGAAGATATTTATTTATTTTATTCCCAATACAGGGGTAGACAAAGGTCTAGTCTAGACAAAAGTCCATTTGACCCACCTTCCTCCGAAGATATTTTCGGGACAACGTGACAGGTGGTGAGTCTGTCGCCGTCTTTATGTCCAAGCCAACGATTTAATTCGTACATAAGTTCTTGAAAGACTCATTGGTACTGCCACCTGGGGATCGAATTCCAGTCTCTGGACTCGAAAATACGACCACCCGACTACCCGGCTATCCTGACTTAATTTATTCACCTCCAAGACTAATACTTTAAAGATTTCGTCAGAAAAAATTGGTTTCCTTGTCGGAAAAATGCGAGAAAACTGCTCCTTTAATTTCTTTATAGATGGAAATTTCTTACAATAGTCTCTATTTCATTTTTGAAAATAGGTAATAATTACTCGAAGTCATGTCTGGACTATAGGGTGGGTGATTTTTATCATCAAACCCCACCTTGTGAATGGCAGTTAATGCAACACTGCTCTTGTGGAGTCCACCGGTATCAAGTGGTGCGGCCGCGGTTGAGTCGGCCTATTTATGCAGCAGCAGGAGTTGAAGAAGACACGATAGCCGAGTGGTTGGGGGATCTAATTGCGGGTCATGAGATCCGAGTTCAATACCCTGATGGTAGGCTCGTAGCAATGGGTTTTAGAAACTTATATACGACGGACTCACCACCATCACGTTATCCCAAAAAATGTCTTCGGTGAAAAGTGGTTCGAAAGAACTTAATTGTCAAGATATCTTTTTACTCCAGCATTAAAAATGGCGTAAAGATATTTTAATTTTATTTTATCAGAACCTGCTTCTTAGCTACACGCGTAAAGATATTACAAAAAGGTTTTTTATCTCAAAATAAAATGTTTAGTTCAGTCTCAGTTTAAAGTTGCATCTGTCTCTATGTAAATAGAATGAATATTTTTTTGTTTTCTCTTTGTCAGGAAGAATTATTTTAAAGCGATATGACCTCCAATTTTAGTCCTAACCTTGCCAAAATTGTATGAAATAAATCATCAGCAATGAAGTGTTATCTATATAACTTACTTGAAGGATTGCTTAGATTTCTAAAAGAACGTACCTAACTTTCATATCATTAATTATTGCCAAAAGTTACCAACACTTTTTCCATAAATTAAAATAGCGGACAATGGCCCTATTACACTCCATTTTATATGTATGTTTTGAGGTTATATTATCTTATTTAATGAAATCTCAGACTTTCAATTGGCTGGACTAAAGTTATATGTACAAAAGGAGATAGCTGTGTTTGTTTAGTTCCAAAAAAATTGCCCATCACCTAGTTTTAAAAATTAAGCTATTGAGAACTAGAAAGGCATTCGTTTGTAGTGACGCGACTGCAATTACAACTACTGGTATAAAATATGTTATAAGTTTACTCTACTTCCGAAAATGTGTTGAATTAATTGAGAGTGATAACCTAATAACTCAGTTAAACATCGTATATGTAGGAATGTTTGAAATATCATCTTAATTTCAAACATTTAACATATAACACATTATATAAATAATACGTATTAAGCCTGATTTGTTAAAAGGTATTGTGCCAATATCTTTAAAACTTAAGCAAATACAGATAATAATATCATATCTTCTTTACACGCTATCTAGAGTCCACAGCCGAATATAGGCCTCCTTAAAATAATTTAATAAGTCACGATAGCCTAGTGGTCGGAATTTCGAGTCGAGAGACCCGATTGCGATTCCCATGTGGCTCTTACCATTGGGTTTTTCAAAAACTTATGTACGAATTGTGTCGATGGCTTGGACATAAAGACAGCGACGGGCCCACCACCTGTCACGTTGTTCTGAAAATATCTTCGGTGGAAGGTGGGTCGAAGGGACTTAATTGTCTAGACTAGAACTCTGTTTACCCCTGTATTGGAAATTGCGTGAAGATATTTATTTATTTATTTACTTAAAATAATTCTAAGCCTGCAACATGCATCGACTTCCCGCAACATTTTGCAATTCGTTACTCCAACTCGTGGAGTCGTCCCTCCTACACTGCGTTTGCCTAAACGAGGTTTCCACTCCGGAACGTTTTTCCACTACGGTTATTAGTTCTAAAATTCTATGAATATGAAGATGTATAAAGGTAAAATCAAATCAATCTGAAATTGACCAAGTACTGAAAGTAAAAGAAAAAACAGAACCTGGAACGCTCAAAGAAACCGATTATAAACCAAATCGTTCATTCGCACGTATTTTCATTTTTTGCGAATATTGTAATGGTTACAAAATTCGTACTCTTCACCCTAAACGCCGAATCAAAATCTTGAATTCCGTTATGATAACATAAACATAACGCTTAATACAGGTGTTGTAGGGAAAATAAAAATAGCCTAGTACTTTCTCCCACGCTCTTATTCTATCTTATCCGAGCGAGCACTCGTTTTATATTTGCGACCACATAGCGAATATATTATTTACTTAATGACATTACTGATATCGTTTTCACATTCGGGAAATTTACACAGTGAGCATGTTCATTTGGAGACATTAAGTAGCGGATGTCGAAAGTCTTTGTATGTTTGTACGTATGAGTGTTTTTTTACAGTCGAATCGTTGAATGTGATTTCAACCCTCTTTAAACAAAGAAACAAAATTTCTTTCATAATATTACTTAGGATGTTATCATATCTTAACGTTAGCTTGGTCACTAAGGCAGCAACAGGCTGCACAACCGTCACATTGTATCAAAGAATTGGCTCGAAGAGACTTGTTTGTCCGGATCTCTGCTGATCCCAGTATGGGAATTCAATTCGGAATAGAAAATCAACATAATTTAAATTAAGAATCTTCAAAAAATATTATCATTACGTAATAAGTTTTTAATATGATTTCTTAAAACATTTATTCTTTTGAATGATGTTGTAAACATTAAAGCAAAAAAAATTCGCTAAGATGAGGTAAGTTATATCATTAGTATTTATGATTGATTATTTACTTCAATTTTAAAATTTTCAGCTCAAAATTTATTCGGATGAATAATAATAAAATAAAATAAAATAATCGACATATTTTTCTTTCGGGTATCTTTTTAATATTTCGGATTAATAAAAAAATGCCCGAAAACTTCTAATATATAACTAATAAAAAGTACAGAAATATATAATCTAATTAATATCCGGGTACATAATGCAGTCAGTGTTTTGTTTAAAATAATTCGCATCAATAATTATCGCATAAGGTCTGAGCGCAAGCACAGGCAACGTGGCGGCTGCAAAAAGTAAAAACAAACCATGAAACCTGTTGTATTGTTCTTTCGCAAGAGACGACCTGAACTCACCGCCCGTGATAAGAACCAGTCAATTCCGTCGACATTAACACGTGTTTTAAACAATGAACAGCAATTTGCACAGAACTATAACTGTCAACATAGTTAACATTGTTATAAATGAATCAGTAGATTAAATTGTGAGTGTCAACCGCTGTTAAGTATATATGATTCGCTTAGAAAGTGAGTTGAGTGGTAGAAAAAAAACCGATTCGACTTAGAGTTAAGAGGCGTCACGACATGGCACCCAAATTATCGACTCAGTGAAAGTGAAGCAAAGCAATTGATATTATAAAATAATTTATGTTCTACGTTAGTGTTTGGAATAACCTTAAAGTATGAAACGCATTACTTCTTATTCCATATGTGATTCCTCTCAAATTCAAATGTGAAATCTGTATTCATTATGAACCGTCCAAACGAATTCAAACAGCGTCATGGCACCACTAATAATCAATATAAGTATCATAATACTGAATTTAAATTTCACAAATTGCGAACATTCTTTAAACAAAACTAGTTTTTCTTAGATTCGCACCACTGATCTATGTCACAATACCGATAAAATTTTCACATTAAAAACGCCAAATATGTGAAAACTGGTCGATATCCAGAAAACAACTATTATAATTATCAAATTAATAACAGCAAAATAATCTTTTTACTTAATCAGCTGTGCTCAATCGAAATATCACCAACTACGTACCTACACTAATGAATAAAAGTGATTATTTGATAATAATAGTTTGATCGATGCGAGATATTAAATAAACTATTATTACTTAATACTTTTACGAGTATGAAGTATATTTTTGTCTTGGCTGTGCACAGCGGGCACGTATTAGAAGAGTAAACTGGATGTACGCAAAGTATTTCGATATGAATGCACATGTTTGTTCGATTGCTTACACTCATTTGGCACAATAGGGAATGTTGATGATCGCTGCGAATAACACACATGTTTTCGGAACACTGGCCTTACACCAAAACAAGAGTTGTGGATTGTGCGGCGTTTGCTCATGAAAATCTGTATTGGATCTGATGTGAAATATTTCACCTCAACTCATCCATCATGAAAAACAATAAGCTTCATGTAGTATCTATAAAAAATAGTTCAAAACAGAAAACCAAAATAAGATTAAAAGAACATTAATTTTAAATATTTTAATTAAAAAAGGTACGGTAAATAATTAAAGATGTTGAACGATTATAATAATGAGGGATTTTGATATTGTGCAACTAGAGTAGCCCCCGCAAGGTTGATCAGTGAAACCGACACCAGCACGTCCGTGTACCTTGCTTCACCTGGCCTGCCTTCCTGTGCTCTATTGACTGCTTGCTATTCATTATCGTTTTAATTTAAGTTCTTGTGCCGTTATACAAACCTGCGTACAGCACATTAACGCATTATTGTGAATGTCCAAGTTTGTTTTACCCGTTTACGTATATCCAAAACAAATCAACATATTTTGTTTAATGAAAGAACTCGTTTCGAAAATTATGTATGCAGTTATTTAGGAGGAATCACATCCGCACATAACGTTCACGCTTAAGTACGTGACATTGAAGGGATAGAAAAAGTGTGCTGGGTTCACATTTAAAACACTATGGATGCAAGTAACCGCGATAAAAAGTTAAGTCCGCCGTTTTGTACATTTTTTATGTGTGCAAATAAAGCTTAAATAAATAAATAAAAAATTATTTTAGTAAATATTCAATTCGCACTCAATTCTACGCTTGCATATTATGTTTGCAAAGTGCTATGTTTGAGTTACAATTATTCATAAGGAGGATTGAGGAAGCGAACAAAAACACGTCGAAAATTCAAAGCACAAACGCTTCCGATCGGTGAACTATGGTTTTTCGTGAGCGTCACCTTCACGGCTCACTTCCTGAGACGACTTCCAATCGCCGAACTATAGAGAGGAAGACATCAGCCGACATCGGTGCAGCAACCCAACACGCAAACGTAGCCTTGGACGCGAGCTCCCTGCATTCTAATCGAACGGCCTTGCGGAAGCGCGTGTCTTTTAACTCGCTCTGGAAATCTGTAACGCCAGCGTCTTAGCAACTAATCCCGAAGTCATTTTCAAAGGAAACCTAAAATACTTAAACACAAAAATGACTATATAAAAGCGAACATTTATGCACATCAATGTGTATTGTGACATAATCCCTACATATACCATACTTTAATATCAATTCATTACATTATCATCATCAAACTTTTATCGAATATAAGTCATTGAAAATGATTATCACAAAGCTTTAGTTCATCATTCATCATCATTGACGAGCCGTGAGGAGGTAACCAGTTCACGATGGACCAGTTGCCTTTGGTGACAAGAAACAATATACTTATTGTATATTATTGTATTGGTGTAGTATGATTGGTTGTTAAAAATACATTAACAATTTATAATTAAAAGAATACTTACGGCATAGTATTAAATTTAATGTATGTGTCGTGAGGCAGCGGTTCTAAACTTTTGGAGTTAATATTCGTTCCTGACAGTCTCTGAGCAGTTCTCATCCAACTGCCCCTTTGTCTTCGAAAACCTTTGTCATTTTTTATTAACTGAATATGACGCTTAACAATATCATGCCATTTCCATTTTACTGTTGCCGGCGAATCACTAGCTGCATCTTCTTTACATATCTGTAATCCATCACTAAATCTTCTCATATTCTGTAGGTAAATTTCATTTGATTTCGGTGGCAGACTCCGTCTTCTCTCATCGGGCATTATACCTGAATCTTGAGAATTTTGTTCGGCTATCCATTTTGATATGAAATCATTTTTATCACAGACTTGAGCGATTACTGGCTCCTCTTTCGGAGACGGCGGTATCCAGTCCAAACTTAACCATTGACTAGATTTTGGTTTAGATTTAAAAATCACGTCGATCTCATCGTCGCCGTCCGACGAGCCGATCGAACAAACAGAAGTCTTTTTTCGCCGAAACCTGGATCTAACAATAGGCTTACAAGACGATAGAGAATCTGGACTACCACATTCGGTGTTTTCCTCCTTTCTTACATCCTGTAAACTCTTCATAGTTTCAATATTAACGTAAGAGTTTTCGGAGCACGAGGAGTCAACACTAAACCTAGGCGTACTTCTTTGGGAAGGACGGGGCTTGATTATGATTTCTTCGTTATCGTGTTCAGATAACATACAACCTATTTCCCGTTCGTTGGTTAGAGAAATTCTTCTCTCATTTGACTTCTCATTTTCTAATTCAATTATCTTAGCCATGCTGGGGAATGAATTGTCTTTCCCGTCTTCTATTATCCTAGGTAATCTCTGTAGACATTCTTTGTCGTGATCTCCATTATTCGTAATTGTTGAAAATGAATTGTCTTTATTTAATTCTATTATTCTAGTTATTCTTTGCGGCATTTCAGTATCACCTTCTGCGGATACTGGTGAAGGCATATTATTGTTTTCAAATTCAATAATCCTAGTTATCCTCTGAAGTGTTTCTTTTTCTGTTTCCAAGGTTTTATTGTCAAAATCGTCTAATTCTATAATTCTCGTAATTCTTTGCGGATAAATATCACCACCGGTTTCCCGCAGGGGGCAGGGTTTAAAATATTCCTTTCCTAATCTTTTTTGGCATTCTTCGAAATCTAACGTATTATTAGAACTAGCTAATAATTTACTATCTAAGTCATTTTTGGTCGATGACGGCACGTCACAATTGTTGATAAGTACCTTTTCTTCTAAAGAATTACTACGGCTTTTCGCTTTTTGAAGGGCACTTTCTGAAAGGAAAACGCATGGAACTTCAACTTGCATCGACATTTTTCGTTGTCTCGTCGTGTTTTCCTTTTCTTTATTGATGTCATTGTCAATATTTTCAGGGACAGTGGTATGGGGTAAAATAATAGGAGTCCCGGATACCATACGTAAAAAGTCTGTAACGGCAGCTATATGTGCACCCGTAACGGCACCTTGTAACTTAACACCGGATACTTGATGAGGTACAAGTTGGTTATCGCGAATACACCAAACTACGGGCAAAGCCCCTTCCGACACCATCGTCGTATTAAAAGCGTTTTAATGTTTTTTTAAAAACAGAATAAGATCAAAGTCAGTTTTAAACACTACGATATATCGAAAGATTCACTGGTGCATTTCCGGGCTGCGGCCTACACTTTTAAAACAAAAATTGTACAAGTATACAATCACAAAAGTTAGCCGTCGGTGAGGCGACATAGCGCGAGTGCGGCGCAAGCGTGAACGAAACGGAGCGCGGCAGGCGTGCGCGTCCGGCGGAGGTCGCGAGAGATAAGGTGGTGAGAGCCGCACGCGCACCGGCGCCGCTCCCGCCCCGCCAACGCCACCGCAATGCATCTTCTACGACCATACATCAATTCTCATCAGATGCTGTTCATTACTGCGGCGAATTATGTAACGGTATTATTGACCCATTAAAAATTTATCCATTGTTCCGAATGTTTTCTTTGACAGTTATAAGAGGCCACCAACGGAAAGATACCGAAATCAGAACGACTACTGACAAATGGAGTGATAAGCATGTCGTCAAATCCGTAAAACGGCTTGATGTTGCAATATATTTTAATACATTCCACTTTAACGATTGTGGATAATTCTGCGTCCTGTAGTGCAATGGATTTACATATACAGGCAATTCATTTTATTTAATGTTTAAAAAAGTTTTAAAGTTATCCCATCTTAGTTTAACCGGTCAAGTACAGTTAACATTGTTTAGACCTATTCGTGTCAACGCAGTCCATCACTATACTACTCGACAACGCTGTACCGGAATCATTCGATACAGGTAAAGCAATTGCGATAGTGAAAAGTTCTGCGACTGAATTCTCTACACAACTAATAAGACCATACAAACTAAATAATTTAAAGTTTTCACTGTAACTAAATAACTCAATGTAATGTAATTTCAATGTAGAAAACACTTTTTTCTGCATTTGCCCGGGTCTGGGTATTTGTGGTATCTTCGTTGTTGCTGATTCCATAACACAAGTGCTTTAGCTACTTTCTTTAGGACCAGAACAATGTGTGATGTTTGCCTCTATCCATGTATGTTTTTACTTTTTCTATTTATTTAATAATAGTGATTATTTTTAATGTAACTATTTGTACATAATTATAGTGTCTATGTTAATGGAAGTATTACAAAACAAAACCTTTAATTTTATGAACTTGAAAAAAAAATAGAAGCTTATCATTTTCGCTTTGCCTATTGTTAAAAGCTGTAACTTCTTTTAGTGATGGTGCTTGGTTGGGTACAAGTAAACTTGCGCTAGTGAATGCATCAGAGTACTAAGCTCAAAGATATGTGCAAATGTCAATCAACAGTTAGACATGGCGCCAGCGCAGGTTGTGATGCGCCACCCGTAACTGGGACGAACAAATCAGGTATTAATTATCCATACTATCCTAATCAACGTTTATATACGCGTATGACAAATTAAAAGGAATATTGGCAAATATGTTAGAGTAACAGACCGTTCGGGCATTGGCTTGGTTGTGATTTCATGAGTCCTAAGAGAGAAGAGGCATAAACCTCCCCCAAAGAACGAAAAGCATTTCGCAAATAAAGGCAGAACCTTTCCCCGATTTATCGACCTTCTGCAACTTTTTGTGACTAGTGATCTCGTATTGATCCTCATACACTCCATTCACTTGCACGAGGTTACATTGGAATAGCCTCTCTAAATCTCTCCGGTTGTCAGTTCTGCGAGCTGTCTGACCGGTCCATTGCCAGCTGAGCACAATACGATTACAACGATTATGAAGACAATTCACCATCTCAAACTCTATTTAGTCGTAACCAAATAATTAAGCTAAATGGTTTAAGCCATGGGCCATCCGTAACCGGATGTCCGCTGTACTATTCAGATTTTGTTCAAGTTGAGTATGTTAGAGTTTTATGATTATAACCAGCTAAGGATTATTAAGTGAACGTTATAAATTTTAGAGACGGCATATTGTGGTATGTGTTGGAAACGAGATTACTTAATTTAACAATACGTCCATTGACAAGGATTATGATGTCAAACAAGATGATTAGGTAATCGAAGGCTTAGGACTTCCTAAGCCTTCGATTACCCAATCAAATCTTTTTTGACGTGGGCGGTCGTTATTTTATTATTAGCGTGGCGATGACCTCCAATATGATAATATTTTCTCGGTGCAGCTTCGGAGAATAACTTTCTGTTTAGCGGAATATTGGGGAAGCCCACAAAGAGGAAAATAAAATGAAGTACTTATTGTTAAATAAAATTGAAATTCGGGGTTAAAAAGAAGGTTGTGTGTGATTCAATACGACATTGATGGTTTTAAAATTAGTCATTTTCAAGGTCGAGTGTGGATTTGTGTATAGCATAACATGGTATACGAGTGGCATAAAATATATACAGAGATCAATAATACTGATGATATGATAAAACTTTAATTTTTTATACAAAATTAAAAAAAATACTTAAGAAAATATAGTAGTACAATTTGAGACAACAGAACAGATAAAAATGAAGTCAAGGATTGTGTAAAAAGGTAAGTTACATTAAACATATTTCTTTGTGGGTATGTGTTGTATTTAATGAGTAAATAGCAATAAAATAGTGTTTTAGTTACCTACAACAATTATTTTTATAATTATAACAATTAAGCTGTACTGAATGTCAATCATAAAATATTCTCTGTAGCTATCTGTTATTCGAAATTGACATTTTTGACTATACAAAATACACTAAAACAAATATAGAAAAATTTGCACGTTTGAAAATTCTACACGAATACTTTTTTTGAATTCTACTATTTTAAAAGGATTGTTATTTGCTACTTTTTTGTATTCGTATTTTATTTTTATTGCATTTGGCATTTGAAAGTTAAATGCTACGAAATGATATGAAATGTATCGAAAAGTATACCTAATTATTGCGGGTTGGCAAAACTAAACATTGATATTTTGTGCAAGATAATCATTAATTAATATCTTTCAAGCAGTAATTTTTAACATGTGTTAATTGTTAGTCTTTTGTCTTTTACTGCAATCTACAATAGATGTTGGTGCATTGACATTAAGCTTTCTTACAACGCCATCTGACGAAGAATCGCTTGAACTAACGGTAAGCCGGTTGTGAGGAAATAAAGACTAAATGAAATTGACTAAATAATGACACAAGATTTATGTGCCAGATGTACCATAAATCACATAACAAAAACATAGATACAATTATTCCGATACTTCATATCCATTTTTATGGGATTTGCTGTTTTTACATAACCTGCCCAAACAAATAAACCAACCAAAATGTTCAAAATTTTAAATTATTTTTAAGTATTTAAAATTTATTCCGATACTTCATATCCATTTTTATGGGATTTGCTGTTTTTACATAACCTGCCCAAACAAATAAACCAACCAAAATGTTCACAATTTTAAATTATTTTTAAGTATTTAAAATTTATTTAATTTAAACAATTCAACGGAAAATTTTCAAAGAAGTTAAGATATTAATAATGGCGGCAAACATAAGTTGTGCTTGCTGAAATCATTCTCTGCCAGTCAACTTAAAGTACTGAGAAAACATTGAAGGCCGTCACAAAAAGAAGCTGATATATATTAATCATTTATAATTAATATAAATATACTTCTTTATTCATAGAAACACATAAATAAAATAAATACCAATAACTAAGACAGTAACAATATTATACTAAATGATGAGACGAGTCTGTGTAACAATTTCAGAAAGTGATTCTGAATATTATTTGTATGAATGTGTATCTGTATCTTACCGACCCATCAACACTACACATTCGCGATTACCGCCGTACCGCGGCGATGCTTTTACCTTTTCTCAATACCTAGATTATCTTTAAAATTTCTTATTTATTTACCGACATAAGCCCAGCTTGGTTTATATACTTGAAAAATTAACATAATTTATCATAATCCTGTTCATTCAAAGTTGATAAGTTTCGCCTGTAGCATCATGAATTTGCGATGTAAAAAAATATTTTAGGTATATTACAGCAAGAGAAAATCGGTAATCAAGAGAACAAAAAATATTTCGATCTGTGGACTGATGTACGGAGTTATATCAGCAGCCTATAACTTCCAAAAATGTTAAAAAGCCAAAGCCTTGCCTGCGACGGTTAAGACTTTGGTTCCTTTATTGTAAGTAACGTTATGACGCGTACAGTCGGATGAATATATTACACTGTTGTCTGACGACAATGGACGGTTTCGGCGAAATCCGGTCGAATGAACTGTAGTTTACGCAACTATTGCTCCGATATTATTTGAATTGACAAGCTCGCTATAGAATCTCAAAAGTAATTTAGTATTTGTTTTAATTTTTTGTGATATTGAAAAATTATCAGTAAAGCCAAACCCTCATGTCTCTTACCGTCTACTCTAAATACTCCACAAGGCAGTGGAGTGTTTAGAGTAGGCGGTAACAGTGGTAGTCACACATCAGCTTTAGTTGTTTCATGAATGGGCCGGCTCGACGGGGGAAGTACCACGACCTCACAGAATACCGGCGTGAAGTCTAACAAACTTCTGGGTTTCGTCTGGTAAGTGCAGGTAACCGGAGCCCCCCCCCCTCGGGGAGGGGGGCCCCTCCCCTTCTAGGGGAGGGGCACACTAAGGTCGGCAACGCATCTGCTATGCCTCTGGTATTGCGGGTGTTCATTGGCGGCGGTAATCACTTACCATCACGTGAGCAACCTGCTCGTTTGCCTCCCTGTTCTATAAAAAAAGCCATGAATTATTTTCTTCAAAAAGTGCTAGGTAATAAACAAAATTAGATCCGAGACAAGTGTTTTTATATATGAAATTATTTGAAAGTATCAGTGACCATGGCGGTAAAACCAATCAATTACAAACGTGTTGTTATGCTAATGCATTGAAAAATAATTGTTCAAATGGAGTTTTCATTTTATTGTATATTAATGAGAGATTACAGTCGTGGGCGACCACGTGCCTTGTCATTGCACGTTGACACCCACGTTGATACTATTAAACAATTAAGATAACTCATTGATTAAGGCAATTCCTATAATTGTTTGTTCGTATTTAATAAAAAAGCTTCCATTTTTAAATTAGTACCACTTAGTGTTGTAACTTCTAAAGTAACTCATCAGATATTTCTTATGTTAATTAACTTTTTTTCACTATTATATTTTTGAGTTGTGTTTTGCCCGGCTTGTTTCACAAACTAAATCGTAATAATTATTGAATGTGATATTATACAATAAATAAGATACAATAGTAAAACTTGAGAATTCAATATATGTCTTTCAGTATTATAGTGACTGGATCTGGGAAATACTTATGCAGAATTCGAAACAATTATAATAATATTCGAAAATTTTTAAACATTTAAAAGAATTTCACTTAAAGCTTCCGATTGCTTTTTGGTATTCGATTTATAAAAGCTCTTAAAAGATTTCTTTAAAATCTTAAATTCATAAATCATTTTCACATAAATGGTTTCATAGATAGGCATATGAAATATTAGTAAAATCCATTCGGATCTCTAGCGTCGCAGCGTGTCAACAGTTAAAAGCTTGTAGCAACAATACAGAATTCGTCACATATTTCGCGACCAGCTAAAGCAGTAATTTCGTGGAAACGGACAGCGTTGCGACCTCGGCGCCAGGAGTTGGCGCCTGCGCGTTCCATCCGCGACGCTCGATTTTTCGCATCGAGACCATTCAGCATGCCTTGATTAACTCGATGTATCATATTCATAACACACTTTCAATCGCCTACATATAAAATTTTAAAATACCGCCGAGCACAAGAATGTCATGTCTATAGCAACGGCATATTGTGATTATCATACTTTTTTAATGTTATTTATGTGCATTTTTATATAGAATTTGTAGTTTAGTTTCATATTACAGTATCGTGCAGGTAGACGTTAGGCTTTACACAGATTTCACTATAAATATATTTATTCTAGTAATAGGAAATGAAAAAATAAAATTAGATTTTAAGGATTTCATATGATAGGCATTATAAAAATAAAATAAATATCTTCACGCAGTTCCCAATACAGGGGTAAACAGAGGTCTAGAGTCTAGACAATTAAGTCCCTTTGACCCTACCTTCCACCGAAGATATTTTCGGGACAACGTGACAGGTGGTGAGCCCGTCGCCGTCTTTATGTCCAAGCCAACGATATTATTCGTACATAAGTTTTTGAAAAACCCATTGGCACGAGCCTACCACCGTGGGGATCAAACTCGGTCGCTTGTCTCGTAATTCCGACCACTTAGTAAAGTTTTCAACTAAATTTTTAAATTTTATTGGTATATTACGTGTAGGACAATGAGAAAATCTCTAGATTTTACTTTTAAATATCTTAAATAAGGTTTAAGTCGTAGCTTTATATTTATGGGAAGCAAACGACATAGTACTCAGTGTCTGCTGGTTTATTGCTTTCATCAAGTAGTCGAGAGGAACGCTTTATAAACATGTTATCAGAGTATCAAGTACCACTACCAGAGACATAAAATAAGTCTCTTTTACGACATCATCACTGGTGTCTACGAGAAACTTTCAAACTGATCTTTTGTTGTAGTAAAGGGGCTTCGAGAGATTATGTTTGATGTTATAATCTACGCAGCCATGATGCTTATATTTATGTAGAAACGCGAACCCACTACTAAATGATAACGAGTAAGCTAAATACTATCCTGCAGGGAACTTCTTCTTTTTTTTAAATTTGAAATAATAAAAATTAAAAAAAATCTGACACAGGCGGGTTCGGAATCCTGTATTGATGTTTACATAATAGTAAAGGCAATTAAATAAGGAATTAGCATAATTTCTAAGAGATGGGGCCAACGTTTCAATAGGCGTAAAGAATGAAACGAGTGAGGAACATGATGGTTTGGTTGTACGAGCGTCGTCACAGTGAAGGTTGCGTCGCGAGTTTGAATTTCGCTGTCAGTTGATTTTTAAAATTCTTATTTTAAAAACAAAAAGCTCAGCAGGCTTACATTCCTTAAAAACCAATAAAAATGTATCATAAAGTATGTAAATTGTGAAAGTAGATTAAAAAGTAGACATAAAAATTACGGTAGTAATTAAGTGTTATCTGTAGTAATTATCATAACAAAAACTTCCATAAAATTGAAAATATTATAAATATGATTGTAAGTTTATTATGCTTTTACAGTTATAAACTATATGTCTAAACTTATTTTGATAAAATTTAATGTGTGATGAATGTAAGTAGCTGAAACCCCATGGGGATAAATAATATGTGTAAAAACAGTTTTGCGCGTATAAGGGTAAATTTCTAAGAATGTAATAATGAATGGAGAATGTAAGAACCCACGGAAGTACAGTCAGTACTGTTTTTTTTAATTATTCCTAAGTATCGGTCATTAGACTTGACTATTTTAACTAATTCGACGACTTCTCTTCCTCAGCAGTGTCATTAAGGATACAAACCGATTTCCTTTTTTCATAAAAACTAAACCTTATTTAAACAAGGACTGATGAAATACTGTCATTGTTATGACTTTAAGGAGAGTTGTTAAAATATAATTATTGTTGAAAATATAATTATTAACTGCAGAGAAACCACATGAAATACTAAGGGGTAAATAAAACTAATCTAAAAAATATGTTGGAGGTTGGAAATATATAATTTGTGCCGCAGAGCTCTTGAAAGTTTCAAGAGTGATAATGATTGAAAGTTTCAATAATGATATAAAATCCATCAAAAAAAAAACAATTAGCGCGAAACATACATAAATGAAAACACCAATGATTTGAAATATCATTGATGTTTTCATTTATGTATGTTCAACGATAATTACAAATAAAAAAATGTCGGCTTGACATTTTTGTATTGCTTTCAAATGACACGAATAAATACAATTTACAATAATATTTGGTGACGTGTTCTCGCAGGCTCTCTGTCAGGGATGATGTGTAAAGACATAGTAAAGCGTGTGTAAAAGGTGATGTGTAAAGAAATAGTAGGATAAATATCCTATGTTCGGAATATGATCCATTCAGCCCTGAAAAACGATTTACCGCAAGCTGTTTTTGGCTTCTAGAAAATCAGGAGATGCTATGACACTGATTAATATTTATTTTTTCAGACAACAGGCAACGACAAGAAACTATGTTTATATTTTCAGGCTTTTGTGTTGAAATTTCGTGAAGGACTGTTTTAGTATTATTGCGAAATCTCTTATTATTAACATAAATTAGTTCTAAAGCATGAAATTAAGCGGGTATTTGAAAACGTAAAAACAAGTAAGACTGTGAAGGGAACCGTGACCAATTCGAAGGTTTTTTGTTGAGGAAGTGAAATGATACCATTCTATTATTTAGGATTACCGCAATATTAAATAATAGACACAAATCATTCTGCTGTTTTAGTGACATTCGATTAGATGCACTTTTATAAATGGGACAATGGTACCCAATGAAAAATTTCCATTTGAATGTGAAACTTAAACAAAAAGTCACTTAAACTTAGGCAAAATTTTACCTAAAAAAGGAATTTGACTAGAATGATAAAAAAAAATCTTCACGCAATTCCCGATACAGGGGTAGACAGAGGTCAAGTCTAGACAATTAAGTCCCTTTAACCAACCTTCCACCGAAGATATTTTCGGGACAACGTGACAGGTGGTGAGACCGTCGCCGCCTTTATGTCCAAGCCAACGATGAAATTCGTACATAAGTTTTTGAAAAACTCATTGGTACTGCCACCTGGGGATCGAACTCGGGTCTCTCGACTCGAAATTTCGACCACCCAACAACTCGGCTATCGTGACTTTTTAGAATGATACATAAAATAATATACTACATTACTCAAAAACGGCTGTATATCTAAGGAATATAGTAAAGGTAAAACGGTCTGCGAGGCTGTATATCTAAGAAATATAGTAAAGGTAACCGCTTCTTGGTCAAATTATTGAATCAAAACTCAAGTGGAATCGGATTTTTAATCTCCACTGGGGAAACCGCGGCTTTTCACTTGTGATTAAAAAAAAAAAAGAAACAGTACGTAACAGATACAAACAGTGGCTACATTAAATATGACAACGTAAAGGTTAAAACGTTAATTATCAAGTCCGTTTGGCGCGCGACGTTATAAACGGGAGAAATTGTCGATTTCAGAATAATGAAAACTGAAAATTATTAGCGGGCGTAATATGCAATTTAATTTACTTGTCGTAACATTCTCAGTGTACGTCAATCTGCCGATTACGGTTTAAGAGCGTTCTAGACGCGTAGAAAGTTGCGGCGCGACTCAACGGCGCCCGAGTCCTGCGATCCGCATTCTCCAGAGCTTTTAAAACGAAACTAAAAAGCGCAAAATGTCTCTTGAACTAAACAAAGTGCATGCAGGCAGCGGCTCCGTGGGTCGGGGAACATAAACAATTATTGCACTCTATGAAATGTTTGTTCTATAAATAAAATTCCAACTGTTTTACGAATCGGCTTCTTACAATTGTCTGTTAAATTTGTAATCGCTTCTAAATACAGTTTATTCTTTACTGATTATTTTCTCTTTGCTTCCCAGGCTCATTGGTATGATAGCTTTTCTTGACTTATTCATGATATAATCTACAAAATAATCTGCAAAATGTCGTTCGAAACGAAGGTCGGAAGGAGCTTTAATTGTTCTCCACAGCCGAGGTGGAGTCGTGGCGGAAGCACAATACTCCATTGGTATTGCGGTTTGCCATGATCCCTATCCTCCGTGATTCTGGCGGGAGTGGCTGCTAAAGCGGCTGAGGTATGACCGTATTCCCGTCGGTATTCAGAATATGTTGCGATCATTGCCAACATTAGTTTGGAGGCCACAAAGATAGATGCATCCGTGTTCCGGCGCGTCTAGCCAGAGGGATAGCGAGAGCTTTAATTCTCTCGAGTAGGGGCTGCCTAAGGCAGTCAGCACGGGTTCCCGTGGCCCTGCCACCACCACGCTGTTTTAGTCGGTTCGTGTCCGACATCACCTTGCTTTGCCCTACGGGAGCGCGTATGCTTTAGGTATTTACTCTTATATTGAAAAATGGCAACAATGACTTGAAAATTGAGATCATTTCGTAACTACCAATCCCGAGAAACTCCAAAAAATTACTTCCATGTCAATATTTTTCAAAATTTTGTGCAATATTCTAAAATCCAATAGCAACTGAAAAAGGTCAAGAATAGTATGTTTTCTAACTCTCACCTCTAATAGTAATGGAAGAAAAATGAGAATTATAAACAAAATGGTTAAGGGTCCGAGATTCTAAACAAGAACAATAATACATGTTTAAGAACCGTGGTTCACGTTTTATTTTCACAATTGAAAGTTAATGTTAATCAAATGTATTCAAATTAATGAAAAATCTAAATGTAAATTTATTTAATATGTCTAGGCCTGGTACAGACCTAGCAAATTTATTATACAAGAATGCGCTTTACCTGTACTAATGTACATGTAATCAGATACCAAACTGCGGCGCCAAGAAAAGATTTGCAACAAGAATCGTATCAGTGTTTAACTTTAAATATGATATTGTAAGTAAATAAAAAGAAAAATATTATTATTATTATTATATACTCACGGATCTATCTCTGACAGACAAAATAGATCGTCATGTGTCACGAGTCTCATATATTAACAGTTCTTTTTTAGCTTAGCATTGATTAAATCACTTATTAGCCCTAAAGTTATTAATAATAACAGACAAAAGAGGCCTCCAGAAGACAAAGATTTCAACTGCGAGACCAATGAATCTCGCTGGTGTCAATAGGATTTTTAATTTTCATATTTTACTTTTTATTTATTTAGTAAGTCACGATAGCCGAGTTGTTGGGTGATCGGAATTAGAGTCAAGAGACCCGAGTTAGGTCCCCAAGGCCCGTACCAATAGGTTTTTTCGAAACTTATGTACGATTTATAACGTCGGCTTGGACATAAAAGTAGGCGATGGGCTCACCACTTGTCACGTCATAAAAATGTCTTTGGTGCAAGGCGAGTCAAAAGGACCTAATTGTCTACCCCCGCTTTGGGAATGGCGTGAAGATACTTTTTATAAAAAACTAAATTTTTAACGTTACTGTTACATAATGCCGGTATATAAGTAACATGAGCAATGCTTTGTGTGGATCCTGCACGCCCTTGGTAATTCTGCAACAGTTTTTAAAACGATTGTTATAGTTCGATTCACGCATAATGCGTATTATAGGCAAAAGAGCTGGTCTTATAGTTTGTGTTACTTTGCAACGAGTGGTACTTTGTACTTTGCAACTAGTAAAGGTAATCACGATCTAAGGTGACGGAGTTCGCCTCTATTCAGATTTGTAATGCGGCGTTCTGTTCCGTACGTGGTACCCAAATGACCTCATAAAAAGCAAAAGCTTTTTGAAGCTCAAGTACAATATATATCTGGTACCCTTTCTTTTCATTTTTTTTGTAGTATATATTAAAACCCACTGGATTACTTTTGTTTCCGGCTAGCCGTACTTATAAAACATGAGCTGATCCCGTTCCTCGTATTTCAAGCGAAAAGTAGGTCAATGAGATAACAGATCCCGTACAAGACAAGACGCCGTTGCTGCACTTCGAAAAAAAAAAAACGACAAGATTATTTAAACGTGTTCGTGGAACTGACCGGAGAATAAAATATGACGTAGAGATAGATTAAGCTGTTTAACGTCCGCAATGTGCGAGTATAAATGACTGAAATTTGAATATTTTATCCATCGACATTATTAGTATACGCAAAATTTAATATGACAAAATCAATAGAAGAAAATCAAGGAGGAGGTTATCAAGTCAATGTGTATACTACTTTTCTTAGAAGCTGTGATCATAATTGTTTACATTAGATTTATGTTATTGTAAAAGTGAAAGTACGTTAGGTAAACAATATTGTGTACATTCATTTATTAAGGACTACCTATTTAAATTCCCACGCACTTTTCTTCAAGCATATTTCTATAATAGGATACAAGTTTCAATAGGACTGTGGTAATTAACCACTTGAATTTACAATTCGATGTCGCTAGTGACTCATACAGTTTATATTTATCCAACTCTATGATAGGCGCCCGGTCTATTTCTGAGTTACCTTATATGCTGAGTCTTTTTTTTAAAAAACAATGTAAGTGCATTCAACTAAGTAGCGCACAGCACAAAGAAAATGTATCATAAAGAGAGGGAAAACAATACGTACTAAGACGGTCAAAATGTTTCACCAAAGAGGAGCCTTAACCTACATTTCCAAATGATTACAAAGGAATGTCACAAAGTAACATTGTTTGGATAATGGTGGAATAAACAATCGTTCCTAAGTGTGGTTGCGGAGCTTCGGGTCGATGAACGACCTAGCTCTGCAAAGCGGCTTCCTACGACGAGGCGGCGGCGCGGCGACCCGCCCCGTTCGGTCTGATGCATAAGCGAATTAACAAGATAAAGAAAAAAAATCCCAAGAGTCTGTAAAGAGCGACATCTATTACAGAACAGCTAGAGCGCTAAGGTCAATTACATTTTATAATTGCATGTCACCTGGTATAAGATCCAATAATATGTTATTACATATCACAATTATAGAAGACGACTTTTTATGTAGATATTGCAAGTTCCACAAAATGTTAACAACTCTTTTTAATTAATGTATAGTTTAAATTTAATTTACATTTCTTTTGTGTTTTTGGTGAGCCTGTGGTAATCTTAGTGCCTAAGTCAAAGTACGTATAATAGTTTGGAACAACTAATTTCAAACGAATCTTCCTCTTACGTATCGAACACGAGTCTCATGATTCGAGTTTCGATCACTAAACTATAAATATGAAAACCGTAATATAAAGTTATTATGCTAAAATAGTTTTGCGTGTATTTCAAGAACACAAATTAACTAATCAATTTCTGTGCCATACATAATTATTTACTCGTCATATTATGATAGGCCATTGGTTTAACAAACGTCCTTTCTTACACTTTGTTTTCTTTGACTGTCTCTGTACCGGACATATTAATATCTAAAAAATCATTACGCCGCCGATGCCGCGTACACATACCAGTTTCGGTGTTGCAAAACTCTCACTTGCGGATGTCGGATGTCGCATCTCGCGCATGCGACGCTTCATTGCCAATAAATTGGCGGCCAGCAAAAAATATCATATTCTCTATACGTCGACGTTTCTAATGATCATATCTGGGTCAGCGGAAATTTACAACGCAAACGATTCGCTGAAAGCCTTTTACATCACTTGCCCAGTACACCAGGCGGTACCAGGATCCGATCAGCGCGGGTTTGACACTAATTGGCGGGATTTTTTTTCACATTTCCAACTGCCAGCCACAAATCGTATTTATTTCGAGATCAGAAATTCATTAATTCGCAACGCAACGTCAAATTCTATACGATTTAAATCCGTAATAGTGATTAGCGAGTGACACATTCAAAGACAGCGAAAATGTCTTGAATGACGGGCGCATACGAGATTGTTAGATATGTTATGCGCAAAACAAAAAGCAGACAGGGAAGGAGAGAAAGTGCTAATATAACGTCGTGGTGAAAATATTGCAGTTAAAAATGATCAATACAGGTGGGCGTTTGGGAAGGTGCAGTGGTAATTGAAAGTGCCATCAGTTGCAGGCACTCCAGTGTACCACATAGAATGTGTGTCAAGACGTTTTCACGGTCTTGGTACTGCTGTATACGAAATCGGCCATGACATGGGTGCGTGCCCCGGCGCGGGGGGGCTTTGTGTACTGTGTTACTATTTATCTGTATTAGAGCTGACGTCGTTCTGCATACGTAAGTTCCGTATAATCTTTTTGAGTCGAATTCGACATTTCAACACTAGGCAACATCACAACAACCTCCAATTCATCATTATGATATTTACATCATTATTTTGGAAGGAAACAAGTTTATTGCAATGCCTTATTATAATAATGATTTAATTTATTTAATAATGATTTAAGTCACGTGGTTGGGTGATCGGAATTCGAGTCAAGAGACCAGAGTTCGATTATAATTCAATATTAATTCAATTTTATTTCTCCCGGTATCCAATTTTAATTCAATTAAATTTCATTATTAAGAGGTCCAGACAATTAAATCTTTTCGTCTCATATTCCACCTAAGATATTTTAGGGAAAATGAGACAGGGGGTGAGCCCGCCGTCGTCTTTATGTCCAAGCCAACGATATAAATAGCATATAAGTTTGAAAAAAAAGGTACGAGCCTGCCTGGGGATGGAACTCGGGTCTTAGACTCGAATTCCGACCGCCCAACCACCTGGCTATCGTGACTATAATATCGTAATTTATATGTAAAATGTGAAGAATGGTTATGTGCGAATATTAATTAATACAAAGAATAATATGGCTTAATATTTTTTATAACTAAAGGTATTAATGCACAGATTAGTCAACAAGCATGGGTACTAATGCTGTCAGTATTGTTGTAAGTATATACACATAATAGTCGTACGCGGTTCGTACTCCTTTTAAATGGGTGAGTTAGACGATAAACCATAAGATGCGAATATTCTATACTTAATGCTGCTGAGCACCACGGTTGCTATAATACTTTGGTTTCTGACTGCTACGAATCAAAAAATACACACAAGCAAACTATAGGCCTAGTTCGCAACACAAAGTATCTAAATTTAAACATATTCATATATAGGCATATGCATAAATACATTAGTCCGCTGACATAACTGTTGTATAATGTTAAGCTATTGGTCTTCACGTCCTCAATTCGTAAAATACTATAATGCTTTACCTTATGATTATTCGAAGCTAAGAGTAGCACGTGCATTACATTAAAGTAGACCTCAAATCCGAGAAAAACTGCTCTCGGGACATTCCAATAACACTGGTTACAGTAGTAGGGGTAGCTTCAATTTCGTCACGTCTCGGCACTTTCTAAAGAAACTGCTAAAGCTAATATTATGGAGAGTCACGCAGACGCAGAGTCGTTGCCAACCTTCCAGAGGAAATATGCGATAATAAGGTATAATTGCTTACCACCTCGGCGACTATATTTAGAAGCGAGCACTCTGGAACTCGCCGCTTCGACTAGTTCAATTACGTAAAGCGGTTGTGCCATTTCTAATCTAAAAATAATCGCAGGCTACGAAGACAGCGGCGCCACTGGGATCGTATGTGAAAGTAATACAATTAATTATAGGTAATTACACCGACAATATTGCTTAAGTAAATGAATAATAAACATAATTACATTGGTAGTTTAGTGCGAGCATAGTAATTAAGTATTTTATAGTAGCGCTTAGCAACTGTGTTAAGAAATTAGCTTCTGTATTTGCGTTACCGTGTTATTTTTGCTAATTTATAAAACATTAAGTAGTTAAAGTACATAAAAGAAAGTGAAGTGTTCGGATGTCTCAACGTGCTACACGCACGGGAACAAACAGTCACAGTACTAAAGAAGGAATTTTATTTAAGACACAGAGGTAAGTACAGATCGATCGAACACTTGGTGACATATCTGTCAAAGCTGAATATAATGCTTGAAGGAAATATTACATTACTAAATTAGTAGTATCTTACATTGAGACATACAACTTCATTTGTAAAATTATGCCTCCTTTACACAAAGCCTTGATGCCTTATGTTTGCAACTATTTAAAAAGGAAATTTTAAGTCAGACCACAATCGAGAAGACAAATAACATGACACTAGTGAATGCGCCTGTATTCTCCAGCTTTATTTCAGCTAAGTAAAGCAGTGGACAATGTACACACGACCACTGAACGTCACAACAGACCAAGGAAAGGTTCAGTCTTGAAAACATAAGAGGCAGTATTTATAAAAATAAACAAATACGGTTTTAGAATTAAGTCCGCTATTTCAGCAATGAAAGAAGGTTCAATATTAATAAAACCTACGAGCGACGAAAAAAGTCATTACTTGAACTTTGCTGAAATTACTAATATAAAAACTTTTAAATATCATATAAGTTTTGATATAGAATATTTTATGATACATACATAACTTTTGACTTCTAATTATCTGTTACGATGTAACAATTATAAAAAAAGTCAGCCTAGTGGTTTGGTGGTCGGAATTTCTGAGTCAAGAGACAAGAGTTCGATCCCCAGGTGAAAGGCTCGTACCAATGGGTTTTTCAAAAAACAAAATTATATCGTTGGCTTGGACATAAAGACGGCGACGGACTCACTAACTGTCACGTTATCCCGAAAATATCTTCGGTGGAAGGTGGGTCGAAGGGACTTATTTGTCTAGACTAGACCATTGTCTACCCCTGTATTGGCAATTACATAAAATAAATAATAAATAAATATCTTCACGCAATTCCCAATACAGGGGTAGACAGAGGTCAAGTCTAGACAATTAAGTCCCTTTGACCCACCTTCCACCGAAGATATTTTCGGGACAACGTGACAGGTGGTGAGCCCGTCGCCGCCTTTTATGTCCAAGCCAACGATGAAATTCGTACATAAGTTTTTTTGAAAAACTCATTGGTACTGCCACCTGGGGATCGAACTCGGGTCTCTCGACTCGAATTCCGACCACCCAACAACTCGGCTATCGTGACTTCAATTACATGAAGATATTTATTTTATTATAAAAATTATAAAATTAAAAATTATCCTTTATATGACAAACTTAAATAGACTCTTTTCCTGACGGATTGGCTAAGTAGAACGTTTAATGAATAAGGAAAATATAAGTTTTAAGTCGTAGCTATATCGTAAGATGTTACAAAACTGCGAAGGTACGCGACAACTTGGTCTGAAATTGATACTACACCACAAGACATCCGCGACGCGAACTGGGTAATTCCTCGATGGCGCCGCCGCCGTATAATCGTTCGTCTATGCTTATGATGCGAATTTTCCTCTACGCTACACTTAATCTCAGCGATTTTCCAAGTTGAACGTAGGTGAAATAATTATAAAGATTTGAATATACTAGATAAGAAAATACCGTGTTGAAATAACAGCATAATATTTCGATAAAGCGTAATGAATACCATCGTTGTACTTTGCATTACGTGTATTATTTCGACATTAATCGAACTTGTGTATTTTTGAGTAAATCTTGTAGTGCACAGCTAAAGTAATGAAAATCATCACAAATATTTCAGTCCATAACCTCATTTAATAATACCTGTAATACAGACAACGGTCATTGGTAAATTATTATTTAAGTTTGAGGATTGATATAAGAAACTTCTTCTTTTTACCAATAATAATTTGCATGGCGACATGGAGTACATTAATAAATATACTTATAATGTGAGCGTTAAGCAAATGGAATCCGGAAAACTACAAAAGCTGTAATCAATAGCTCTACAGTGAGGGTGCGTTTTTAATTTCGCGAAATAGCGGGGTTGGCGGCGGAATAGCAGGCTTGTTAAGGGCTTTATGTGTTCAATGACTCATATTTAGAATAAATATACATTTATGTCATAACGCTATCATTCGTTTTGGAAATATAGACACGCATCAGCTTTTGTTGTTGCATGAATGGGCCGGCTCGACCGGGGAAGTACCACGACCTCACAGAATACCGGCGTGAAGTAGAAGTCTTCTTCTGCGTTTCGTCTGGTGAGTGCAGGTCACCGGAAGCCCACACCCCCCTCTCCCCCAATTCTGGGGGGGGGGGGCATTCCAAGGCAGACAACGCATCTCCTATGCCTGTGGTATTGCGGGTATTCATGGGCGGCGGTAATCACAACATCACGTGAGCCACCTGCTCGTTTGCCTCCCTTTTTCTATAAAAAAAAATTCTTATTGTACAAAAGTTTGGAAAACGAAGAACATCGTATCGCGCCGTTTTCAATTTTAGTTCAGTTTTAGTTAGTTACCAAGAAGGAAATTTGTTGGCTTTTGCCCAGGAAAATCCATGATACAAAAGTGCCATAGTCATTTTAAGTGAAGCAGGAAACCACAAAAATTTGACCCACGTTCATGACGGTCTATTAAGGTGACGACCACTCCGGTCACTGCGTGAAAAGTCGAATAATTTGTATTAGAAAATAATCAGCTAAATAATACGGGATTATTTTGATGTTTTAATTCACCCAATTAGAAAGAGCGAGCACAGAAATGAAACTGTTTAATCAATTGGAAATTAGAAGTTAAAGACACCTAAGATTATAAACAATAGTATTATGAAAATAGACAGCGCACCTAAATCTCTTAACGTGTTACAACAATTCAAACATCGGGGCTCTCTAGCCTGTGGAACGTGTGAACACGGGGCTCCAAGCGGGCTTCGAAACATGTAGTCTATAGTGACCCTAATTGTTCACACGATCTATGTCGCTGCTCTCTCTTAAATCAAACTTGGAGGCCCTAGATCCCCACTTAACCACTCCATGTACAGGAGCATCTGCCCTAACGTGAGCGACACGCGAGGCTTACGCAATTGAAGCCAATGACCGCAACGACTTGTTTGTTATGGCTATTCGACAGATTCGATTGACGGTTTGTTTTGGCTTACCACTGATGCGTGAAAGGCTTATAAAAATTATGATTAAATAAATCATTACGATTATGTAATGAGTATTTGTGTTCACAGTATATTTTTATGTCACAGCTTACGTGAAATTTATTTCCATCGCTAATAGTTAATCTAATGATACTCACTAATTTTTATTATGACTTTCCTTAAGTTTTAATAAATAGATATAACATAACAGTGGAGGTCTAGTTTACTTAAAGTGTGATCTATTTACTTACATTCAAACCATTTCTAATACGGGGGTAGACAGAGGTCTAGTCAATTAAGTTTCTTCGACCCACCTTTCACCTAAGAATTTTTTTGGGACACCGTGACAGGTGGTGAGGTTGTCTAAGCCAATAATATAAATCATACATAAATTTTGAAAAAGTAATTGATACCACCCTCCATGGTGTCGACCTCGGCTTTCTCTCTTGAATCGAATTCCGATCACTCAATCGCACAACCATCGTTATTTTTATCTTCCATTTACTAATACTCGTAAAGTCCATTAATACATAATCTTCAATAATTACGTGGTTGGGTGTACTTGAAATAAAAATAAAAATGACTGTTTTGTGATTACAATACAACATAATATTTAAGATTATATATATGAATTTATAAAGTATTATTGAAACAAATATCTCAAATAATCTTTTTTTTTCAAAACCCCGTAGCAACGAACATTACGTAAACGACGAATAAATAAAACTAACTAAACTAACCACTAATTATAAGATTTATACGCTATAGTTAAGTAAACAGTACATACCACAATTTACGGTCACTTAGTGGGTTTACTGCGTTTGCGACGGCAACAGGACGGTGAACTCGAGCGCATCCTGTATCCGAAGCGGGTGATGTGGGACGGTCATAGTTACCGGGCAGTGTTGGTTTAACTTGTTGTATCTCAGATCCATCACTTTATATCCGCTTGATTGTACCGTATTTTTAACACGTTTATGTGTAACATTTGGGTGACCATGCTACGCTTTGTTTTTTTAAATAATATCATAAATTTAAAAAAAAAAGTCACGATAGCCGAGTTGTTGGGTGGTCGGAATTTCGAGTCGAGAGACCCGAGTTCGATCCCCAGGTGGCAGTACCAGACAGTGAGTTTTTCAAAAACTTATGTACGAATTTCATCGTTGGCTTGGACATAAAGGCGGCGTCGGGCTCACCACCTGTCACGTTGTCCCGAAAATATCTTCGGTGGAAGGTGGTTCAAAGGGACTTAATTGTCTAGACTTGACCTCTGTCTACCCCTGTATTATGTGAAGATATTTTTTTTTATCATAAATTTTTTTCAGAGACTAACATATTGAGAACTAAACCTTTTATGTAAAACTCTATATAAAATCTAAACACAATATAAGATATACTTGTAAATACTGGACGCGTGGCGTACACACCGGTTTTCAAGGTTTCATCAGCTTTAAGGTCCCGGGTCCGATTCCCTGATGGGTCAATGTAGATAGCCACTTTTTACTTTGTTTCCGTTCTGGGCGTTTGTGGTAACTACGTTGTTTCCGATACGCTACTTACTTTGAGGATAGAAGTGTGTGGTGATGTCTCTATCCATGTATGTATTTACAAATATTCTTGTGAATATACATGACAAAAATGCATATATAAAGAGGCGTCAATGGCCTAGTGGTTAAGAGTGTGGACTGCGAAACATAACATCGTTGGTTCATGCCCATCAAAACATAACCGACAAAAGTCGAATTGTCGGGAACCACTTCAGATTGAAGCAATGCACCTTAGTTGCAGTGGTTAATAAAATAAGTAATGTTACAAATACAATATATTTTCCTGAGGTTCTGATGTATTAATTACTCATGTTTTAATTTTCACATAATATACAAAAGACATTTACATCACAACATTGATGGTAGATAATATGATTTAAATTACCATAAACTGCGGGCACACAGACCTTAGTTTAACGATCTACTGTAATTTGAGGACATAGCATTCTAATTAGACATTTTTGTTATGCGTAAAAATTTTAAATCTCCCAACAAACAAATACAACGGATCTTCTTTGTTTGTTAAAATTCAATCAAACGTTAAAAATTATAAATTTGCTAATAGAGCAATTAACACGATTTCCACAGATTTCACATCGCGACTTATAATTGTTTAGTGGCGTCGTTATGGTTTTATTTCAAAAAGTTCTAGTTTGACATGAATTCTTAATAAGAATTATGAAGAGTGGGCCCGATGTTTCATAATTATCATAAATATTCGAGGAATATTAAAATACCAACATTATCATTAATTAAGTGAAAATAAAACTAATAATTTTAATAACACGGATATTTATCTATAAATACCTCGTAATTAATATTAAAATCTAAACCACATTATCAATTAAATTTTAAAAATATTTAGTACACAAAGCGAGTTTCTAAGCTTCAAATTTTACGGGACAAAGGAGTATGTGTACTCCTTGTACATAGCAATCCTCCTCGGGTTGCTATGTACTAAATCTCGTAACTTGATATTTGCAAGAATAATGATTTAGGTTTGCGGATGAAAAAAGAAATATTATTATGTAATTCCTTTTTTTTGGTAAATAAACAGGCTGTTACATTAATAAAGTAGTAATAAAAAAAAAAAAGTCACGATAGCCGAGTTGTTGGGTGGTCGGAATTTCGAGTCGAGAGACCCGAGTTCGATCCCCAGGTGGCAGTACCAGACAGTGAGTTTTTCAAAAACTTATGTACGAATTTCATCGTTGGCTTGGACATAAAGGCGGCGTCGGGCTCACCACCTGTCACGTTGTCCCGAAAATATCTTCGGTGGAAGGTGGTTCAAAGGGACTTAATTGTCTAGACTTGACCTCTGTCTACCCCTGTATTATGTGAAGATATTTTTTTTTATCATAAATTTTTTTCAGAGACTAACATATTGAGAACTAAACCTTTTATGTAAAACTCTATATAAAATCTAAACACAATATAAGATATACTTGTAAATACTGGACGCGTGGCGTACACACCGGTTTTCAAGGTTTCATCAGCTTTAAGGTCCCGGGTCCGATTCCCTGATGGGTCAATGTAGATAGCCACTTTTTTACTTTGTTTCTGTTCTGGCGTTTGTGGTAACTACGTTGTTTCCGATACGCTACTTACTTTGAGGATAGAAGTAAGTGGTGATGTCTCTATCCATGTATGTATTTACAAATATTCTTGTAAATATACATGACAAAATGCATATATAAAGAGGCGTCAATGGCCTAGTGGTTAAGAGTGTGGACTGCGAAACATAACATCGTTGGTTCATGCCCATCAAAACATAACCGACAAAAGTCGAATTGTCGGGAACCACTTCAGATTGAAGCAATGCACCTTAGTTGCAGTGGTTAATAAAATAAGTAATGTTACAAATACAATATATTTTCCTGAGGTTCTGATGTATTAATTACTCATGTTTTAATTTTCACATAATATACAAAAGACATTTACATCACAACATTGATGGTAGATAATATGATTTAAATTACCATAAACTGCGGGCACACAGACCTTAGTTTAACGATCTACTGTAATTTGAGGACATAGCATTCTAATTAGACATTTTTGTTATGCGTAAAAATAATTTTAAATCTCCCAACAAACAAATACAACGGATCTTCTTTGTTTGTTAAAATTCAATCAAACGTTAAAAATAATAAATTTGCTAATAGAGCAATTAACACGATTTCCACAGATTTCACATCGCGACTTATAATTGTTTAGTGGCGTCGTTATGGTTTTATTTCAAAAAGTTCTAGTTTGACATGAATTCTTAATAAGAATTATGAAGAGTGGGCCCGATGTTTCATAATTATCATAAATATTCGAGGAATATTAAAATACCAACATTATCATTAATTAAGTGAAAATAAAACTAATAATTTTAATAACACGGATATTTATCTATAAATACCTCGTAATTAATATTAAAATCTGAACCACATTATCAATTAAATTTTAAAAATATTTAGTACACAAAGCGAGTTTCTAAGCTTCAAATTTTACGGGACAAAGGAGTATGTGTACTCCTTGTACATAGCAATCCTCCTCGGGTTGCTATGTACTAAATCTCGTAACTTGATATTTGCAAGAATAATGATTTAGGTTTGCGGATGAAAAAAGAAATATTATTATGTAATTCCTTTTTTTTGGTAAATAAACAGGCTGTTACATTAATAAAGTAGTAATAAAAAAAATAAAAAATTTGTTCACGCACCTATTACTTTATTCAATTCCCAATACAGGGGTAGATAGAGATCTAATCCCTTTGACCCACCTTCCACCGAAGATATTTTCGGGACAACGTGACAGGAGGAGAGCACGTCGTTGTCTTTATGTCTAAGCCAACTATAAAATTTCTACATAAGTTTTTGGAAAACCCATTGGTACGAGCCTGCCAACCTGGGGATCGAACTCGGGTCTCTTAACTCGAAATTCCGACCAGCCAACCACTCGGCTATCGTGACTACTATCAAGTAGTCATAAATTGTCTATTTTGAAGGAAAATTTAAAGAAACTCCACGTGTTCAAAGTTGTAACTACCTACAAGTTAAAGTATAGCTAAAAATCTAATTCTATACTCATCATTCCGCTTCTTTCAAGGGAAGTTTTCGATATGCGGCAACTAAGTGCTGGAACAATTTACCACCACCCCCTTTTCGAAATCTGCATTCCGTATATAATTTCCGCCAAAAGTTAAAATTATTCCTATTAAACAAACAACTGCAGGAATAAAGTTTATGTTATCTTTGTTTCCTTCACTATTTGCCGTAGTGGATATATCTAGAATGGGGTATTTATCTCTCTTTTTATTTACATTAGTCATTCTTCTTGTTCGTGTCAATGGTCATTGATCACTAAGTATATTAAAGGATAAGTATCTGCTGCCAAAAGTCATCATATATAATTGTATAAATATGTGTGTATACATACATGCTCAATATGTATGTGTATGTATAATATATATTTGTTAATGTTATGGATAGATCGGTAGTCGCTGCCCCTGCGTACGCACCACATCAAGTATTATTATGTGAGTATTTATTAGTATATATATGTATGCATGTATATGTGTATATATTTTTATATATTATGTATTATGAATATTTATATATTATTAGGGGCCACTGAATCAGGGCTGGCATGTACCTGTCAGTGCAGGTTTTATTTCAAAAGTTCTAGTTTGACATGAATTCTTAATAAGAATTATGAAGAGTGGGCCCGATGTTTCATAATTATCATAAATATTCGAGGAATATTAAAATACCAACATTATCATTAATTAAGTGAAAATAAACTAATAATTTTAATAACACGGATATTTATCTATAAATACCTCGTAATTAATATTAAAATCTGAACCACATTATCAATTAAATTTTAAAAATATTTAGTACACAAAGCGAGTTTCTAAGCTTCAAATTTTACGGGACAAAGGAGTATGTGTACTCCTTGTACATAGCAATCCTCCTCGGGTTGCTATGTACTAAATCTCGTAACTTGATATTTGCAAGAATAATGATTTAGGTTTGCGGATGAAAAAAGAAATATTATTATGTAATTCCTTTTTTTTTTGGTAAATAAACAGGCTGTTACATTAATAAAGTAGTAATAAAAAAAATAAAAAATTTGTTCACGCACCTATTACTTTATTCAATTCCCAATACAGGGGTAGATAGAGATCTAATCCCTTTGACCCACCTTCCACCGAAGATATTTTCGGGACAACGTGACAGGAGGAGAGCACGTCGTTGTCTTTATGTCTAAGCCAACTATAAAATTTCTACATAAGTTTTTGGAAAACCCATTGGTACGAGCCTGCCAACCTGGGGATCGAACTCGGGTCTCTTAACTCGAAATTCCGACCAGCCAACCACTCGGCTATCGTGACTACTATCAAGTAGTCATAAATTGTCTATTTTGAAGGAAAATTTAAAGAAACTCCACGTGTTCAAAGTTGTAACTACCTACAAGTTAAAGTATAGCTAAAAATCTAATTCTATACTCATCATTCCGCTTCTTTCAAGGGAAGTTTTCGATATGCGGCAACTAAGTGCTGGAACAATTTACCACCACCCCCTTTTCGAAATCTGCATTCCGTATATAATTTCCGCCAAAAGTTAAAATTATTCCTATTAAACAAACAACTGCAGGAATAAAGTTTATGTTATCTTTGTTTCCTTCACTATTTGCCGTAGTGGATATATCTAGAATGGGGTATTTATCTCTCTTTTTATTTACATTAGTCATTCTTCTTGTTCGTGTCAATGGTCATTGATCACTAAGTATATTAAAGGATAAGTATCTGCTGCCAAAAGTCATCATATATAATTGTATAAATATGTGTGTATACATACATGCTCAATATGTATGTGTATGTATAATATATATTTGTTAATGTTATGGATAGATCGGTAGTCGCTGCCCCCTGCGTACGCACCACATCAAGTATTATTATGTGAGTATTTATTAGTATATATATGTATGCATGTATATGTGTATATATTTTTATATATTATATATTATGTATTATGAATATTTATATATTATTAGGGGCCACTGAAAAAATCAGGGCTGGCATGTACCTGTCAGTGCAGGTTTCATCCCAGCAATATACCTGAGTGGCTCACCAATTTTGGCACATTGCACTTCTGCAAAATGGCGATCGTATTTAATTTATTGTAAATGTCTCAGTTTTTTTTTTTCACTTTATATTTAATTTTAAGTGCTAAAATAAATGTTTCTTTATTTTCTTTCTTTCTTTCTATAATAATTAAGGGAGAGAAAAAAAATTTTTAACTAATGCTCCAACCACAACCTAAATTATAATATAAAATATAAAAAAAAAAAAACGAAAACTATAACTGCCACCGACTCCGGCAGTAGAGCCTGGCCTATTGAAGTTATGTTATCTCAACTACAGCGATGGTATTCTGTCGGAGCCATGAACATATTAAAAAATAGAAAATAAACCAAATAAATCCGCGGGCAATCGCCCGAGTAATGATTCTTATTACCGCTCTGAACATACGAAATGGAAAACACTGAGCGGATGATTTTGCTTTCCGGTTGTAATCACCATGCATTGCAGGTTTCAGAAGCGACAAGGTCAGAGATACTCTTAGTGACAATTCGGCGGCGTGACATACGCATGCTGGTATGTTGAAACCCTTTGTCTTAGTAAGTACTTTAATATTAGCTAATATAAAATATAGATGTTAGTATTTGATTTAAGTGATGATAATGAGTCTGCTTTTCAGTTACAATTTTTCGTCGGTGTGTTCTTTAGTTGTTTAGCTTCTTACATTGGGATCGGAACAATGTATGTGATGTCACTATCTATATATATGTATGTATGTGTATTATCCCTGTCTATTTACGTGTGTATTTATTTACTTTTATTTATTATTATTTACTTCAGTTTTCTCTTCTTTTGTTCTATTCAAAATGGCCTAACGCGTTTATGCGATTGCCAGTTTTCATTAACTGTTTGTGTTATATTTAATCTTGTACCAGACAATGTATTACTGACATTATTCCAATTCCAATTCAAAGAATTGGTTTCCCCCAAGATTCAATTCTTGGAATAAAGAAAAATCAATTATTATGTCATATAAATAAGTTCTATTGAAAAGACAAAAAGTGCATTGGTTAGATAGTTTTCCCACGACGAAATGAAAGTAACAGCGAAACATGTGGACATTCGTTAGTTTTAAATGCAAATTGTTTATTGATAATGGCTGATCAGAATGCGCGGTCCAAGTGTCGCACGCCGGTCGCGAGCAGCGATTCACCGAACCGGTCGACTTCCTGTCACTCCAGGCATGTGTCATGAATAAAAGCACAGCCCGCTCCGCCTGTCACCTTAATGTATCGAATTAGCGTGAGATTGCTTTATGTTAGCATCTCTACAGCTGTAATAAGGGCGAGCTAAAATTTAAGTTAGTTATACTAATTGAATAACACCTTTAAAGATAAGATAGAGAGTAGAGAACAAGACAGGAGAGTTTCTAGGTACTGCGATCGTCAATTTTGAAGGTGTGAGGATTATGACTAATATCCAATACGGACGAAGCAGTTGAATTTTAGAGGCTGCTAAACGAAATGGGATTACTTAAATCCTATCTCATTTACATAAATGTTTATATATATATAAAATATAAAAAAAAAAAAACGAAAACTATAACTGCCACCGACTCCGGCAGTAGAGCCTGGCCTATTGAAGTTATGTTATCTCAACTACAGCGATGGTATTCTGTCGGAGCCATGAACATATTAAAAAATAGAAAATAAACCAAATAAATCCGCGGGCAATCGCCCGAGTAATGATTCTTATTACCGCTCTGAACATACGAAATGGAAAACACTGAGCGGATGATTTTGCTTTCCGGTTGTAATCACCATGCATTGCAGGTTTCAGAAGCGACAAGGTCAGAGATACTCTTAGTGACAATTGGCGGCGTGACATACGCATGCTGGTATGTTGAAACCCTTTGTCTTAGTAAGTACTTTAATATTAGCCAATATAAAATATAAAAAAAAAAAAAAAAAAACTTGTTCCCGTTACTTTTGTACATTGAGGCGACACAGATTGCATAAAAGCAATCGCATGTTAAAATATGAACAGCTACAAGGTTTCTACTTACCCGTAGGGTTACGCGTCAGAGATGTTTTCTAATACTTAGGACGCATAAAATGTTTGTACTGCGGGCTCTGGTGGTTTTATTCAAGTCATCAAACACACCGTTAAGTAAACAACTGCCGAGGAATAGCTATTAGTTTAGTGCCCGCGCAACGTCGGCATGGACGTCACATACAAAACGCAGAGGGAGCCTTGCAATTTTAATATTTGCTATACAATTTGCTTGTTTGACCAGGAAAAGTCAAGTCCATGGCTGTGCGACCCTACGTAGGTGTTTATTTTTTAAACTAGCATTAGTTTGAATCGCATGTCAAAACTGCTGTTTCCGAGATTCACAGACAATACAAAGAAATGTAAAGGTCTCTCAAAATTGTAATAAACAACGTTTGTCGTAAATAATAACATATCTAGGTAGCAAAAAGTCTTTAGAACTGACCAATTAGAAGCATTGCGAATGAGATCTTCTTTAAAATATCCAATACGGACGAAGCAGTTGAATTTTAGAGGCCGCTAAACGAAATGGGATTACTTAAATCCTATCTCATTTACATAAATGTTTATATATATATATATATATAAATATATATAAATATATATATATATATATATATATATATATATATATATATATATATATATATATATATATATATATATATATATATATATATAATATATATAATATATATATATATATATATATATATATATATATATATATATATATATATATATATATATATATATATATGTATGTATGTGTATTATCCCTGTCTATTTACGTGTGTATTTATTTACTTTTATTTATTATTATTTACTTCAGTTTTCTCTTCTTTTGTTCTATTCAAAATGGCCTAACGCGTTTATGCGATTGCCAGTTTTCATTAACTGTTTGTGTTATATTTAATCTTGTACCAGACAATGTATTACTGACATTATTCCAATTCCAATTCAAAGAATTGGTTTCCCCCCCCAAGATTCAATTCTTGGAATAAAGAAAAATCAATTATTATGTCATATAAATAAGTTCTATTGAAAAGACAAAAAGTGCATTGGTTAGATAGTTTTCCCACGACGAAATGAAAGTAACAGCGAAACATGTGGACATTCGTTAGTTTTAAATGCAAATTGTTTATTGATAATGGCTGATCAGAATGCGCGGTCCAAGTGTCGCACGCCGGTCGCGAGCAGCGATTCACCGAACCGGTCGACTTCCTGTCACTCCAGGCATGTGTCATGAATAAAAGCACAGCCCGCTCCGCCTGTCACCTTAATGTATCGAATTAGCGTGAGATTGCTTTATGTTAGCATCTCTACAGCTGTAATAAGGGCGAGCTAAAATTTAAGTTAGTTATACTAATTGAATAACACCTTTAAAGATAAGATAGAGAGTAGAGAACAAGACAGGAGAGTTTCTAGGTACTGCGATCGTCAATTTTGGAAAGTGTGAGGATTATGACTAATATCCAATACGGACGAAGCAGTTAATTTTAGAGGCCGCTAAACGAAATGGGATTACTTAAATCCTATCTCATTTACATAAATGTTTATATATATATATATATATATATATATATATATATATATATAAATATATATAAATATATATATATATATATATATATATATATATATATATATATATATATATATATATATATATATATATATATATATATATGTACAACTTTTACATTTTGAAATGTAACTTGGTAAGACGTAACGTATGGTTTTAATTAATTACAGGATTAAATTTGTTTCATATTTATAGGAGCTAAATGTATCCCTTATTTAAAACCAAAAAAAAAACTTGTTCCCGTTACTTTTGTACATTGAGGCGACACAGATTGCATAAAAGCAATCGCATGTTAAAATATGAACAGCTACAAGGTTTCTACTTACCCGTAGGGTTACGCGTCAGAGATGTTTTCTAATACTTAGGACGCATAAAATGTTTGTACTGCGGGGCTCTGGTGGTTTTATTCAAGTCATCAAACACACCGTTAAGTAAACAACTGCCGAGGAATAGCTATTAGTTTAGTGCCCGCGCAACGTCGGCATGGACGTCACATACAAAACGCAGAGGGAGCCTTGCAATTTTAATATTTGCTATACAATTTGCTTGTTTGACCAGGAAAAGTCAAGTCCATGGCTGTGCGACCCTACGTAGGTGTTTATTTTTTAAACTAGCATTAGTTTGAATCGCATGTCAAAACTGCTGTTTCCGAGATTCACAGACAATACAAAGAAATGTAAAGGTCTCTCAAAATTGTAATAAACAACGTTTGTCGTAAATAATAACATATCTAGGTAGCAAAAAGTCTTTAGAACTGACCAGTTAGAAGCATTGCGAATGAGATCTTCTTTAAAATTTCGAATATGTAATCATTGCTCATCACTCATTGCTCTCGGATGTATTTGACATCATCACAGGTGATGAACTTGGTACATTGCTACGGATCCCAAACAAAAACACAATCTGCTAATTGGGTGTTTTGCGGATCGACCTACTAAGGAGATAAAAGAAAAATCAAGAAAACAATATTGCGTCGTTATTTGGTCGGAGGTCAATTTAAAAAAATAAAAAATTTTGAAGACTAGAGCCTAGGTGACTTAGAACGTTCAAATATTGGCTAAGATAGGGCTTGAATCCCGGTAGGAAAATTGTTGAGCTGTTTCCGAGATTAAGATTATATATATATATATATATATATATATATATATATATATATATATATATATATATATATATATATATATATATATATATATATATATATATATATATATATATATATATATTTATATAATTTGCTTGTTTGACCAGGAAAAGTCAAGTCCATGGCTGTGCGACCCTACGTAGGTGTTTATTTTTAAACTAGCATTAGTTTGAATCGCATGTCAAAACTGCTGTTTCCGAGATTAAGATTATATATATATATGTAATAACTTAAGTATTTTGAAATGTAACTTGGTAAGACGTAACGTATGGTTTTAATTAATTACAGGATTAAATTTGTTTCATATTTATAGGAGCTAAATGTATCCCTTATTTAAAAAACCAAAAAAAAAAAAAAAACTTGTTCCCGTTACATTTGTACATTGAGGCGACACAGATTGCATAAAAGCAATCGCATGTTAAAATATGAACAGCTACAAGGTTTCTACTTACCCGTAGGGTTACGCGTCAGAGATGTTTTCTAATACTTAGGACGCATAAAATGTTTGTACTGCGGGCTCTGGTGGTTTTATTCAAGTCATCAAACACACCGTTAAGTAAACAACTGCCGAGGAATAGCTATTAGTTTAGTGCCCGCGCAACGTCGGCATGGACGTCACATACAAAACGCAGAGGGAGCCTTGCAATTTTAATATTTGCTATACAATTTGCTTGTTTGACCAGGAAAAGTCAAGTCCATGGCTGTGCGACCCTACGTAGGTGTTTATTTTTTAAACTAGCATTAGTTTGAATCGCATGTCAAAACTGCTGTTTCCGAGATTCACAGACAATACAAAGAAATGTAAAGGTCTCTCAAAATTGTAATAAACAACGTTTGTCGTAAATAATAACATATCTAGGTAGCAAAAAGTCTTTAGAACTGACCAGTTAGAAGCATTGCGAATGAGATCTTCTTTAAAATTTCGAATATGTAATCATTGCTCATCACTCATTGCTCTCGGATGCTGTATTTGACATCATCACAGGTGATGAATCCTGGGTACATTGCTACGGATCCCAAACAAAAACACAATCTGCTAATTGGGTGTTTCCTTTTGCGGATCGACCTACTAAGGAGATTAAAAGAAAAATCAAGAAAAACAATATTGCGTCGTTATTTGGTCGGAGGTCAATTTAAAAAAATAAAAAATTTTGAAGACTAGAGCCTAGGTGACTTAGAACGTTCAAATATTGGGCTAAGATAGGGCTTGAATCCCGGTAGGAAAATTGTTGGAGCCGTTTCCGAGATTATGATTATATATATATATATATATATATATATATATATATATATATATATATATATATATATATATATATATATATATATATATCACACGATAAGTCACGATAGCCGAGTGGTTGGGTGGTCGGAATTTCGAGTCAATAGACCTGAGTTCGATCCCCAGTTGGTAGGCTCGTACCAATGGGTTTTTCAAAAACTTATGTACGAATATCGTTGGCTTGGACATAAAGGCGGCGACGGGCTCACCACCTGTCACGTTGTCCCGAAAATATCTTCGGTGAAAGGTGGGTCGAAGGGACTTAATTGTCTAGACTCGGCCTCTGTCTACCCCTGTATTGGGAATTGCGTGAAGATATTTTTTATTTTATTTATATATATATATATATATATATATATATATATATATATATATATATATATATATATATATATATATATATATATATATATATATATATATATATATATATATATATATATTTATATACCGGAATTGCTCATTTAAAGACATATGATTTCTTACTTCGTTCTCTCTTCGTCCCGTTCAAAATCAGGAGCTTAGTTTTATTAGCACATTCGTCCTTCACACACGTAACTTATGCCTGCAGTTGTAAGCCTGATGGTGCAATAATCACTGCACCATCAGCATATAGGAAACAATGAAAGTTCATGTCACCCAACCTCACATAAATATATTTCCGTTTCTTTAAACAGCTGTCGAGATATAATAAGAATAGCTAGACAGACAAGACGAGTGTAAATATTGAACTGATTTTATGAAAGTAGGATGAAAAGCGTTTTTGAGATCTAACATTCACCATACTAACATTATAAATGCGTAAGTATCTACTTACGCTTAAGTTTGTTTGTTGCGAGGTAACGTTTAAACCACACTAAATCGATTTTAAAAATTCTTTCTGCTTCCGAAGGCTACATCATCAGCGAGTAACTAAGGCTACATTTTTAAATAAATTATCTTTACTAAAATGATAACAATGTTAAGTACTCTGGTTATCACAAATTTATCTATAATAGTCATAATATGACGTACCATTTCGTTATTTTAAGAGAATTTTGGTTGCTATGAAGATCGCTTTGACACCAATAAACAATTTTTGTTGGTGGTTAGAAAATTAATAATATTATAATTTCGTTTACTTTTTAATGATAATAAAAAATATTTTCAAGCCATTTCCAATACAGGGGTAGACAGATACCTACCATCGAAGACATTTTTGGGACACTTGACAGGTGGTGAGCCTGTCGCAGTCTTTATGTCCAAGCTATCGATATAATTCGTACGTAAGTTTTTTCTTGAACTCGGGTCTTTTGACTCGAATTCCGATTACCCTACCACTCGGCTATCGTGGTTATAATGATTTATAACTTTGACAATTCTTCATAAAGAACGCCAGCGAAATCGCATGTAAAAGCTAGTTTATTTATAATTTGCCACACAACATCAAGTACAGGACCACCTAATACAATAATGTAGTTTTACATTGAACATTGTAATTACCATATCAAAATATTATAAAGTTAGTTTTTATTTGATTTTCGTACATAATTTGATGAAACCTTTTCTTAACTATTAATTAATAAAATAAATATAAATAAATATCTTCACGCAATTCCCAATACAGGGGTAAACAGAGGTCTAGTCTAGACAATTAAGTCCCTTCGACCCACCTTCCAACGAAGATATTTCGGGACAACGTGACAGGTGGTGATGTTATGCCGTGTTTATGTCCAAGCCAACGATATGAATCGTACATGGGTTTTGAAAAAACCCATTGGTACGAGCCCGCCACCGGGGATCGAACTCGGGTCTCTCGCCTCGAAATTCCGACCACCCTTCTACTCGGCTCTCGTGACATTCCATCATCATTAACTATTAATATTTCATTTAACCAAAATCAAACGAAGGCTACCGATTTTAAATTATTAAGATTAGCTACCGGCGTATCCGCACACAGTACACAAACAATTTCGACAAACATCGAACAAAAACCTTTCTTCAATAACACCTACATCGTTACTGCATACAGAGGTTGATTAAAATTCAGCGATGATTAACATCAATGTACTTGTCTCGCTGCTGACCTCGTTTGTACACTGGGTGGAAAACGCGATGCAATTTTAATTATCATTGACGCTTTTAGTTGCAGACTGATTTAAATTTCATAGGCTTTTAGGTATTGTATGTGGATCGCATGGGAATAGTTCAGTGTGTCTTAACAACGACAGTCCACCTGTCTAGTTGTGCTGACCAAGCTCTAAATAAGAGTAATTTATATAGATATCTGACAACTCCTATATTGGGAATGGTACTGTAGATGAGAGGTTTGTCTAATATTGGTAAAGGAGTGGATATAAAAAATCTTCACGCCAATCCCAATACAAGGATAGACATAAGTCTGGACAATAAAGTCCTTCCGACCCACCTTCCACCGAAAACATTTTTTGGGACAACCTGACAGGCGGTGAGCGTGTAGCCATCTTCATGTCCATGATAAATATATACTCGTAATCGTACATAAGTTTAGAAAAAACTGAGGCGCCGAACTCTGGTCTCTTGGCTCGAATTCCGATCACCCAACCATTCGGCTATCGTGGCTGAGTGGATATTAGGTATGAAAATAATAACTACTGGAGAACAATAAAAAATACTTATTGCACACGATTGCAGTTGCTGGCAGCCACTAACCTTTTTCTTAATTTGTATTTATTGGCAATTGTAAGAGGATAATAGACAAATCGCAAATATAGACCACGAAATTATTTACAAGCGTTAAAAGCGAATGGTTCGAATTAATTCAATTTAATCAAACACTCATTACGTATAGACCATTTTTTAGGTCGTGCAAGTGAAACTTAGACTTCTCTAACTACATATGCAGAAATACGATTATTTTTTCGTACATTGATAGATAATAATTATTTGAATATAGACACGTACAAAACAACTTAATTGTGGTGCATATAAATGTATAAAAATCGACCAATTCAGATACTAATAGATGGTAACAAAAACATACATTTTTATATTTTCACAAAATTTCCCGCATAGAATTCGCCAATTACTTGATAAATAGATAAAGTCAACGATTTAAAGAAAAAATCATTGTCACAAAATCACACAAGTATATTACGTAACTGATTTTGTATAAGTAATAATAAACCAATAAATAAGCAATGTTTAAAAGACACCGAATGAATTATCAGATCTCACGGCAGGGCAGTGGGGTACCAGATTCTACACAAACTGCATCACACGGCTACTTATCAATAATTATACATATCGTTGCATCCTATCAGTTCCATTGGTTACGTTAGTCGTCCTTCACGAGTGGCTAGTTGTATCGGTAACAGATATACGGGAGGATTTCCTGATGCGACACAAAGCCGCCCAGTCTGCGGTCGTATCACGTTATCGGCAGCTGGAGGAAGTTCGGTAAGGACGAGCTTGATTGATGCGCAATCGAAACAAATAATGAAGCGATGATACGTATAATTGAAAGTTTGATATTTTAAAGTTAATAAACCTTCACGCCATCTCCAATATAGGGGGAAAAGGAATAAAGGAAGAACTGTTTTAATTAAACAGGTCGTCTCGGTCATATTTCGCAAGGAGCAACCTGGTTACATTTGCCAGATTTTGAAGTTTTAGAATAGTTTATTACCATATCAAAAATATCTTCACGCTATTTCCAATACAAGGGTAGACAGAGGTCGAGACAATTAATTCCTTTCTACCCACCTTTCACCGAAGATATTTTAGGTCCTTGTGTGGTGTTGAGTCTATCGGCGTCTTTTTACGCAACGATATAAATCGTACATAAGTTTTTAAGGCCCATTGGTACGAGCCTGGGGATCGAGCCCACCTGAGGATCGAACTCGGGTCTCTCCACTCGATTTCCGATCAGCCAACCACTGGAATAACGTGACTTAAAAAAGTTTGATATTTTGCTATAAGACATACAGAACTGTGAGGGTGTAGGTTACGATTATTTAAAATAGTTCTTTTGTTTGCTAAATAACGAATATTTACTTTCATACTATCTCGTGTTAGTTTGGCGGCTTAGCAAGCTAGGAATAATGTGATGACGAGATTGAGGAGATGAATCTTATCTAATGTTATATATCCAAACTCATCCCAAACAATTACACTAAACAAATTCTTTATTACCTATTACTTTTCCAATGACAGCATTCTACAAGTTGGTTTATAGGTATTAATCAATAACATTATAGAAGTGAAACGATTTTTCTTGTTACGTAAACCTTAAATGTATTTCGCTTCGGTCAAAATATTATGTTAACAACCTTAAAACTTTAATTCAAAAGCATTAGGCGCCAGACGTTCGGAATGACGAACAAAATGATAAAGTAGGAAGAGCATCGATTTAAATTAATCAAAACATTATTAAGTCTCGTCTGATGCATATTTAAACAAGCAAATAGTTATGGTAAATCATCGCTTAATGGGAGCAAATATTTTTAATCTGTTGAAAACGACACAGCTATTCGGTGCCTACTTTCGCTTGCAAATTTTTCTAGTACGGTCGCGACAACAGAGTCAAATTGGCGTTGCGCAACTGAGGCAAACGTGGTAAACTGTTTGTAATTATTATTGTAATAGCGTTCTAATCTAAATGGGGTGTAAGTGGTCTGTGTGGTGTGAAAGCGCGTTCAATCCGGACATCTGTCGACCGATCACCAAATGATATAACTTGTTTATTGAATCAGTTTAGCGACACCTAACTCTATTTATTGAAATCAGAATAAATAATATAGCAACTTGATACGGAGCAGAAGCAAGTCTCATTTCTTTCGCGCTATTATTCCATCGGATATATGGGACCAATTTGATAGGAAACTGTTCAACTTCCTATTCATCCTATTCCGAAAATGACGTGTTTTATGACTGGAATAAAGGATGACGTGATCCTTTTTTAAATGCCATATTATTGTATTTCTTACGGGAGATACCGATACAGACAGGTCGTTATATAAGTGTGTGCTGACGGCAGAAAAGTCCATTAAAACTACTGTTACTAGAGAGTTGAGAATAACAATGGAAAATAAATACACCTACATATTATATTTGACTCGAATGGCGACCTGACAACCTAGTTGGTAGTAATGCGGCCTACGAGCCAAGGGTGGCGGACTTGGATCCCGCTGGGGTAAGCATTTGTGTGGTTAATACGAATGTTTACACTCGAGTCATAGATGTTCATATGTATATATAAAATAAAATAAATAAATATCTTTACGCAGTTCCCAATACAGGGGTAGACAGACGTCTAGTCTAGACAATTAAGTCCCTACGACCCACCTTTCACCGAAGATATTTTCGGTGACAGGTGGTGGGCCGTCGCCGGAAAAGTTTACGTTACTAAGTATTGTACAAAGAAGATATTTTTAAAATCAGTTCAAAACAGATTCGCAAATCTTTGTGTACTTCTCTCGTTTAAAATCGTTGCAATCTTCAGTTAACATTTAGATTAGATATGATTGAAGCATGTACATGGTTAATCAAGGACTTACTGGACTATGCAAAAGAAACGCAGACCATAATCTTATCGGTGGAGGGGCAAAGCTTTATATATATATATATATATATATATATATATATATATATATATATATATATATATATATATATATATATATATATATATATATATATATATATATATATATATATAAATAAAACAAAGGGCAGTTACCTCAGTTATTAGTTATATTAATTAAAACTAGACATAATGTAATACATTGATAAATACACAACATTACATAAATTGTTCTGATCTCGAAGAAATTTATTAAAACATTTGTATGACATTATTAAAACATTTGTATGACAAAAAAAAGGAGCAAAATTTTGAAAAAGTAGTTTTCTAGACCTGTCCAAAAATTAAGCCTGGGACTTCTCACATGGTGACACCATGGAAAATGGTATGTCCACAACTTGTCCACAAAGCTAGTGAATTAAAATTAACTCTTCTAATCACTAAAAATATCTATAACAATCATATTGCATATTATGCATCTGTATGATGTCACGATAAAGTAGTAGTTGGATGATCGGAATTCGAGTCATGAGACCCAAGGTCCATACCAAATGGGTTTTTTCAAACACTTAATTACGATTTATGTCGCTGGTTTGGACATAAAGACGGCGACAGGCTCACCACCTGTCCCAAAAATATTGTCCCAAAAAATTTCTTTGGTGGAAAGTGCATTGAAAGGACTTAAGTGTCTACCCGTGTTTTGGGAATGGTGTGAAGATAGTTTTCTATTTTGTTTATATTGTTCTATGTTCTACTGTGGCCTAAAGGCCAGTCAGAACAGAATCAGTTAAAATCATAAAAAGTCCAGTTTTATAGTCTCACATACCAGATGGTCAGCCTGTCCTTGATGTCTCCCTGCCACCTCTTCATTGGTATTATGGTGTGACTAGCCTTAAAACCACATTTTGCCTGGTGTCTGTTGCTGCAGTGTTACACTGATAAGTCTTACTTAAGTAAACTATTGGTTGGTAACATGGCAATAAAATGTTAAACTATCACAATTAGTGAAATTAAGAAATGATCAATAATAGTTTTTACCCAAAAAATAACCAGTAAAATTTTTAATCAATTTGAAATAAATGATGAACAGTCTTTGTATACATATTCATAAAATTCATTATGAGTCAGTTCAGGCCCCTCTATACAACAAATTGTTTAGTATTTTGAAATGTATTTAATGTGTTGCACAGATTTGTGCAACAAATTTCCAATAACATCCTTATTTGCACTCTCAAGTTTTCATGAATTTATTGTATCTCTCAGTAATTTGAGCTTTTGCTTGCTTAGATTAGTCAAATTGGAAGTAAGCTAGGTAACAGATTTGTGCAACAAATTTCCAATAACATCCATTGTGCAACAAATTTCAAATTACTAGTCCAATAACCTACTTCTTCGTACTTCCTCTCATGGTCCAATCTATTCTTCATAAGTATATAGTCCCTCTACAAATTTGAGTTGCTCATAATCTTTAATATTCATGTCAAGGAATTGTTTCTAAGAAATCGATAAAACCATTTATTTCATTAGAATAATAAATAAAAATTATGTAAGATATTGCATTTATTTACTAGAATATATTTTTTGTACTTCTAATTTTTTTTCCGTGTGGTAACGGCGTAAGAATATTACCACTCCCTTTCTTCCCGAGGATGTCGCGAATAAAAGCCTTGAATATCTTTATGCTAACCGATCGATGGCGGGTTAACCATCTCTAAAAATATCAGACCGAAAATGAGCAGTAGCGTCTGAGGTGCGAGTGGTCTAGTACTGCGATCGCCAATCTGCTTGCCAAGTGTGGCAATTATAGCAAATCTTCCCTAAATCTCAAAGCTGATTGACCTAATGTAATGGATTGTGTGCGGCAGGATAAGGAAAGCTATACATCAGGCCGAGTGTTCCTGACTTGGGGAGGATATCTACTTGACCAATGTGCTATAGGGTATTCGTATTATATGCGTGTAAGCGCATATCTCGGTATTCTACAGTAATATGAAAAATATCAACATTTCCTGAATTGACCACCACTAGTGGGCTTCTGATGTAGAGACAGAAAAGTTAAAAATTACATTACTTTTTTATTTATTTAATAAACACTAGTATATAAATTAGCTACTATTTCTCATGGTCAAAAAAATCGGAACAAAGTCTCTGAATTACAGTCTCAAAACTGACATTACAGTCTCAAAACTGACATTACAGTCTCAAAATACAAATCTTCATCTTCATGGAAGGAAATAGATGGAACTGATTAAGATATGAATGTATGGTTAGTTTGATATGAAGTCAAGTTGCAAGTTACCTAGCTTACTTCCAATTTGACTAATCTAAGCAAGCAAAAGCTCAAATTACTGAGAGATACAATAAATTCATGAAAACTTGAGAGTGCAAATAAGGATGTTATTGGAAATTTGTTGCACAAATCTGTGCAACACATTAAATACATTTCAAAATACTAAACAATTTGTTGTATAGAGGGGCCTGAACTGACTCATAATGAATTTTATGAATATGTATACAAAGACTGTTCATCATTTATTTCAAATTGATTAAAAATTTTACTGGTTATTTTTTGGGTAAAAACTATTATTGATCATTTCTTAATTTCACTAATTGTGATAGTTTAACATTTTATTGCCATGTTACCAACCAATAGTTTACTTAAGTAAGACTTATCAGTGTAACACTGCAGCAACAGACACCAGGCAAAATGTGGTTTTAAGGCTAGTCACACCATAATACCAATGAAGAGGTGGCAGGGAGACATCAAGGACAGGCTGACCATCTGGTATGTGAGACTATAAAACTAGACTTTTTATGATTTTAACTGATTCTGTTCTGACTGGCCTTTAGGCCACAGTAGAACATAGAACAATATAAACAATATAGAAAAATATCTTCACACCATTCCCAAAACACGGGTAGACACTTAAGTCCTTTCAATGCACTTTCCACCAAAGAAATTTTTTGGGACAACATGACAGGTGGTGAGCCTGTCGCCGTCTTTATGTCCAAACCAGCGACATAAATCGTAATTAAGTGTTTGAAAAAACCCATTTGGTATGGACCTTGGGTCTCATGACTCGAATTCCGATCATCCAACTACTACTTTATCGTGACATCATACAGATGCATAATATGCAATATGATTGTTATAGATATTTTTAGTGATTAGAAGAGTTAATTTTAATTCACTAGCTTTGTGGACAAGTTGTGGACATACCATTTTCCATGGTGTCACCATGTGAGAAGTCCCAGGCTTAATTTTTGGACAGGTCTAGAAAACTACTTTTTCAAAATTTTGTTCCTTTTTTTTTTGTTATACAAATGTTATAATAATGTCATACAAATGTTTTAATAAATTTCTTCGAGATCAGAACAATTTATGCAATGTTGTGTATTTATCAATGTATTACATTATGTCTAGTTTTAATTAATAAAACTAATAACTGAGGTAACTAACCCTTTGAAGGTAAAGGTTGCAAGTTTGAATTATGTAATGTGTCAAGTAGTGTGAGTCATAGATGTTATATGATATAATTTATTTAATTAAACTATGTATCTATGTAAGAATAAGTAAGAGCCTCACATCTATCACATTGTCCCAAACAGGCTATAGAAACAACAAAGGTACCACAATGAAACAAAATGTATATATGCCAATAGTCCACAGAGGTTGTATTGACAAAAGGCATTGGCCTTTTCTATACACATCAATCCTAAGCTTAGTTGTTGTCTATTGGCTATTCATTTACAATTAAGTATAACTGAAAGTTTAGTATAATATAATTAAGTATAACTCAAATCAAATCATTTATTTATCGATGTAAGTAACATACATTACATCCATTGATCGTCATTTTTGAAACTGCCACCGTTTCGTATTGTGGTTTCTCTGACAGACAAGAAACGGCGAAAAAAACTCCATAGGTATCGTCTTTTTTACATACAATTGCAGCTGCATGTCCCCACAACAAAATACCATATGACATTATGCTATGTAAATAACGAAAATAAACAATTCTAGCTGTGTTTACATGAGTAAGGCATCTTATTTTCCCTTAAATGCTGCAGAGCTCAGTCTGTTTGCAAGTTTAGACATAGGGGGCCCCATTGAAGCTTCTCATCAAGAGTTATTCCAAGAAAAACAGTCATATCCACATGGTCTAACTCTCGCCCATTTACAAGTACATTGGTGCCACCAAGGTGTTTAACATTGGGTGTTGAAAATTTTATACATTTAGTTTTAATGTCATTTAAAAGCAAATTATTTGCATTAAACCAATGAACAGTGGTAGAGTCCACATCAGCTTTTGTTGTTGCATGAATGGGCCGGCTCGACCAGGGAAGTACCAAGACCTCACAGAATACCGGCGTGAAGTAGAAGTCTAACAAACTTCTGCATTTTGTCTGGTGAGGGCAGGTAACCGGAGGCCCACACGCCCCCTCCCCCAATTCTGGGAGTGGGGGCACTCTAAGGCTGGCAACGCATCTGCTATGCCTCTGGTATTGCAGGTGTTTGTGGGCGGCGGTAATCACTTACCATCATGTGAACTGCGTGCTCATTTGCCTCCCTTTTCTATAAAAAAAAAAGAACTATACCAGACATAGCATTATTTACCTCATCAAATGTTACAATATGTCATTTAATTTTAAAACTTAAAGAAGTATCATTGCCAAACAATACTATATCATGCTTATTCGGTACAAAGTATGGTAAATCATTAAAATAAATAAGTAATATAAATATATATATCATTAATATAAATAACTACTGGAGTATAGGACAATGTGTAAAGAAAAATTCTACTAACATACTACTTGAATGGTGCATTTGCAACAATATTTATTAATTTATTTAGCATTGTGCAATATTGACAATTTCCTATAGATTGAGCATTGTGGACACTATTGGGCACAGCAAATAAAAGAGAGGATGATTTTATATTTCAATTCTACAATATTTATCATTGTGTTTTATAAGTAAATATAAACTATTTTATAAAATAGTATAGAAATATTATTAAAAGATAGACATTTATTATTTAGAATAAAAATTAAGCTGTTATTTATATATCTGTTACTCTACCTGTTAAATATTCATTACTTTCATTGCTTTTACTACTAAGTAGTTTTTTTAGTGTATTTATAAATATAATTAATTGTTTTATTTTGCAATGATTCAGGTAGTTTATTATATACTTTGATTCTGATAACAAGGGGACTAAATGTAAGTATTGTTGTATGAGGTTGGAAACATTTATCTGTTTTGCATAATGAGTAGTCGATTGGTATATCTTGACAAGTAGTATGAAAATCAGGGTGGTTTCATACAAGTTAACAATATTCAAGTATATATATGCATGGTAAAGTAAGAGTTTTATGGTTTTTGAAATGAGGTTTACCGGTGTCAGTTTGTTTAATGTTCACAAGTATCCCAACAAGTTTTTTCTGAACAGTTTTATAGAGTATGTACATTTGTGCCCTTTCCCTATAACATTATACCATAGTTAAACCAAGTATACAAATAAACATTGTAAGAGCAGTTTTAAAATCTGTATTTTTTTATTTTACATAATGCATATAAAAATTTTTATATTTTATTACATAGTCTTTGTATATGTGACTTCTAATTAAAATGTGTATCAATGTCAATTCCTAATAGGGTGATATTGTAAGCTATTTCTAAATACATGTCTTTAAATTTAACTTTAAATATTAATTTAGGTTTTTGGTATAGGTGAAAAGTTTTTTTTTAGTTTTTGTGGGTTCAATTCTAATATTTTATTATAATTACAAATATAATTGCAATTAGGACAATTTTAAACAAAATTTTACAGAGTAGAATGTGTGGGAATATATGATTTCAAGGCACATATTTTTTTAAATAAAACTCAGAGTAAAGAAATATGTGAAGTTTCGCATTTAAACCTGAATATTATTGTTAAAATATAATATAATGTCAGACATACATAACATTGTTTTACAATTTAGACAAGTCTTGTTAATTATATGAATAAGATAGGAATCAATGTAGTAATTAAGTTAAAATTATAAGTGAAAACATTTATTGATTGAATTTTTTTTCATTACCTATTGGTATGTTGCATATAGTTTCATACTTTCACTTAATTAATGAATGATTAATGATTGAAAAGTTGTATGAATGTATGAATAACCATGTTCCCTTTTCATTACCTATGTAAATAACCAGTTATGAAACTTATAAGTAGTAATATATGTGCCATATATTATTCACATAACAAGTAACAATAGATTTTTGAGTTGACATAACAAATATATTAAACACATGTAAACATTTATTACGATGTTTGTTTATTTTAGTTCTAAATCGTCGTTATTGCATTAAAGGAAACGTACACGAAAAGAAATCGCACAGGAACCACTCACTATTGTAAAGATTGCATAAAAAGAGATACGATTACTCACGGTTCGGCCTCTATCGACTGCAGGCGGGCGACATAGTTTGAAGGAATGTAGCCTTCTTGTTTAGTTTTCTTGCTTCTAGCCAACCACCAATCTCCTTGAGTATCGTTGAGTATTTCCAGGTGTTCACCCTTTCTGAAACTTAAATCTTCATCTGTCCTAGCGTCATAATCATACAGGGCCACAAATATTCGAGTGGGAGGGATTTCACTAGTATCAGGCCCTTGATTTACAGTAGATCTTATAGGATCTGGGGGTGGTGTAGGTACTGGAGTATGGAATGGTCTTGGATCTTCTTCATGCGGATTTGCCCGTTCATTTTTACTCTTAGAATCCTTTTCCCCCGTGCTACTAAAACAGTTCCCCATTTTCTCTTTACAAGGTGAAACAAGTATCACTTGTTTTAGGTCAAATCACGCACTCATATGAATACAAATAACTGTTGAAAATTACTATGTCTATTAACATTGTATAATGTCACTTTAAAGTCAATAAATGTACATGGAAAACATATTTTATTGTAAACAAAGAAAATAAAATCCCGATACGATATTACTACACGAAGCCATCTTGAACATCATAGACTGTAGACAAAGTACCACAGACAACATTTAGTTCAGTATGAAAAGGTACAGAAGAATATTGTAGCGCTAAGAATACTTAACAAATGTATATAAATATTTAAAAATTAAAACAAACACCATTTTTTCAAATTATTATATGAGATAAAAGTTAATTCTTAAATAGGCCTAAAATAAAGTACCAATTCTATTGACAGTGTAACTGACAGGTAACTTGTACTGTTTCTTTTTTGTTTTCACGTTCCTTATTCATTTCATTTTCAGTTTTTGGTGATATTCCTTGTTGTATAGAACTTTATATTACATAGTTTTGTTTCACGTAAAAAAATACTCAAATAATGTTAAAATTTATGTAAAATTTAAGATTAAAATTTACTGAAAAGAGTCCTCTAGAGTTTGTTTCATAAACTAACTGGTATTTTACAGCAATATCTTATAACAAAATTTTACTTCTAAAGTGTCATAGCTGGCGCTGTTATACCAAACTATCGTTACAGTTCAAAATATAGGTCATGTTACCTACCAAATAAAATATAATATCTATATTGTCGTATGATATATACCACAATATAAATGTTATAACCTAACCTAACATAGTAAAACAATCCCAGCCTCCAAAGCATCAAATTTTATAGTATTAACGAGTTAGAAGTTGATAGTAACATTGTTTCGATGATATTTCTACACTTTGTTAACTACTTCGATGTTATCTATATATGGGTTATGGGTTTAACTTCTCTGTACATAAAAAAATTGTATAATAAATGTTTTGAACTCGTATATTGAACATAAGCCATACCTACGGCCTGTATAAGTCCGAGGAAGGGCATAGGCCTCCCCCGTAAAGGAGGATTTGCCATAACCCTTTCGCTTGACAAGCGGATTCACGATCGCAGTATCAGACATCTCGCACCTTAGATGGTATAGTGAATGTTATATGTACACATTACCATTATTTGAATTAATATATTATTATAATTAAATATTACATCTTCTTCTTCTTCTTTACAGCCTGTTAAGAGTCCACTGCTGAACATAAGCCTCCCCCAAAGCACAACGAACGGTCCCCAGCCACCTGCATCCATCGACTTCCCGCAACATTTTGCAAGTCGTCACACCATCTCGTGGGGGTCTTCCTTCACTGCGTTTGCCTATACGAGGTTGCCACTCGAGAACCTTTCTTCCCCAACGGTGGTCAGTTCGTCGAGCTATGTGGCCGGCCCATTGCCATTTCAGCGTGCTGATCCTTACGGCTATGTCAGTTACTTTAGTTCTGCTGCGGATTTCTTTGTTGCGGATTCTTTCACGCAGAGAAACACCGAGCATAGCCCTTTCCATAGCACGCTGAGCAACTTTGAGCCGCCTCATACGGCCCGCAGTGAAGGACCACGTTTCAGATCCATAAGTCATCATTGGTAACTCGCGCTGGTTATAAACTTTCGTCTTAAGACTTTGAAGTATACTCGACGAAAAGATGGCATAGTTTCCCGAACACTGCCCAGCCGAGATGGTTTCGTCGATTGATCTCTGGGTCCAAGTTGGACTTACCCAGTTTGACAATTTGTACAGATACACGTATTCGTCGACGACTTCGAGCGTAGTGTTCCCTAATACCACCGGTATTGGTCTGACATGGACATTTGATATGATTTTCGTCTTGTCTATGTTCATCTTAAGACCAACCTGTTGAGAGACACTATTGAGGTCATTGAGCATGGTACTAAGTTCAGACAGCGTCCCTGCCATCAGGACTATGTCGTCGGCAAACCGAAGGTGAGTGATGAATTTGCCATTAATGTTAATACCGTATCCTTTCCAGTTCAGTAGCTTGAAGACGTCTTCCAATGCAGCGGTGAAGAGTTTCGGGGATATAACGTCACACTGTCTTACACCTTTCTGCAATTGGATAGGTTTCGTGCTCTGGTTCTGTACTCGGATACACATCGTAGCCTCATCATACAAACAACTCAATACTTCGATATACCGGGAGTCTATATGGCATCGCTGAAGATACTTTAGCACCACCCAAATTTCGACCGAATCTAAGGCTTCCAGCCAGACACAGTGGTAAATTGTACTCTTCATTCTTCTGTATAATCTGGCGTAGAGTATGTATTTGGTCCGAAAAGGCCATAGCCTTTTCGGAAACCGGCTTGTTCGGGAGGCTGGAAGTCGTCAAGTCTGTTTGCTAGACGATTCGTGATGACTCCCAAAACAGTACATAGACGCGGCTTTGAAGGGCTATAGGTCTATAGTTCTTCAATAGGCAGTTGTCCCCTTTCTTGAAGAACAGGACCACCACGCTTTCGGCGTAGCACCGCCATGGATGACGGAATTGAAAAGCTTCTGAAGGAAGCTTTTCAATTCCGTCAGTCACGATAGCCGAGTTGTTGGGTGGTCGGAATTTCGAGTCGAGAGACCCGAGTTCGATCCCCAGGTGGCAGTACCAATGAGTTTTTAAAACTTATGTACGAATTTCATCGTTGGCTTGGACATAAAGGCGGCGACGGGCTCACCACCTGTCACGTTGTCCCGAAAATATCTTCGGTGGAAGGTGGGTCAAAGGGACTTAATTGTCTAGACTTGACCTCTGTCCACCCCTGTATTGGGAATGGCGTGAAGATATTTTTTTTTCTGAATGAATACTAGTACCGGTTTTCCACCCGCTTTCAGAAACTCAGCTGTAATTCCGTCTTCATCCGGCGCCTTCCGTTTTAAGCTGTTTGAGAGCCATCCTAATCTCGCTCAGACTGACGTCCGGGATATCATTAGAGTAATGTCGGGCAAGCTTGGCTCTTGGGTCGGTACTCACACTAGAGTGTGGTTTCAGCGACGATGTGTACAAATGTACATAAAATCTCTCGATCTCACTCAAAATGTCAGCTCTAGCGGAAATAACTGCACCTTTTTCTGTCTTCAACTTACAGCAGGCATTTGGCATTCCGATAGACAGATCTTTGGCGTAGACTTTGAAGCCCAGGTTCCGCTCGATCGCTTCTTTAATACGTGTCGTATTGAATTTGCGATATGTCGCCTCATAGACTTTGAGATCTGTCTATTCAATTGCCGATATGCTGACGCATCAGTTGTAGATTGCAGCCTCATTTCGTACCTAGCTTCCATTAGCTTAAGAGTGACATCAGTGAGTTTTTGTGGCTTTTTTGTGCGGCTGATCCTTTGCTCCCTTGCTCATACATTGCTTCCACTTCATATCCGGGATGTGTCGAGGTTGGTGCGTACACCTGTGACCTTCAGCGAATACCGTTTGTTTATTCTGAGTATAAGGTACGCAACTCTACTCGACCCACTTTCGATCATGACAACGTTATTGATGAGAGACTTGTGGACGATAAACTCAACACCACCTTGGGACAGGCGGTCGCCTTCCCGGTGGTAAAACAGGTTACCGGAGTCAAGGACTATCGTCTCTTCCGACTGCCTTAGGACTTCTGACAGTCCTATAATGCTCCAGTGTAGCGTGTTCATCTCTTCTTCCAACTCCATGATATTCTCGTCGGTCCTCGATGTGCGTGCGTTATATGTTGCTAGGTCCAGTCGTTGGGGTTGCCCGCGCATGCTATATATAATATAGGCTATATGTTATATAATTCATAGCTATATAATATAGGCTATATATTATATATTGTAGTATATGAAAAACCCATTAGTACGTGCCTGCCACCTGGGGATCAAACTCAGGTCTCTCGAGAATTCCGACCACCCTACCACTTGGCAATCGGGAGTTTCAGGAGAGAAATTTTAAAAAAAATTTCTCTCCGGGGATTTTAAAAATCTTTTAAAATAGAAATTTTAAAAAATATTTTCAAAGTCTTAGTAAGCCAATTGTTAGGTTGCTAAGATTTGTCGAGTCGTGAGTCGAGTCTATGGTTTAGTGATCAGAATTTGACTCAAGAGACTCGATAATGATTTCTTGTATTTACGCGAATACTTCACATTTTAAATAAAACGATTGTCGGATTTTATCGCATTTTTTAATCAGTTTTTACAAACTATTTTTATTTCCCGATGTTTCGGATGCTGAAAATCCAAAAATAGTTTATTCAAGAGACCCGAGTTCGATCTCCATGAGGTAGGCTCGACTAAAGGGTTTTTCAAAAACTTATGTACGAATTATATCGTTGCCTTGGACATAAAGACGGCGACGGGCTCACCACTTGTCACGTTGTCCGGAAAATATCTTCAGTTAAGGTGGGTCTTGGGGACTTAATTGTCTAGGCTAGACCTCTGTCTACCCCTGTATAGGGAATTGCGTGAAGATATTTATTTATTTTATTTATTTATGTACGACTTACATCGTTGGCTTGGACCACGTTGTCCGAAAAAATGTCTGCGGTGAAAGGTGGTTCAAAAGGACTTAATTGTGTTGACCTCTGTTTACCCTCGTTTTGGAAATGGCGTGAAGAGTCTGACCAAACTCACTAACTAAATTGGTCACTAACACTAATTTAGTTTGACCAAAAGTATCAAACGTGTGTCAGCCATCTTGTGTTTATTTATGTACGACTTACATAGTTATCACTTCAGATCATATTATATCCTTACAGAGAAGTGGGAGCCTGTTGACTTGTAACTCAGGTTTTGTAAAACCTACAACGGGCAACAGTCCCTCACATTACAATAAATGTTTTATAACTGTTAAAACTAAATGTAGACATTTAAGTTATATGTGAGAAGGAAATAAATAAAGATTTTTATTATTATTTATTATTATTATTATAGTTGGCTTGGACCACGTTGTCCCAAAAAATGTCTGCGGTGAAAGGTGGTTCAAAAGGACTTAATTGTGTAGACCTCTGTTTACCCTCGTTTTGGAAATGGCGTGAAGAGTCTGACCAAACTCACTAACTAAATTGGTCACTAACACTAATTTAGTTTGACCAAAAGTATCAAACGTGTGTCAGCCATCTTGTGTTTATTTATGTACGACTTACATAGTTGGCTTGGACCACGTTGTCCCAAAAAATGTCTGCGGTGAAAGGTGGTTCAAAAGGACTTAATTGTGTAGACCTCTGTTTACCCTTGTTTTGGAATTGGCGTGAAGAGTCTGACCAAACTCACTAACTAAATTGGTCACTAACACTAATTTAGTTTGACCAAAAGTATCAAACGTGTGTCAGCCATCTTGTGACTTTTGTTGTTGTGTTTTGAGCGACCATCTCCTTGCGTCTTTTAGTTCACTATATCTAAATATATAATCTAAAATATAATAGTTACGTAAATGCTAATGTAAGTAATCTGCTAAGCAAGTACAAATTTAAACATTAAGGTGTTAAATGAGACTCAGTGGGTATTAACATAGCTATCTCTTTGAAACACGCGCCGATGAACAAGCATACATTCCGTGATGTAATTATTTAAATATTTCTTTTAATTAAAATTTACAGTTCTTAAATTAAATGCCTTATATTATTGGTATGAAATTGTAGGTTATTACAATAATATAAATGAGTACTGCATCAAACATACTGTATATACTTTAAATGGTATCCTTTTAAGGTAAATTATTTTCTGCAACACTAAAATTATTAGTTATAAGTCCCATATTTATATACCTCTTTCACTTCGTTTAAATTCATCATTTTCTTCATACACGTGCATTTGAAGAAAACAATTTTAAAAAAGCGAAAAAGGTATGTAATGATTGTGACTTGGCGAGATGCTACTGTCAACCAGAAACAAAACAAATTATAACTGTGGTATGCACAACTACACCTTTCCCAATACAGGGTTTCTAGGCAGAGGTTTAGACAATTAGACAAAACAAAAACCCTCGCACACACAGACTACACTCACAGGTTTCTAGTAATAATAATATGCTTACTTAATTTATTAAAGGCTTAAATAAAATATTTGTTTCATTTGTATACCTAAAGCACACACTTATTATATTATTTATTAGTTAATAGTATTAGATTAAAGTGTAATATTCTTTTTTATATTGTATTTCTTCTGAATTATTTGGTTTCTTGGAACAATTTGATTGAATTGAATATATTTCTTTGGTACTTTGAGTTTTAACCCAATCGTTAAATTCTAGTAAAATCATTTACTTTATTAAATGTATCTGCTGACAAAGTACTCTTGTGGTTACCAATGGTATGAAATATATAAAGGTATTATGTAAAATCTCGACACAAGAGCTCTAATTCTAGAAGCGCTTAAAGATTGAGTTTGACTTTTAATGTAGCCCGTACTTTTGACACAAAGCCAAGAGGTACCTATTGCTTTATTATAGTTTTAATTAATTAAATTCCATTTTAAAATGAAAAAGTGACTAGACTTCTCAGATAGACTGATGAGTGGTCTACTCATCAGCAATGCTGGATATTAGTGATGGCAATTGGTCTGTACGAATCCAAGCGGTCTCTTGTTTTCAGGATCGGTGGTGCTAGTGCTGTTTTCCAGGAGCTTCGGATTACGCTAAAAGAGTAAGAGAATGCAAAAGTCTCGTAAGAAATGATGCCAGCTTCAGAGCCCATATTATTAGTAAAATCGGAGGGAATCTGTTAGGCCACTCACACACTTAAGCATTGTTCCGCAAGACATTCACAATTCAAGTAGACTTGTGAATGTCTTGCGGAAGAGTGCTTTATGCACTGAAATTTATCTAAACTGGATATCTTGTAATATGGTTATAGAGTAAGGAATAGACGAAATTTCTAATATATAAGTCTATTGCATAAAATCAATCGGATAATCTTTCTTGATTAATAAGTTTTATTTATTTATCACGTTTAACCAAGTACGTAGAAATGGGATATGATATTTAGTTATCTCAAATTCTTTTAGTGTATACATTATATTAGATCGATTTACTTCAGATTAAAGCTCATTCTATTATTATTCAAATTTCAATATCAAAGGATCATAATCGACTATTGAGTATGTAATGACAAAGCAATTACACATGGTGTATGCTCAAATTTGAATTTCAATTAATTTTAAGTTATATATGGTACTAGGTAATTACCGTTACATAAAACGTTATATCTTTGATATAATTATTGTTTAAATTTGTTTTGATTTTCAATGACATTTTTTATAATTTCGAATATTTTAGACAATTAATTGATAAACTTAGAGTAAAAACAGGTGAAGTTTCGTAATATTTTGATAATACTGAAAGTTTAGGTATTCGTTCTCATGAAAGAACAGCTACTTTCTTATAAATTGTACATGACCCCAAAATTCAGTAATCATTACATCAAATTCCGTCCCTCTACTCAAAGGGTCCTTATAAATTATCCTGGGATAATATCGTGACGTTCTCTTGACATATGAGCCGCCTTGTGCTCAGGATAAAGGAAATCTTAGAAGAAAATTTGTTTCTTCATGAAAGTATGGCATGAATTGTTATTTAAAAATAAAAATCTCTGATATTATTATAATAATATAAATCTGTCGGTACGTCGAATATTTCTAGAGTGGCAACTGTGATATGTCACATAAAATCTATGCAACACCGGGTTCTGGTGCGATAAAAGAGGGTGGACGGCAAGCATTACAAGGATTGCACGACAAGTCTACACAACTCTAGACAACATACTAACGACTACGCTCCAAGAGACTTCAAATCTCTAAACTTGTGTGTTCGTTTGTCACTTATTATTATCATCATAAAGGTCTATCCTAATGAAAGTATTTAGTACTCCATTTCGTCTAACTTAGTTGAGACGTTGCACGTTTCTTAACCTGCTTCAAAAAGAAAAAGGATTCAAGTTTGTCCGTGTGTATATGCGCACTATACTAAATAACAAGAATCTGGTGATCGAGTTAAAATTGTTTCCGGGAACTCGCCATCAAATCATGTAAGGGTAGATAGACTACATCGGTTGCCTTAATGTGTTATTGCATCCTACGTGGAGGAATAGTAACTTCCCATATTAAAATTTTATCAATATTTAACCTGATTTATGTAAGGTTCTCTTTTGTTAATTCACATAAAGTTGAGAGTAAAGTGAGCTAGTGTCGTTGCTATTCACTTCCTTAGCTTCTAGTTCTTGTATAGTCATATGCAATTTTTCTTATTTGCACCATCCGCGGTCGGTCGTTTGACCACCGCATGTGGTTGTACAACAACGGTTTATATTTCAGAGTATATTAAAGAGTAATAGAAGGTCTTATGTGCCAAGTATCCTGCACTGCGATTGTGTGTTCAGATGGGAAAGTGCCATACCATATAAGATGGGGCGATTATTTTACAGATTATTTAGGCTAAGCCTAAAATATGCCATAACTAGTTGAATTAAAAGAAAATATGCAAAACCGGGCGTGGATCGCTAGTTTGCAGCATAAAAATCTCATTCTATGTTAGGTAGTATGTTTGCATCAAAATTATCCTAGAGTGATGTCTACACGTAACTTTGATTTATGGAGTGCCTACATAATGTATGGTAACAAATAATGTTTCGTACGAAACTTTTATTGTAGGCGAGATTTTGATTCATAACTGAAAAAGAAAAATACATATTTTCCTCGCTTTTCTTCATAACAAACTTGGAATTTGGAGTAAAAAAGAAACTTTTTTGAATGATACGATCAAACAAAGAAATTTCAGAACCAAACAAGCGTAAAAAATATTCATTTCATTGTTGGTGCTACGAGTGTTGTACAGACATCGCAAAAGCGTAAATGACGCATACTTAGGGTAATAAAGTCAATTCTATTTTTAATAAATTGCTTACATGCGTATATATACTAGATTAGGCCATGGTGTCGAAAGCATACAGACCCGGATTAGGTTTTAGAAGACAGAAATAAAAAAAATATTTAAGCTACTTTAAGTCCTGACCTAATTACAACGTCGCTATTTAGAGACTAGAAGATAATAATAACAACATTATAAAATGGGCAGCAATTGAGGACAGCCGATGGAAGTCAAAGTATCAAATAATAATGCTCCTTTTTTGAATATTTACTTAAACGTGACACTCTGTGCTCATAGAGGTACATGCTCAAACATATACAAGAGTACTACTGACATGGAACGAGTCGATATTTTACCTAAAAATTATTTCGAAACCGTTTGACGGGAATACGTATGAATCAAAAGAAGGAATCCAATTTAACTTTATGAAATTATACCAGAAATCGTAAAAGTTTGAAATTATATAAAAACCTATAAATAGATTATTTTCTTAAGGGACTTATATTTGGATGCCTCTGCTATTACGTTTTTTGAAGTCATAGAAGAAGCAGACTTTTTAGTATTTCACCCATTATAGCTCTATCAAAAACATTGAAATTTTGTATCGATCCCCAAGTGGCAGGTTCTTTCCAATGGGTTTTTTCAAAAAATCTATGAACTACGATGTTTATCGTTGGCTTGGACATAAAGACGTCGGCGGGCTCACCACCTGTCACCACGGCCCACAAATGACTTCGGTGGAAGGTGGGCCGAAACGACTTATTTGTCTAGACCTTAAGTATTACCCTGTATTGGGAATGGCGTGAAGGTATATTAACAATAATGGTCTATGTTTTAACATTTTCACATAACAAAAAATTATTGGAATACCGTTATTTTTGAAGTGGTACATGATGGATGTTGGTAATTACGCATCCAATCACTCCATTTTCAAACGGGATTTGTCGTACTCTCGAGCAGACACAGACTAGTTTTAGTCGTATGTATAACTGTGTTAATTTCTTTAATTTAAAAACAAATCGGGATTCCTGTATACTAAGTAGTGTCTTGGCGAATTAGGGTGAATTTTCTTTGCAGCTTCGGAATTGTGATATTGGATTGGTCACGAGGAAACATTTGATCGAGATAAACAGTATCCTCTGTCTTATCCCGTGACATATCTAATTCACCTCTGTTCAATTTGTGTTTTAAATTCTTTCGGTATTAACATACCTTAAGCCTCCTTAAGTTCGTGTTTTAAATTCTTTCAATTTAAAACAGGAACTTAAGGAGGCTTAAGGAGTTTATTGATTATGTAAGGGTGGAAGGGGGGGAGGGTATCTATATATTGCCTTATCCAGGGGGATTAAATCCACTCTTATGTAATTTTATTTATTTTACATTAAAGTAATATTTTTTAAGTCGAAATTTATTATTAAATATCTAAAATAAATGATTTTGATGCAAAATTATCTTCTTCATTCCATAAGGTGCATTTAGATCTTATTTTAAATTTTTTAATGTCATCCATTTATAATGTCAGTAATTCGGTCTCTAAAGTATATTCTTTCATTCCAAAAAATATTTTTAATATTGCCTAATAAGATCAAAGACAAAGAAAAAGGTTTGACTCATGAATTATGTGAAAACATTGCTGACACGAAGTTGCCTTCGTCAACAGATTACAAGTTCCCTTAATGAATATTCTGTTCTGATTACTACATTTTTTCAATACTATTTTTTCAATACTAGTGGGTGCATATGGTGGATCGCCGTATAGTGTACGTAAACCATTGGTACAGTAACGGTACGTTACATAGATACACCTTTAAATAGATAAATATTCATATATTTCCAATATTCATAATCATCTCACAAATGTCTGCCCCAAGCGGGATTCGAACCCGCTGACGGAATACGAAGGCAAGCGAATAGAAATAGAACAATAAATCAATATAAATCACCGCACTAAATTAGACTTTAGAATAATATTTAATTTTTCATGTTTTATTCTGATTATAAAGTTAGCTAGACCTCCTTTTACCCGCAGGTGTCGTAATAGGCAAATAAGGGAAAAGCCTTGAAAATGGCAAGTTCCTCGAACAAACCACGTTGTTTGTTGACTACAATAGATTAGTCGTGAATATACGTACAAATACCAACAACCTATATCGAAAAAAAAAATGTGAGCCGTCATGGGACGCCTGGCAGATGTGAAACATCGTGTGTGTACAAGTAATATGCATAAAAGATAATATTATTACAGGAATGAAAAAATTAAGTACTAACAAAATACTAATGAAAAATTAAGTATTACGAATTTCTTACAGAAAATGGTAACTTTATTTAATAAACATTTATTTACATTTGATATAAAAATTCGATATTAATATCAAGTGGCCACAATTTAAATATTTGCTCTCTCTCTCTCTGTGACTTCAGTTATAGTTATATTCGATGTTTCCTCTGCCGGTATTACTGTGACGATTGGTCGATGATAACTAAACTACGTTACAAAAGTCCCGTAGTAGTAAAGTCCCGTTGTCCCGAAAATATCTTCGGTGGAAGGTGGGTCATAGGGACTTAATTGTCTAGACTTGACCTCTATCTACCCCTGTATTGGGAATTGCGTGAAGATATTTATATATTTATTTAATACGTTACCAAAGTATTGGATGAAACATTATCAAGATATCTCACAATTACAGCATCTATAGTTGTTCCATATTTGGTAGTAGATTCTTTTGGATTGTTGTTGATTTGCAATTGAAATTCTTTTTGAAGAAATGTCATTAATGGCAGTGATTCAGCTCTTGCAAATTTACATTAAAATCTCCAGCTAATTTTAATGGTAGTTTATGTTTATTCGTTTTAAAAATTATTGAACATTTTTGACTATAAGGAAATGACCTTTCATGTAAAAATGAAATCTTAATATAATTTACATAGTCACTAATATGAATAATATGAATATAATTAATTAAATATAAAAAAGGGATTTCAGTGTTTAATTATAAACCTTAATTCTCAGGTAATAGGGTGTAAATTAGTATACCTTTGTATAGCGTGCATACAAAGGTATACTAATTTACACCCTATTACCTGAAAATTAAGGTTTATAATTAAACACTACTACGTACGTGCACGGCATGCGTCGCCACGCCAGAAATCAGTTTTACGTGCGGCTATAGATGTTTCACATCAAAAACTAAAAATATTAAATAGGTAAACAAAAAACTTAATGGCATTCTACTCAAGTCAATCCTATCGTGATATTTTTTAATGTAAACAATAAAATGAAGATCAACTTTATTAGTTGATCCTCATTAAATACTGAAATCGACAAAACCAATTAATTTTAATAAGAATTAGCCAAATATTTTAAAATGTGGATTGAATAAAAAAATGAGCTCTGTAGTTCTGGGTTCGATTCGTCGACGTATTATATAGAAAACCGCTTTTTCCGCATTAAATATTTATATATATTATATTTAATGCGTTTATTATATAACATTCATATACGCAATTGTCTAAAATAGTCGACCGGGGTAGGCCACAAGTATTTAAATACGTACCTCAAAACTAATTAAATTATCTCGGAACGGATCATTAGCGTACTTAGACCGCGGAATAAACAGGGCTATAATTGTTCAATGAAAGTTTAATAGAAAAGCAATCAACGAATCTGCCCTTCTGTCAACATGATTATAATTCCGGTCTTATTTACATAGAGAATCGGAACTGTCTATATTGTATTGTACAAACAATGGTGAAATTGGTTTTATGAAGTGAACTGATTTATATGCAAAAACCCCAACGAAAAAAATAGTGAAAAAAGTTAATTATGCTTTTAATTTAATATTAATAATTAATTTAATACTACTTAAGTACAAATTAATAATAATTAATTTGTACTTAAGTATTTTTTAACATTTTATTATTAATTTATTTAGTTTAAAACTTTATGAATAGTAATAAAAATATTGGTTTTTCGTTTAAAAATATATATTTTTTAATTTAACTTACTTTAACCACTAAATCGGACTCCCCGATACATTACACGCATCAACAGTCGGCTTCAGTGTCTCAAAGGATGCTTGAACTATGAAAACTTACTGTTTTCTCGGAAAACATAGTTAAATAGTAGTTTAAATAAAATTATATCATTCAGACTGTAATATAACTAAATTTATTAAAGTATTCAATTATATTACATAGGGTAAGGAAGGTTTCCATAACCATTTCTAAAAATATCAGACTAAAATAATCAGACCGAAGATGGGCAGCAGCGTCTAAGGTGCGAAGTGTCTGATCCGCTTGCCAAGAGTGGCGAATATGGCAAATCCTCCCTATGATTTGCCATAATCGCCACGCCTATGAGAGGCCTATGTACTTCAGTGGACTTTAATAGGCGGTTATGTATGTATGTATGAATGTTATGTGATGTGAATGAAACTTAGGTAGAAAAAGTAAAAAAATCGCACATGATTATTTAGGCCCGGTAATCAAGTGGTTGGGTGGTTGAAATTTCGAGTCAAGAGACCCGAATTCAATTCCCAGGTGGCAGGCGCGTACCAACGGGTATTTTTAAAAACTTATGTATAAATTATAACGTTGGCTTAGATATTGAGACGGCGACGGGCTCACCACCTCTCACGTTATCTGACGACGAAAAGACTTAACTATATTATATTATTATAAATCAAGACCTCTATCTACCCCTGTAGTGGGAATGGCGTGAAGATATTATATAACATGTTACCAATTTAAAATACCTGTACTACTTGTTACTCGCCCAATCTACTACTACCCAATGTTCATAGTTTTGGTGAGTGTCAATGTTAATAATTGTTAAAATTCAAAGAGATATGATCACTAAGTTTTATTATAATTGTTATGGAGTAATTTATTTCAATTCTAAATCAAATCTTTTTCATTTCACACATTTTCGTTACCTCATGTCCGACTGGCAACAACTTGTCAACAACAAACTTATCAACAAATCCTATTAATTTCATTCCAAAATACGCATTATCATAACTTTGATTATTACGTTCTAATGTATTTAATATATTTATTAATTTTAATTAACAAGAAGAAAATTCTTCGCAAATTGGATCATTATATAACTCGTCCTAAGAGAAAATTTATTAAAGTCATAAAAACGACGAGTTCTTAACAATTGCCTCTCCCTGATCTCTCCTTTAATAAATAGCAACAACTTTTCACTAAGGCGCGTGATGTTCTATATTATGCAGAAAAAATAGAAGGTTTAAAATAACCGGTTAAACTTCTTCATTTAATAATGAATTTCGTTTCAATTGTCACTAAATAAATGAATAAATTAAATTAAATGTAAATTTTTTTAATATTAAATAAATATCTTCACGCATAGTTATTGACGGAGTAGCAAGAAAGGACAAATCGCCAAGTGCCATTGTCTCAACATATGTGCATACTCTTTCGCTTCTTTCCACTTGTACTCTGGACCCTCTCCATTTGTTATATATAAACTTCTTTATAAATGTTTTATTTTAATACTTTAAATTTTTTTAATAATTTCATATAAACATCGCCTGTATTTGACATATTTATTTTATTATATGTATAGATGAAAAAGTTCTGTGCCGATTTGGAAACTGACAACGCTTGAAACAAACCCGTAACCACGAAACTTCATTTTTGGTATTTATTTTTGGCAGTTATAAGTTCAATAAGCCTCACCACATGTCAAATTGATCCCGAATAAGCTCCGATTAAATGAGACCTCAAGGGAATATGGGAAATACTATCGTGAAGATGTTATTTTTTTACAATGGTTGGTATTTTAGTTATAGAAAAGTACTAAAAGAAAAATAACGTATAAATTTTTTATAATATATAATCCTTTTGAGGTTTCTGTTATATCTAAATGGAATTAACTGCTAATTAATATTGCTTATAAATTAATTAATTGCTTGCCATGGGGGTATAGACATAAGAATGTGCCCTTCTTCCTGTGGGTATCGTAAGGCTACTAGTAGATAACCCTTCATAATACCAATGGCCATTGATGGCGGGAAAAAAATAATTCCAAAATATGCCGGACTGTGACGGGTAGCAGCGTCGAAGAGGCAAGGCGTTTGGCACTGCGATAGCCAATGCGCTTGCCGACCACGTCGATTATGGCAATCTCCCATGAGAGGGGCTTGTGTCCAGCGGTAGATTTTAGTGTGCTGGTTATAGAATGTAATTATATACGGCGAGTATACGTATGACGTCTCGTTAGCCGAGTTGGTAGTGACCTTGTCTTCGAAGCTAACGGTTCAAATCCCACTATCAGCAAACATTGTATAATGAATATATTTGTTTGTACTGGATTCATGAAAGTTTATATCTATGTAAATATAGATGTATGTTAAAGATATTGTACCGTTAGCTAGTCACTAACACAGCAATAGGCTTACCACCTGTCACGTGGTCCTAAATAAGTTTAGGTGAAATGTGCGTCGAAAGAAATTCGTTGTCTAGAACTCTGTCTATCCCATTATGGAAAATTGCGTGAAGAAATGAATACAATATTTGTTGCAATTCAATTTTATATATAAAAATTGCCCAATTAATACAGAACATATGATAATATAAAATAACTTCTCTTCAGTATTTTTTTAAATCTGAAATTAAGAAACTAATTTTAATCACACTAAAAAAATGTTCTACAAGTGAGAATGAGAGAAAAAAAAAACCATAACGCGACACGATTTGGCAACTATTTTTGATAAGTTACGTAAATATCTTATTTCTAAATATTTCAATAGGATCGCAATGTACATCTAACTTGTTACTTTAGTAGTTTTGTATACCCTTTATGGAGTGAGTCCCCTTAACTTGAGCACGCTTGAAGCTCCTTATAATACAGTAATCTTACTACTATTACAAATGCCAAAATTTTGATGGATGGATGCTTGTTACTCAATTTTGCCAGAACGGCTGAATGGAATTGAATGTAAAATTACTTTTGACATTATACTTATTTGTTGACATATTGGTTACTTCATGGAATATTAATAAGGTTGTAAAAAAAAAAGAAAAATATAATAAGTAAACTAATATCTTCACGCATATTCCCAATGCCGGGCTAGACCGAGGTCTAGTCTAGACAATTAAGTCACTTCGACCTTCCTTCCACCGAAGATATTTTCGGCATAGCGTGACAGGCGGTGAGCCCGGCGCCGTCTTTATGTGCAAGACAACGATATAATTCGTACGTAAGTTTTGGAAAAACCCATTGGTACGAGCCTGCCACCTGGAGATCGAACTCGGGCCTCTAGACTCGGAATTCCGTCCACCCAACCATTCGGCTATCGTGACTTTATGTTGCATTGTATTTATATTTATATATTGCATTTATATTATGTATGTATTTATTTGTATTTTACTTTATTTTATTTTATTCCGAATTTACACCTGCCAACATGCTTTTCTTCACCCAGGGTTGACTGGCAGAGAATGCCACGAGGCATTAAGTTTATCCCTTGTAAAGCAAATTAAAAAAAAAAGAATAAATAAATAAATATAAATAAATATAAATAAATAAATAATACATACATAATTAGGGACTACATCACATACATTGCTCTGATCCCAGTGTAAGATGCTAAAGCACTTGTGATATGGGAATCGGAAACAACGAAGTTACCACAAACATTCAGACCCGAGAAAATGGAGAAAATGTGGTTTATCTACATTGACCGGGAATCCAACCCGGAACCTCGAGATGCCGACACCTTGAAAACCGATGTTTACGCCACTCGTCCACGCCACCGATGTTTACGCCACCACGGAGGTCGTCATATCTAGTGATATAGTTTAATTTTATGTAGAAACCTTCAGGTTTCTACATAATATTAAGTTTTTTAAAACTTTCAAGTTTTAAAAAATATCTTCACGCCATTCGTAAACTAGGGTACACAGAGGTCTTAGAGGATACCGTGGTAATTGGTTATGTACTATATGTGGTTTTGGAAATTTATAGGTCCTAGCCTGCTACCTGGAGTTCGAACTCAAGAATTTTTACTCGAATTCCGATCATCCAACAACTCGGTTATCGTAACTAAGATTTTCTTCACATTTTTTTCAATTTTCAAATATTAGTAGCCAGTAACAAATTTTGTTAAACCTCCACCATATACTATTCCGCAAAATGCCTAATGAACCTTGTTGTGGTTTAAATAATTATGAATATTTAAAAAGGGTAAATATTTGTACATATTAACACTAGACACGTTAATTGCTTCATAAATCTACTTAAAAATGGATGTTACGCTCACTAAATCCTTGTAACGATGAAACATAAATCTCGGACATTAAACATGTCAAGAGTGTATAATTTAAACGTATGTAAATAAACATTAAATATATTTGTTTTCCCATTTATAAATTACATTACTAAAATAAATAAAAACAACAAGGAAATAAAAACAAAATAATTTAAAATTTAATTTTTAAATTTTTTGCAATATGCAACTAAAGCATGAACAGTATTTTAACTTATTTAAGAATCCTAATTAAGTATTTAAAAACCAAATAATTCTTCAAATAATTTAAGCTATAATTCCTAAAAATAAGTCCATCTTGCACTACTATTTTTGATGGTCTATTTTGAAGTAAAGAGAGAAGTGTACGAGCGCCTGCCGTGAAAACAACAGAAAATGTGTAAAGTAGAGAAAGCCGTAAGATCTTTTTACCAGGATTTCTGAAGACCTATCATCAGAAGCCCAGTGTCACGCTCATCAAAATGAAAAAAGTAGGTGTTGATTAGCGATGTGGAATGCTGTGATATGTTTAAAATTTAGTGTTGAAAGATCTTTTTAACGATTTATTGTTATAATTTTTGTAGTTTCCTACGATAACCACTTTAAAATAAAAAAAATCCTCTCGCGGCATTTGACAGATGACGACCATTTCGCCGCATTATTTGAATGTACCCATATTTGTAGAGAGGTAATTTGAACCATGGGGAAAATATATACATAGGAGACGTATTATGCCCAAGAAAAATCTATTTTGCGCGGTAAAAGGTTTCCATACTAAATTGGTAACAGTGTAGCACATAATAAGTAAACATGTGTTTGAATAAAATAAATATCGGAAACAACAATAAAACATGATTGCCCTTAAAAAAGGTTCTTGGATAGTCTTCAGAACAATGATACAAGAATAAAAAGGTGTCAAGAATGAAGAAGGAGTTTTATTTAATAATCTATTGTAAAAGTACTGATTAACTCGTATTTTTTATTTTATTTACAATACTACTTTCCTTTCTTATGTAATGCCATTAGAGTATGCGATTTCTTTCGTGTGGGAACCTTCAGAGGCTAGAGTCAGGTGAAAAACCCTCACATAAAATACCAGATCATATTTAAATAGATTTAAGGCGGGCACGTCTGAGGCACATGGTGTCTGCGATAGACAGACAGATTATGATATAGGACGATGTCCTCAACTATAAGGGAACCAAGCTTTCGAACTTTTACGCGAAATTTACAAATCGTAATGTACGTATGTACTTACTATTTCAACAACTAGTAATTTGAAACTGGGTTTTAAACCTGTAGTCGCCGTTTATGATTTCCCCTTCAAAGAAAGAAGTATGGCCGGATACCTCACCCTAAAAATATCCATAAAATATTTAAAATAATAATCCAAAATAAAGCTAATAACTTGTGACATGTTTATTCACTGAAAACTATTATTTTAACGTATATTGCTATTCTGGAGGTAACGTTATGTTCAATTATTATGTCTTGACAGTATGTACATAATAGTTTCTAAGTGAAATTCGAAGACAAGTAATTTCATACAATTTTGCATTAAAAGTGTTCTTTCATAACGGCACAGACTACGGGAAAATAGATTTAATAGTGTAAAATGTAGTTCTCTTAAACGTTGTATATTTAGTTATAATAATACAAGTCAGTACACGGAATTATATATGACACTAAATCTAAATTAGCTTATTTCATTTTATGTGTACTATATAATAGACGCCATTGTTAACATTTCCGATCATAATGCTTTCTTTTTAATGTTTGTACTGTCGAAGATCTTAAACCTGAAGTGAGTTAAGCGCTGCGATAATACATGGGCCGGTCAGTGTGAAAATATCGCCCGTACAAAGCGCCGCTCTCTAAAGCCATACTTTTCCGTTTTAATTATAATTTGTGTTTGTTCCGATACCTTACAGAGTCTTAAATAACATCGCTATATTTAACAGAATAACAGAGCTACAAAAGAGAATTCGTAAGTAGATTTATTTCACTTGGCTTTTACTTTCACACTTGGTGATTATTGTAAAAAAACTTTGTAATATTTATGGAATTTTATTATAATGAAATATCTGATGTAATTTTAATAGGTGTAATAAATTTGATGTTTTAAGAATTATTTTATAAAATAAATTAAAAGAGCTTAAGTAGGCACTTTTTATTTAAGTAAAATTCTATGTATTAGTGTGTTGGTAAAATTTTAGTTTATTTGGGCTTATTATTGATAGTTATTTTTAATAAAATGTCTTTATTATTAGGTAACTATTAATATGTGTAACTATTTGCAATAAAGTCATTACACTAGCATTTAAAATTAATAATTATATGAACTAAAAAAAAGAAAGCAACTAAAGATAGAAGGAAATTTATTTATTTACCATACTATACACGTATTATATGTTTTTTTTATTTGCGCTGTTTTTAATAGAGTTAGATTTATAATACTAAATGAATTCAAACCGTATTCGTTATTCAGTAACAAAATTGAATTCACTGCGTCTTGGCTACCGGGTGGTGATAATATACCTAAATTGTTCATGTAAAAATTTTTGTCAAGTAACAATATATACCTATAAAGTCCGAGATACTCTGAAATTGAATTGAAAGAAATAAAATGTTTATTAAATTTAAGAGAAAAAATTGCCACGGTTCGGCAAATCCCGTCCGTGTCAGTTGAAATTTTAAAAATATTTTTTCTTTTTAATTTAATAAAAAAAATTCAGAATAACTTAAAAAATGTTCACTTTTGATTTACAATACGTTTGTTGTTCTATGAAGAATAAAATAGAAATATATGTTATAAAGTTGCTTACTACTTTTGCTTTAACACAGGCATAAAAAAACATTATTCACCACTCCGTGAACAAGAATAAAGGCTTGGTTTAATTTGTAATGTTCTAATTTGAAAATCCATGTAAGCTTGACATGCAAGTCGATAATCGGAGTAACTAAACCTGCCCCGAAGACCCTTTTACTAAATAAAACAGTCCTATTCGTTACTGCTAAAAAGTAGATAACGAGCAATTATTTTAGTAAAAAGAGCTGGTTTTATATTTGCAGTTGTAGTCTTTTTATCATCAAAACAAATACTCCTATGTAAATGTGGCGTCTTGTTCGTTTATCTTAATGACGTCGTATTTCGTTCCTAAAGTTCTTGTTTCGAGTCAATAAAAAATTGTGTACGTATTTGTATATTATTGGCTATGTAGTAATTTAATTAGGTGTTTAAATTATTACTGGTACCGTACCGTACCGTATAATAACCTATTATTACATGTTTCTATCAGATATTATTATAAACTTAATATATACGTAAAACTTAATATATTACATATTATATAAAAACCACGATAGCTGAATTCAATTCAAGATACCTGAGTTCGATACCCAGGTGGCAGGCAAACAGTTTTTTCAAAACGTATGTACGACTTATATCGTTGACTTAAACATTAATACGGCGACGGGTTCATCACCTGTCACGTAGTCACAATAATGACTACGCTGAAAAATGGGCCGAAAGTACTTAATTGTCTAGACCCCTGTATACCTCAGTATCGGGAATGGCGTGAAGATATTTTTAATATTAGCTAATATATTTATAATCTTAATTTATTTATAGCATTTCACTATCGCGTCATGGGACTTAGGCGTTTGAGTTCTCTCTAATAGTCAGCAACCCTGCATGAGTTAGTGAATGATCACTTTTTTAGTGTCATGTTTGTCTTAAGTCGACTTTTACGATGATTTAATTTTGATGTATAAATAAATCGAGATTTAGGCTAAATCGATGACGTGCAAGTCGTTAAATTAAGTTTAACCGTAAATCGAGTTTAAATCGAGATTTAACTAAAAGCTGCAAATCTCCCTAAGCTCTTAATGTAGTTAGAAGTATAGTTTTTATGGGAGTAGAGTGAAAAAGAGCTAAACCTGATATCTGAATATCTACTACAGCTCATTACATCTGCAATAGATTTCATACGAAGTTACAGATGAGTTCTTAAACCTAATGTATCTTCATGCCCATAATTATGTTGGCTCGCCATACCTTTTAAACTGGAACAAACGTGCATACACTGCTATTTAGTGTCAAAAATTGGTAACAGTATGATAAAAACCCAAAACCATTGTTAAATACATACATAAGCCAAATAAGGTCCACTGCAGAACATAGGCCTTTCCCATGGGGAAGATTGGCCATAATCGCCACGCTTGGCAGGCGGATTGGCAATGGCAGTGACAGACCACACGCACCTGAGAGGCTGCTGCCCATCTTCGGTCTGATCATTTTAGTCTGATACTTTTAGGCTATGTATAAAGATACTTTTCTGTAGTTTTATTAATTTTTCAAAATCACCTGAAATTCATAAGATAGAGTGGACTTAACGGAAAGCCAAAAAGCGGCATTCGATGTTTGGAAGATTGCCCATATCACTTCACTCGTGCAGATAGTTTTAAGAGCGCGTTATTATTTCCGTCGAACCAATTTTGCATCACTACATTGACCTTTAGGATTACAGCCCGACGTTATTAGATTTTGACCAAATCTCATAAAACATAAATAAAATAACAACCCTAGAGCGAAATGCAGGCAAAGGTAAAGCTCAAATTCTTTAGATTTCACAACTTGATAAGCTCCACTAAAAAAGGCACGTCCAATAAGATCTTCCTACTGTGTGGCTCTTTTTACATGCTGCAGTCAAGTGGTGACTTCGCTGCAGCATGAATGTATGAACTGAAACGAAATAGTATCGCGACCGCCGGGCAACTAGAGTGACATAAATGCATGTAGTGCTTCTTTATTCTGTCACGTGAGTAAAGTAATCCGAAGGCTCTTTGGATAAAATTTGAGAAATTGCATATGATATACTTTTTCTAATAATAAAAATTGCGGCGCGTTGAAAAAATTCGGGTAAAAAGACGCTGCTTTGTTAGTAGAGCAAGGTAACGATGACTACTGGATTAGGGGAAATGGAGCACAAGATTTGTTCAAATATAAAATGAATAAGAATATTTTCTTTACACATTTCTTATGTTGTTTCTTTTTTGTATGTTTTTAATAAACCATATTAATACAAAAATAATTGCGACAAATTCTTTATGAAGTGATACTATTTGATGAATCTATGCATATTGATCGCTTCTAGTATTTTAATTTTATTTTTAATAGACCAATATTATTATGCGAACTCAGAATAGAGTAGTTTTGAACTCCAGCAAAACCAATACTAGTCAATAATAAATTACAAACAACTATGGAGAATAATTCTAAACTAGAACCAATTTCGCCATTTCAATAAGATATCGTTATTTCCAAATATATGTAGATATGTATGTAGAGTAGCCCGATCGTGGAATATGGTGATATCAAGAAATGGCCAACTATAGCTGGCTATTGTCGTTTCATCGTTAACGTTTGTCGAATATTGTCTCAATATTGTTACGTTATGCCATTTTGCAATGTACGAATTCATAAAAAAAATCATAGTTATGTGTACAAAATATTTATTCTTAGTTTTCTTTCTAGAAACGTATTGCTTTCTTGTGCTTTGATCATCAATTGCTTAGTTTTATTTCGGACAAGCTTTGTACCCGCCTCTGCTTGAGTTATGAAAAGTATGCAGTTTATACGTGTTAGAAATTAAATTTTAAAATAAAAGTAGAAAGTAGATTACTATCTCTTTTCTTTTCTCTCCTCTCTTTTCGAAAGACGTCCCTCAAGATGTGTTATATAAGTTTCACCTTTTTAAAAAGTAGCAAAAAAGAGTCTACTTAGGATGCATGCATCACCCTAGTTACTATTCAAACAGTAATTTTATACTTTGAAGTATAATTACATAACACAAAATTACTTTGTCTATTTGTTATTTCTATTCACCTGTTATACTCCTGTTATTCTCTGGCTTAGTGCAGCCTGGGTCAATACTATATGCTCTACCCTATTTCCACCGCCTAATAGCGTAAATAAATTAGGAGAGCGCACACAAATACACAGGATTTTGAATGTTCAATTTTACTGATGTTAGATGGCATGACTAATAAAGTTCGAAGTGAAAGGTCGTGTGACCATTATCCTATTAAACTTATTTAAGATACACAGTGTGGTTATGGCGTAAGAAAGTATCAGCAACATCCTACTATCCAGTGTCATAAGAGGTAACTAAAAGTTCGGAGTATCATAATAACGACGATAAATGTCGGGACAACTATCAGGAAGAATACCAGATCAAAAAAAAAAAATTAAAAACTATGACGGGCAGTAGTATCTACGGTGCGAGGCGTGTGACATTACGACCTAAATACGGTTGTCAAAGGTGGCAATTATGGTAAAATTAACGGAATATTGTATATTCTGCAGCGGACTTTATGCCTGTCTGTCTGTATATATTTAAGGGATCATGTGATTTTTGTATAAAATATAGAGAAATATACTAACATAGATTTATCTATAACTTATTATTAAAACTCTGTACATAAAATGTTTTAGGATTAAGAAGTTATTTTTGACGGACATATTTAATTAAAAAGATGCGAAACGGGCACGCGCCCTTCTCAGAAACTGTTGTTTTAGTAATGAAAATTCACTGCTACGTTTAGAGGAGATGTATACCTACGTTTTACGGTAATAATAATGGAGGTAGCTCTCAACTTAATCTGCATATTTTTCTACGTACTACATTGATTTCTTTGAATTTGTTACAATAAAAAATTTAAAAATGTCACCCCTGAAATGAGAGGAAAATTAAATTATTGATTGATCACCTACTGAATTATCTATCAGTGAATCGTTTCTGTTGTAACTTGGAATACATAAGCAATAGGTTGTGTTCCATTCGAGTGAGACTATAAGATAACGGATACTAATTAAAGTTGATCTAACAACGAGGACAGAAGACAGTTGGGGTGACCCCTCAACGGTTTACAACAACTAACTTATATTCTATATATTTATACATCCTAATGGAACTTAAAAGTCACGATAGCCGAGTGGTTGGGTAGTCGGAATTTCGAGTCAAGAGACCCGAGTACGATCCCCAGGTGGCAGGCTCGTACCAATGGGTTTTTCGAAAACTTATCTACGAATTATTTCGTTTGCTTGGACATTAAGACAGCAACGGTTTCACCACCGGTCACCTTGTCCCAAAAATATTCGGTGGAAGGTGGATCGAAACGACCACTGTCTACCCTGTATTGGGACCGGATATCAAAATAACAAATAGCGCAATAGCCATCTAGAAAAATAGCTGATCAAATATTAACAGAGCAGTGATGGGAAGCACGGTCTCAGTTTTATTTGTTTATCTAGCTTATTAGTATAATCTATCTCTGTGATAAAAAAAGATCTTGATAATATTTTAAATTTACTAAAATTTTTCTTAATATTTTTTTTAATAATTTAGCAGGAAAATATAAAAGATACACATATATAGATAAAGTGATATTTGCTTTTCTCGTATTTTCACAAGTATAGAGAAAATTCAGTATTTATTTGTATGTAGCATAAAGGGTTTTTCAAGCATTCCTGGACACGGGCCCACTCTCATTATTAGAAGGTATTGAAGCGTAATCTTTACAGCTCCCTTGCGGATTAGTAGCTTTCAAATTTGAAATAATATTAACAGGCTTTCAGGTATTTCTTATTCTGTTTCAGAATGGTTCTGCCTATTTCTAATTATAATGTTTATAATAAACAAATTATATGTATTTTCACACACAATTATGTATTTTATAATAAAGTATAAAATTCTATATTATAAAATATTATTTTCACCCATTTTCCGCTATAGGCGTAGTCAGAGGATAGACAATTTAGTCTTTTCGACTTACATATTGCTGGTGATTATTTGGGACACGTCACAGATGGTGAGCCTGTCAGTTACCATCAAGGGCGTTATTTATACATACAGTGGTAGAGCCACGCATCACATTTGTTGTTGCATGCATGGGCACCCCTCTCCCCCAAAACATGGTAGCGGATGAAAAAAACCAGCACCCTCGGTACTGGATACTTCCCCTCTGGGCACCCGCGCTCGGGCAACCAATCGCTGCCTGAGTGTGGATGCTCAGGTTGTCCCTCGTATTCTGAGGGGGGGGGAGGGGGGGCATAGTCCCGTTCTGTTCCCACATTGTCCGAGGCAATCTACAATATCAGGGGACTACGTCAGAGAGGATATATAGATGACCTGTCTACCCTTTGGCTACGCATAGACAGCGACGACCACCCTTGCGTCTATGGGTGCCTCTGTAGGTCCCACTGACCGATTCATCGAGCACATCCAAATGGCTGCAGATTCCGTGCTACAGCAGATCCCATCCGCAGAGATCGTGGTACTTGGCGACTTCAACGCCCACCACGCCGAATGGCTACGATCTCGAACCACTGATCATGCGGGGAGATCTGTTTTTGACTTTGTCTTAGCATATAATCTGACACAACTGGTTACTTCGCCAACGCGGGTTCCGGATGTCGAAGATCATACACCTTCCGTGCTGGATCTTCTGCTGATCTCTCACTCGGACGGCTATGTGGTCTCCGTCGATGCTCCTTTGGGTTCATCGGACCACTGCCTGATTCGGAGTAAAGTGCCTATCATGTGCCCATTGCGATCGCGACATGCAGGCCACCACCGTGTGTGGCACTACAGGTCGGCAGATTGGGAAGGGATGCGATCTTTCTATGCATCCTACCCATGGGGGCAGGTTTGCTTCTCGCTGGATAGTCCCGACGCCGATGCAGATTCCGTCGCTGATGTGGTGCTTCAAGTAATAGAACTTTTCGTTCCTTCCTCTGTGGTGTCCATCGGTGGTAGATCTAAGCCTTGGTTTGGTAGTGCCGGCAGAATGGCATCCTGTCAAAAGCAGCAGTGCTACCGGGCCTGGGTTAATGCATTGGCATCCCGGGATTCAAATACTAGCGTTTTTAAGATGAAGTATGATTCTGCCGGCAGGTCCTTCAAAAGAGTAGTTGCTGCGGCAAAGTCCGAGCACATTGGCGAGAAACTGGTTCTTCTTCTTTCGGGGACTCGTGCGTTCTGATCCCTCGCCAAGGCTGTCCAAGAGAATTTCAGTCAGCCATCACTACCATCTCTGCACAGGGAGGACAACTCGCTGGCCCATGGTGCAAAAGAGAAAGCCGATCTTCTAGGTTCTCTTCGATGATAGGGGGAACTCACCGCCGACCATCCCGTGCAGTGAGTGAGTGAGGATCACTTATTACCGACATGCTAGAAGTCGGCGCCACATCAATAGTATATAAAGAGATTTTATTACGATTGTTTTCTATGTTATTACTATTTGGTGTTTAGTAATAAATTGTAGTACTACAATGTTTCATTTAAATTTTTGTGTACTGTTGAATGCGCTTCAATAAAAAAAAAACAAATATGGAAAAAGAAATATAGATAATTAAAACCTGCACATCTAATACACACATAATAGTGATAGGGTTTGTCAGAATTTCGAGACAAGAGACCCGAGTTCGATCCACAGTGTGCAGGCTCGTACCAATGGGTTTTTAGAAAACTTTGTACGAATTATATCGTTGTCTTGGACATAATGATGGCGACGGGCTCACCACCTGTCACGTTGTCTCGAAAAATATCTTCGGTGGAAGGTGGGTCGAGGGGACTTAATTGTCTAGTCTAGACCTCTGTCTACCCCTGTATAGGGAATTGCGTGGCGATACATCTAATCATTTTGAGGACATGAGGAACCAATTCGAGCGATATGACTTATGCTATCTCTTGCCGTTATCTCTATAGCAAATAATTGATACTAAAACAAAGTTTACCAAATGAGCCCTTTATCTAGCACTGTATAGGTTGATCCTTAACTTTTTTCGATTATGTACGACCTGATCAACCTGTATAAGGTTAATTTATAAAAATAACTGAGTTATTACATTTTGGAATCGATATGTTCATATACAAGTTCATAGCAATAAAAATCAAAGAAGTAGTTCTTTGATTCTTTTCTTATACACAAGATTCATTTCCATTCATAAATTATAGATCAACACCCAATGTTCGGTCAACCGGGTGTGTTTACAGTGTTGCGTTTTGATCATTTGCCAAATAGTTTTGTTTACTTTATTACCTTACCTTCGTCTTCCTCATATCAAAAGTCCACTGTTGAACATACTCGTAGGCCTCCTTAAAAGATTGTCGCAAAAAAAGTCCTAAGCTCTTTAAATCTATGAATTTATTTTAACATTTTGTAGATCATCATTAGATATTATTATTTTTATTATCTTACCACTCTTCAGGCTATTCCCAAAACTGAGGTAAAAAACAGTCTAGCCCAATTAGGGATAGGTCTAGGTATAAGTCTTATTCCCAGTTAGTGTTAGGATTAAGTCCTTTGGACACACCTTTCACCGAAGGCTATTTAGTACAACGAGATAGGTGATGAGCCTGCTGCCGTCTTTATGTAAAAGCCAATGACATAAATCGTTCATAAGTTTTGAAGAAAGTAATGGTACGAGCTTATCACCGATCACAGGATCGAACTCGGCTGTCTTGATTCGAATTCCGATCACTCCATTCGGCTTGACTCAGACACCGGCTTGCATCTGATGCCAGTCAATGGTTTGCTTTATGTTGTTATCAGGGTAATTTTATAGATGGTTCTGTTACAATTTGATTACATTATTTAATTTTAAAAAGTTAGTAAAGGAACCGTGCTCTTCCGCAGCTTAGAAAGTAACATTTAGATTCCTTTCAACTAATGTAAACTAGATCTAGGCCCAAAAACAATATTTGAAAACTACGCTTTGTATATAATTAGTCATTGTCAGGCTAGGCATGTCAAATAAGACTGAGCAGTGTTCGTGAAACTGCTCTACATTTTCTCACCAAGAATAGCTCAAAATCTTAACACCAAAGCCTACAACTAGTGCATCACACGATTTAATGACTCATGAAACCTAGACGTGACCGAATTTAAATACTGGCTCTAAGTTTTTCAGTATGCTACGGAAAGCTATTCACGTGTTTCTCTGTGTGATAAATCAGCCTAAAATCATAATCAGACGACCACACAGCTCGAAGATAACCGGTAGGGAAAAAGGGTATTAATTGGCAAGTCCGTGTAAGATAAAAAAACGCTGGGTAAGATAAAATTAGTTCATTTTCGTCATTGTGCATCATAGAACGATTGGAGGGTCTTTCAATAAACTATAAAATTTGTCCAGATTCCAGAACTATTACAAACCTAATCCCGAATCTGCCACGGGAATGAAATTTTTCTTGAAATTATAGCACTAACCATACTTATGTAATTAGGTTTACAAACTGCCATAGTAACCGTTGATGTTGTCTGGGAAATAATACGTTTGATATTATTTGTAGTGTTCATATACTTTTTGATAGTCTTTTCTTTGCTATCTTCGTGGAAAAATGGGCAGAAAAGTTTTAAAAAGAGACTGAGCTGAAGCGAAACGTGGCCGTATTGACTTAGTAAATATCTATAAAAATAAATGTAACGTTTGTATACAAGCAATATTCTTAGGAACATAATTATAATTCTCGCGAAGGAAAATATTTTAGCTCGCAGGTGGATAAGAAATATGCGGAATGTCATATAAAACTATGTAGGCACACAAATAAACATCCTTGAATAGAGTAGACATCTTACATCGGTTCAGTTAAAAGGATTTTTTTAAATAATTTAACAAATAATCATTAAAGACGTTAGACTTTTGTATTTTATGCATATTTATTGTATAGTTGCATAAAAACTGTAACACTGTAAACTGTAACTGTAACTGATGCACGGTAATGAAGTGGAAATATACCAACAATAACTTTCGTCTCGCATCCTAAGATGTGAATAATGTAAAAGCGTTGCAAATGGCCCTTGGGCAGGTGGCGTCTAGAATAAAACTAAATAAAAATTCAACAGCTACTGGTTTACATGTAGTCACGACTGAAGAGAGGGACGTCTGGTGCTGCGCATTTCATTTGCTAAACATGGTGGTTATGGAAATCTTTTCTTTATGGAGATGAAAGGCAATGCCTTTTATGAACCATTTTTTAATTAATTTTTTTTATAAATTATAAATACATATATAGATAGGGACAACATCACATAAATTGCTCCGATCCCAATGTAAGATGCTAAAGCACTTGAGGTATGGAAATAGGAAACAACGAAGGTACCACAAACACTCAGACCCGAGAAAATGTAGAAAAAGTGTTTTTTCTACATTGACCCGTCCGAAAATCGAACCCAGGACCTCCAGATGGCGACATTTTGAAAACCGGGGTTTACGCCACTCGTCCACGGAGGTCGTCATTAGGTACGTAAACGTGTATTGATGGTTAAGGGTTTCATGAAATGAATGAACAAATTATAAAGGTTCTTTAAATTCATTGTTACTGCAAACTATGATCTTAGCATACATAGCATACATATACATTATTTGTCTACTTTTCCATATAAAATATTTTAGTCATAATACTAACGTCAATAGAAGAAAAGAAAAAGTCAAATAAAGTAGACAGTGGGCGGGCTGTATATCGGACATAGTTCGCACACTGTATACTTTTAACATGGAATATATAAAGGATGATATAAAGTGAGGTAGGAGTGATCGTCACATAAAACGCTTTGCTTTAATTTATTACAAAAGAGTTCCCGTTGCCGATTTTTATATGAATGTGTATATATAAATATAAAAGGAATTAACATAGACTTATTACTTTACCCCCAGCCCATAAAAAAGAGTATATAATATTATATGTATGTTATACTGTAGGGATCAACCTGTAATTGCTCGGCAAACTTGTTAAGGTTGTTTGTATACTTAACGTTATTAATGGTATCACCTAACCTGCTTGTTTAATCAAGTGAAATGACTTACGACTCCTTATTTTATTACTAACCGCGCCTTGGTAATGTTTTCTTCCACATTAATAAAAATTGATTGATTTAATGGTACCTTTTAAGCTTCTTTTTCTTTATGCAATACTTATTGACCCGCGCTACTTCACCTGCTCCACATTTATTTATTTTATACAAACAAACTGTGTTATAAGTACATTTTAATTTTTACATCTTAGCCACGCCGAATCAGTTGGATTAAATCATAATATTTTACCACCGCTACGAAGATCTCATTCCATGAATGAAAATTTTCCAAACTTTCATATTTTGTAATGAAGAATTTAAGATCTCTCAAATATTTTATTGGAAGTTTCAAAGTAAAGGGTAACTTTTAAATAATAATTAAAAACTCAACGCAGCCTTTCAGTTTATCTACGCAGTTCTTTGTTATTGAATAGCGTAAAGAAAATTTTTGATCTAAAGTAAATAAGTGAGAAGAATAATATACTTTAGTACGTACATTATTCTTAATATTGTACATATTAACGTACCTAAATTATTCTAATTTCATAAGAATAATGAACTTTAATACGTACATTATTCTTCTAACAAGATTTTTATTAGATAAAGATTTTTTCTAAGATAAAGAGATTTCCCATTGCAAACATAAACAGCTGTGGTCATGCGCCTATAGGTTTAGCGATAGTCTCACGTAATTTAAATCGGTAATATCTCGGTATTTACATGTAAACTAGCTCATTGTAGAACTTGGCGGTGTCGGCTGCTCAATTGATGGACACAAGCCCGACACAGTATAAGCTACGCAGAACAAATACTTTTATGCTATGAGTAAGCGATAAGTATTATAAAAGAATATGAATTATAATTATGGCTATGGACCTAAGGTTCGAAATAACAATATCCATTATATTTTTATTAATGAATTTTTAAATAAAAATAGATATTTTACCCCCAAAGTCACGATAGCCGAGTGGTTGGGTGGTGGAATTTCGAGTCAAGAGACCCGAGTTCGATCCCCAGGTGGCGGGCTCGTACCAATGGGTTTTTCTAAAACCTATGTACGAATTACATCGTTGGCTTGGACATAAAGGCGGCGACGGGTTCACCACCTGTCACGTTGTCCCGAAAATATCTTCGGTGGAAGGTGGGTCGAAGGGACTTAATTGTCTAGACTTGACCTCTGTCTACCCCTGTATTGGGAATTGCGTGAAGATATTTTTTTTTATATTTTACTCTAGTAGATATACAATCGCGGACTTTTTATAGAACGTTTCTAGGTGGAACAATCACACTATAGATAATTTTTTCAAATAACTACATAACCTAATGTAAAAAGATTGTTGCCATTAAATTGGAATTATTGAGTATGACTAAGACCTATTTTTATACAACTATTAATACTACAAAGAAATCGTGTCAAAATTTGTTTAATAATAATTATAATGATTCCTGAAAATCTGTATGTGTAGCAAATCTTCTTAAAACTATGAAAACGTAGAAAAAAAAACACAGTAGCCTATTATGTTACTCATAAATGGCTATTCATTACGAACGGGAAATAAGGAAAAAATTTCAACAAATATTATTTAAGCACTTTGCAAACAGTATTATCTTAGTTAATTTGCTTTGATAACAGTTTTGTGGCAAATAGTAAAGGCGCCGTGAAAATTGGTAAATAGTAATTGTTTTTTATATCTTCTAGTCATAAACACATGCCGTTAATTCGGCATAAAAACTTGTTGACTGGCTAAGTAAGAGTTAATCTCTAATATGGCCCTCTTAATTATCAGGATTTCTAACTCATACAATTTATTACAATTACTTTAGAACAGCGCGTTAAATCGCGCGGGTATGATTTTTTGTTTATAACAGGATGCGTATTTTGACGAAGTCAAAACCATGATTCATCAGCTTCTTCTCTTTCAAGGCCCCTGGTTTTGATGAATTTAATAATTAATTGATGTAAGTATTGTAGATACAATAATTATTTCTTACTACTTATATAATTCTTATTATGTAATAATATCTGCCTTTAACCGAATCATCAATATTGGCACTATCCCCAATGATTGGAAAATTGTATTTATTATTCCACTTACATATGGATTGATCTAAAACATCTCTAGGAAATTACAAACCAATTAGATATTAGAAAAACTTTTTCTCGTTTTCAAAGCTTTTAGGAAAACTTTTAAACGAATGCCTTATAAGCTTTATAAAATAGAATGATTTAATATTTTCATTCCAGTTCAATTTTCACAAAAGAATGTCTTTAAAAAAGATGTTGCCACTGTCTATATATGTATATGTATCTATACATCTATATCTGCATATTTATACATATATAAAAAGCTGTTTAGTGGAAAGGTTGTAGTATGTAAGTGTATTTAAATGCTTAAGTAATATTCAACTGACCGACTCTGGTGTTCCTCAGGAAATGGTACTCGGATCAACTCTTTTCAATTAAAATATTCACGAACTTCCCATCAATAATGTAGAAATCAAGAATCGTACCTGTTATGCCGACATTTCTCAAATTTTGTTACCTTTTATGTATTTCACAATCACGTTATTTAAATCACGAGTTTTTGACACGAGTTCCGATCATCCAACCACTCGGCTATCGTGACTCTTTGAATAGGAATAGCTGTTAATTATTTCAATCAAGGATATCGGCAGACACCTTCGTTCGAAACACATAGGTTACAAATGCTTTAGCGCCCCTTTAGATAATATGAAACGCCCATATATTCGTATATTTCTATGACTAACAAAATATAAACAAAAGAATTTACATGACAGATTTTTATGTCGATACTACATAACAAATACTTAAACGCAAGAAAATCAATGAAAATATGTGTCATGCCCTTAGAGAATATACCCTTATTCCCTTTCCGTAGGTGTCGTAAGAGGCGGTATGCAAGTATGACATGTGTACAAGGAGAATCCCTTAAATTTGAAGTTAAAAATATTTGAATACCAAAATTAATAAAATGTAACGGATTTGATGGGAGATTTTATGAATACTGAAAACCAATGTTCCGCAGGCAGGTTAGCCATATTCTTAACAAATTAAAATAAGGATTATTTTAAGTCGAATACTTGAAATTAACGCTAAACACGTGGCGTTTGTCGTGAGTTTTAGCAGGCAATGCCCTACTCGTGGGCAACGTTTTTAGCATACTGAAAAGTTATAATAAGCACGATTCTATCAAGCCCGCGTGTGCTTCCATTTGCATATAATGAAATGGCTGGGCCAAATGTTTGTTATTGTATCCAATCTTATTTGAAAAACAACAATGCTATTTGTATATTCTTATGGTGAACTTGATAATTAAAGATCTTTGTATCTAATTGAATTATACTATTGGTACCAATATTTACTTAAAAATTTTATTAAATAATATTTACAATAAGAATGTCTCTTTGTGTCCAAAAGATACAAGCTATGATATACAAGGCTATTGTTTTTTTTTCAACATCATTGTGTCAACTATAATTTTTTATGAAGTAATCTCATGGAAATAAATTTTTCATAGCGACATCAAAAATCCGACGCCTGGATAGATTTCTATTTACGAAGTCTGTTTAAACTTTTTTAATATCTAAACTTGGAACGTATTTATTAATTTATTAAAAAGGCCAAATTATTAAGTTACAGTTTCAGAGAAACCGAATAAATTGAGTTAACTTATAATTTTGGAAACTAAGTTTTCTATGTGCATAATTTATTGATGATATTGAATTTTAAGAAAAAAAAATATTCAATTTTAAGTTTTCAATACTTTTACTGAAACAATTTATGTTAACTATAGAAAATATTTATTAAATTAAAACTACTAATTAATTGAGTCACTAATTAATCGAGACACGACGCGGAGTGGTTGGGTGGTCGGAATTTCGAGTCAAGAGACCCGAGTTCCATCCCCAAGTTTCAGGCTCGTACCAAGGGGTTTTTCAAAAACTTATGTACGAATTATATCGTTGGGTTGGACATAAAGACGGCGACGGGCTCACCACCTGTCACGTTGTCCCTTAAATATCTTCGGTGGAAGGTGTTGTATTGTTTAACTTAAAACTACAATAATTCCGTAAGGTCTTCACGGGGAGTTTCGAAAGGATTTGTTTCTGATACTGGTCATAATCACTGGTGGCAAGATTTTTTTCGTTCAAAGGTGAAGAGAAAAAGTTCCACTTGGAAATGTATCCATCATCCTTGATACCATATCAAGGGAAGTAAAAAATTCAATATTAATATTTTTTAAGCATTCGACTTGAAATCGAATGATGAATCGAATCACATTAGTTGTGAAAATCGTAATAAATTTATTTGATGTCATTAACCTAGCATTTATAGCGTAAGTAATAACTTTTTTTTTAAATCGCCGTACATATGCGTATTTATATTTTTTGTGTCATAACACAAAAAATAACTTGCTATTTATAATTAAATAAATATTTTAATGTGCCAAAAAAAATATGACAGTGAATGAGGCTAAAAAAATAATACGTAGATGATCCATCTACGTATTTTTTTTTACGCTTACCTATGATTCCACAGCAAAAAATTTAAAAATACAATATTAGAAATGTTCAAATTGATCGCACATACTTAGCAGTATTTACGCTGCTATGATTACGCATGTAAGATTACTATTGCTTACGCTGCTATGCTTACGTATGTTTATATATGTATTATATTCTGTTAAGTTAAGTTTATTGAGTTTAGATCCTGCCAACGCATCCAAACTCTTCAGGAAGTGGAGCTTATTAGTATATATCAATCTATTGTATAGTAACATGTTCAGTAAAAAATTATTGGTATTTTTTGAAAGAATTTAAATTTTTTTAAAGTTTTTTTTAATAGGAAAATTTTAGTACATGTACGTATCGTACTTTGAGGGGAGATCTATGTACCTAGGAATATGATGTTGAGGATAATGAGTGATATAATAAAATCCGTAAACCCAAACTAGGTAGAAGAGACCATAAATATCCAGTCTTTTCTAACAATTATCATTTCTACCGCGAAGTTTCTGATGACAAAACGCACACTGTCGCCATCAGCAGTCACGATGACTCTAGACTCAAACAACTGTTATACTGATATTATAATATAATATATTTATAACATAATTTCATTAACACAGGATAGTGTCAATAAAAAAACATATTTTCCTACCCTTACATAATAATGCCACATGAAATTAAGTTGCATGGATGGTGGGATATCGGTATCTATTGACAATAGGATGTGCGACGTTCCCACCTGCCTGTCGTCCATCGATCTGTTCACAAGCCTGCAGTCAAAACACTATCATTGCTTGATTTATGCATGCATTTCATATTGACATAACATATTCGTATATTAAATGAGTTAATCATGTATACATTAGTCAGTCACGATAGCCGAGTTGTTGGGTGATCGGAATTTCGAGTCGAGAGACCCGAGTTCGATCCCCAGGTGGCAGTACCAATGAGTTTTTCAAAAACTTATGTACGAATTTCATCGTTGGCTTGGACATAAAGGCGGCGACGGGCTCACCACCTGTCACGTTGTCCCGAAAATATCTTCGGTGGAAGGTGGGTCAAAGGGACTTAATTGTCTAGACTTGACCTCTGTCTACCCCTGTATTGGGAATTGCGTGAAGATATTTATATTTTATTTTTATTATGTATACATTATTGTGTGGACATAATTTCTTGTACGTAGGAAATGGATCTAATTATTGGACATTATTTTATTCAATGTCACGATAGCCGTGTGATGGCTGATCGGAATTCAAGTAAATAGACCCGAGTTTGATCCCCAAGACTCGTACCAATGGGTTTTTTCAAAACGTATGTACGATTTATATCGTTGGCATGAACATAAAGACTGTGACTGGCTCATCACCTGTCACGTTGTACCAAAAGTATATTCGGTGGAAGGTGGGTCGAAAGGACTTAATTGTCTAGAACTCTGTCTACCCCTGTTCTGGGAATGGCGTAAACATATATTACATTTTTATACTCTTTATTTTCCTTTTCTTTACGTTACGACCTTTAGTATATTTAGCTTTAAAACTGTTTACTAAGAATATATTTAGTCCTTGATTTTACTCAGTAATAAGTAAAATGGATAAATACATTTTTCATTTGCTGCCATTTTTGTTGACAATGCTCCCAATTAGTAAATTTGTTAGATATAATTAGATCAATATGCTTCTAATAATGTAACAAAAGAATGACCTCAAGGAATCTGAACTCTTATCAAAATTTTGCGTATATACACATATATTTAATAATAGTCCTACAGCAGGAATTTCTATAACTTGGCAAAATTTTTAAGAGACTCCAAAAAGGAGGAGTTCTTGATTATGATGAATGTTCATGTTTTTATTTTAATACTTGTTACTTTATAAAATACGTTCATATATAGTTCAAATTTACAGTTCTAGTAGTTATATTTGGGTACTGTTGTTACCACGGCATAATTAAATTTAATTAAGTTTTTGAAGTTTGTAAGTTATGTGAACTTTTTGCTATTTAATTAATGAGAAATATAAAAAAGTCACCTGATACGGGTGAGATTTAATTCGCGACCTCTGCGACAGTACCGTAAATATCTAATTAATGTAACTACATATTATATATTCGAAAATGTATAAAATTTTTTTCATGTTTAAATATATGTAATTATATAAATATTTAAATATTTTATAATGTATGTGTGTTTGTAATAAATATTTTATAATAGTATAAATATTTTATTACTTACGCTCTCTTTCATTGGATGTACTGCATATCTTATCGTGATGGTAGAAACATAGAAGCGTCCATTGTGATGGTAGAGTCAATGACATTAAGTCCTCCATATGTACCAATTCTTCTATAAAATCTTAAATGAAAAAATAAATAATAACTAATTAAAATAATAATATCCTACTTCATTTTGCCACACTTTAAATATATTTCTCTTTCTAGAAATGTAATTGTCTTCAAAAGCAAAAAAATAATTTATTTACCTTAACTTGTTACTTACATCATTTATTCAAATACAATATTCTAAATATAATATTCTAATAAGCATTCTAATAAGATTTGTAAGCGTACTGATTTGTTTAAAGGCGGCGAATATACAATTACTGTCTAATTTAACAGAAATTATTTGTAATTTTTATTGCAAATAAATGTATATATTAAAAGATATTAGTTGTGTGGTAGCGGTGTAATATTGCCGCTCCCTTTCTTCCAGTGGGTGTCGTAAGAGGCGACTAAGGAAAATAGCGTTGAATATCGCTGTGGCAACTGATAGATGGCGGGATAAGCATCTCTAAAAATATCAAACCTTAATAATCAGACCGAATATGGGCAGCAGCGTCTAAGGTGCGAGGTGTCAGATATTGCGGTCGCCAATTCGCTTGCCAAGTGGGGCGATTATGGCAAATCCTCCATATGGGAGAGGCCTATGTCTTGCAGTGGCCTTTAATGGCCGTTATATATGTATGTATGTATTAATAGGTACAATTTAATATTCGATCTCAAACACCTTATTTAGATTAATGCTATGGAATCAGACAAAATAAAGGTAACATCGAGACTCAAGACGGTGTAGAAAAAGTGGATTTTTACATTGATTCGTCCTGGAATCGAATCTGGTGCTTCAGACCTGGCGACGTCGTGAAAGCGGGTATGTAGGTTATTCGACTGTAGAAGTTGTCAAATATATAAAAAAGAAATTTGTATGATTTGTCAGTTCTACAAGTAGAAGATTCTACGAGTAGATGACACAACTAATCATAATAAATAGTACAATCAAATAATACAAAATTATTTACGATAATTATTTAGGGGGTCATTGTAGAAGCGTGCTCGTCGCGACCCCTGCCAGCCCTTTACAGGGCTGCAATTCTACACAGCTGCGCACCCATGCCAACGAGGGTTAGGGCGTCCCCCCAAGGCGACGCACACCAGTTCGTCCCCGTTGGTGTGGAATGCAGCGAGCAAAGCGGCGATGGGGACCGCCACCCTTCACGCACAGCCCGACACGGCGGAAGGTGGAGGACGGAGTGCAGAGTTGGCACGTGGAATGTTACAGGAGGCATGAGAGATAAGACGAATGAGTTGATTGAAATAATGAAAGAAAGAGAATTAGATGTCGTGTGTTTGTCGGAGACTAAGCGGAAGGGCAGCGGTACTGAAAAGCTCCCTGGCGGGGCGTAAGCTCTATGGTCCGGAGTCCCGGAGAGCGAGAGCGCCTGCCAGGGTGTGGGGGTGCTGCTGTCGTCTTGGTTGGTCGATGTTATGACTGAATATAAGGTTGTAAACTCGAGACTTCTCTGGGTTCGCTTTAAATTGGGACTGACGAAGTTATTCCTTTTGGCTGTTTATGCGCCGGTGGCTTCGTCGTCCAGAGCTGAGCTGGAGGAGTTTTGGGAGAATGTAAGAGAAGTTCTAGACTTGGTTAGATGAAACGAAAGAATTGTTGTATGTGGTGATATGAATGGATGGGTTGGTACCGCTCGGCCAGGATACGAGTCGGTTCTTGGAATGTTTGGTGATAAAAGGGGTAAGGAAAAGGGTCTTCTTGTGACAAACACTATGTTTAGTCACAAGAAAATCCATATGTATACTAGAACAAGAGAGAATGAGAGAAGTATGATCGATTTATTCCTGGTGGATGACCGACTGTGAAAACAGGTGATGGATACGCGAGTGTTCCGGGGTGCTGACCTGGGAACGGATCACTATCTAGTGATTACTAGATTTAGGGGTCTGTTCGCGGGTTGGCGCCACCAGACGGCGATACCAGAACTACAGTCGGTCGGTAGCATCTGAAGCTGGAAGCTTCAGCATGCGGACACTAGGGATAAATATCAAGCAAGGGTAGCCGAAAAGCTGGACAGCATCGATGTCAGGAAATAATGTTTGGAAGAAATATGGCAGAGCCTTAGAGATGGAATGGTCAGTGCAGCGGAAGACGTGTGTGGAACTGTGAAAAGAGGTAGTAGTAAAAAGGGTGATGCATAGTGGAATGACGAAGTGAAAGAAGCAGTAAATAAGAAGAAGAAAGCATGGTTAGACTACTTGGCCTCTAGTAATGATAAGGATATGAGAGAGAAGAGGAAAGAAAGATATAAGCTCCAGAAAGTTTACACGAAAGCATTGATTGAGGAAGTGCGTGAAAGGAGTAGAATGGAAGCGGACGAAAGGTTGTCGCACAACTTCAAGGAGAACTCCAAACTCTTCTGGAAAGAGGTTGGAAGGACCCAGAGTGGTGCGACAGCCTTAAGAATGAATAAAGTGCTTTCAGGAACCAATGATGTCCTCTCAGAAAAATCGGACGTCATGCAGCGATGGAGCGAATTTTATAGAGAGATGTATGCGAGTGATGATCTTAGTGGGGGATCCGGGAGTGACGCCGTGACTGGTACGCCAGACTCGAGACACTGAGGTCATCAGTACGAAAGAGATTGAATGTGCGATTAGAAGTTTGAAATGTGTTAAGGCTGCGGGACTAGACTGAGTTACTGCTGAAACGGTCAAGGACAGGTTTCATTTGCTGTGCAATTTGTGCTGGCGAACGAGGGCTGTTCCGGATGATTGGCGATCCGCGGTCATTGTGCCTTTATATAAAGGTAAAGGTTCACATTATGACTGCGGGTACTATCGGGCGATCAGCTTGACCAGTTTAGCAAGTAAAGTTTACTCGAAGGTTTTGACACGTAGGATGCAAGATAAATCGGAAAGATTTCTATGGGAGGCACAATGCGGATTTAGACCTGGAAGAGGATTCACGGATCAAATGTTTTCTCTCCCTATGATCACGGAGAAGCTTCTGGCTGCTAACCAGAAGATTTTCTGTGCTTTTGTGGATCTTGAGAAAGCATTTGATAAGGTTGTAAGGAAGAAAATGTGGGAACCGTTGCTGGGGTATGGTGTGGATGGTCGATTGCTAAGGGCTGTGCAGTCACTTTACTGTGACTGTAAAGCCTGTGTTCGGGTAGGGCATGACCTGTCACCCATGTTTAGCATCCAAACGGGCGTAAAACAGGGTTGTGTCATGTCTTCCTGGCTGTTCATACTGTATCTCGACAGCTGTTTACAGAAGCTGAAAGATAGCTGTTTGGGTGTGAAATTGGGTGACATAAAAGTAAATTGTCTGCTATATGCTGATGATGCAATGCTTTTTGCACCATCAGAGGCAGAACAGCAAGCATTAGTCATGTGTATGAAAGAAGAATGTGAAATTAATGGTCTCCGTTTGAATGCTAATAAAACGATGGAAGATATGATTTAGATGTGGACAGGCGTGTCGCTGCCGGGAACAAAGGGAATGGTGCCCTGACTGCGTTAATCAAAAGGCAAGGCGTTGTGAAAAGTGCACGCCTTGCAATACATAACGCAGTGTTGGTACCGACTTTGTTATATGGCAGCGAAACCTGGGTATGCCAGAAGAAGCATAAAAGCAGGTTGAATACAGTGGAGATGCGATCTCTTCGTAAAATGTGTGGCCTTACCATGGCCGACCGAAAGCGAAACGAAGAGATTCTCAATATGGCAGGTTTGAAAGATAACCTTGATTGAAATGGATAAGGGCGTGCTTCAATGGTTTAGGCACGTTGAGCGAATGAATGAAGACCGAATGGTGAAGAAAATATATAGCGCGAAAGTTAATATTAATAGGTGTCGAGGTAGACCGAGGCTAACTTTCGAAGACCATATGAGGAAATTGTTCGAAGAGGGGAGGGTCAAGAGTACTTGGATACCTAGACGTGCATGTATGAAGAAGATGATGAATCTGAAAGAAGCGAAAGAAGTATGTAGGGATCGTGATACATGGCGATCTGTTCTCTCTGGCTACCCCGTCAGGGATTGTGCGTGAAGATAAATAAATAAATATATATTTACGGTAATTTAATAATAAAAATTTATTAACGGCGACTTCAAGCACTTCATTAAGTACATAGTGCTTATTATAATGCACGAGTAGCTAAGACAGTTATTCTTTACTTTTACATCTGAACCAATTATTGTTCCTAATATTTTTTTTTAAATGTATACAAGTACGTAACGGCCTGTAACCATTCAGAAGAGGTCTATTTCCAATGCTAGACTTGTTCTAAGAGGGTTAGCCACAACCGTCACGCTTAGCAAGGGGACAGGCGATAGCAGTGTCAGACATCTTCACCTTAGACGCTGCTGTCACCGATCTGCTTGTTTAATAAATAAATAAATGTATACACCATAGATAGGGACAACATCACATACATTGCTCCGATCCCAATGTAAGGTGCTAAAGAACTTGAAGTATGGGAATCGGAAACAATGAAGGTACCACAAACACCCAGACCAGAGAAAATGTAGAAAAAGTGGTATTTCTACATTGACCCGACCGGGAATCGAACCCGGGACCTCTAGATGGCGACACCTTGAAAACCGGTGTTTGCGCCACTCGTCCACGGAGGTCGTCGGTTTAGATCTGGAATATTTTCTAGAGTTAGTTACCAACTGTCGCTATAAATTAAATACTTTCACGCAATTACCAATACCGGGAAAGTTAGAGTCTAGACAATTACTTAATTGTCTAGAAGGTGGGTCGAAGGGACTTCCCTTCGACCCACCTTCCACGGAAGATATTTTCGAGACAACGTGACCGGTGGTGAGCCCGTCGCCGTCTTTATGTCCAAACCAAGGACATAATTCGTACATAAGTTTTTGAAATACTCATAGATACGAGCCTGCCACCTGGAGATCGAACTCGGGTCTCTTGACTCGAAATTCCGACCACCCAACCACGGTAGCAATTGATATTGTCAAGTTTTTCTTAGTCGACTCTTACGACACTCACGAGAAAAAAAGGGTGGCATATAATAAGGCACGATTGCCGAGGGTAATCGCAATTCGAGTGAGATCTGAGTTCGATTCTCAAGTGATAGGCACGTACGAATGGGTTTTTTCAAAAAAACTTATGAACGATTTTTATATCGTTGGATTGGACATAAAGATGGCGACGAGCTCACTACCTGTCACTTAGTTCCAAAAATATCTTCGGTGGAAGGTGGATCGTAAGGACTAAATTGTCTAGACTTCTGGATTGGTGTGAAGATAGTATTTATCATCCAAATTAGGATTTAATTGGATATTTAATTTTAAAAAAACAGGAGCATTTATTTTTATGATGAACAAAATTGAACACTGATTTTAATGAATTACAATTGAATAATAAAAAAATTATAAAATTTGATTAAAGTATGAAAGACTATGGTAAAGAAGGAAAAAATATTTCAATTCTATAAGAAAATACAATAAGTTTCTCAATATTACTAAATGTCAAGTAAATTTAATATCCGATAATGTTGACATTTTTGCTTGAAATAGGATATTCTTTGAGAAAACAGCGTATTATCAAGAGATATTATTATTGTCAAGATTGAAATATAAAAAAATCAACGCTACCGAGGCGGTAAACATCGGATATTCAATTAATTAAATCTAGCTACCAGTATTAAATAAAATATCACACAGTATTGATTAAAATGCCCCAATTCTGGGGCAGGGAGGAGTTGACTCGGTCGGTTAGGACAACGCGACAGGTGGTGAGTTGTCTTGTCCATCCCAACGATATAAATCGTACATAAAAAAGTTTGAAAAAACTCGTTGGTACGAGCCTACCACCTATGGGTCGAACTCGGGTCTATTTGCTATCGTGAAAATTAAATATTCTTAAAAATACGTCAACCTATCTATAGATTATTGATACTATTAGTTTAACTGTAGTAAAGGCCCGTTCATTTGCGAATGGCCCAGGTTCGATACCCGGAGTGATGTTAAAATTCAAGCAATTTTAATTGTTTGATTAACCAAATTTCTACTACAACAACACAAGTTTCAAAAGTTTCACTGAATGAAAATGTCGTAACGAAACCGTTATTTTAAGTGAATAAAAATAAAAAATTGCATTTGGTTGCAATTGCACTTGCACAAGAGCAGAGTAGCGGACGTTCAACTGCTCTAATCTCTATCTAAAATATTTGAGACAATGCCCAGCTGAAGAAATATGCACATGGAAGACATAAGCTATTTAAGCATAAGCACATGGAAGACATAAGCTATAAGCATATTACTGTTACTTTATTGCTACTGGTTTTGGCAGGATAATTGAAAACAACATTTAAAATCTGAATCTTTTCTTTTTGCCTTACAATTGGCAATGACTACCAATAAACAACTCGACAAATACCATACCATAAAACTAGTGAACTGATAGATAGATACATAGACAGGGACAATATCACATACATTGCTCTGATCCCAAAGTAAACAGCTTAAGCACTTGTATAATGGAATCAGAAACAAAGATGGTACCCACACCCACACTTTAGACAATGTAGAAAAAGTGGTTTCTATATCGCCCGACCGGGAATCAAACCCCAGAGGTACGTCATAGCTGACGACACCATGAAAACCGGTGTGTTCGTTACACGTTCACGGAGGTCGTCTGTTGATAGGGATTATCAGTGTTTAATACGTACAGTTATATATATTTATATATATTACATATGTATGTATATATATGTATATACATAAAATTCGTTTAGTTACAAAAAAGACAACGACCCAATAGTTAAGTTAGTAGTAACTCTACCTTTGAAGTTAGAGCTGAGGTTTTTAATCCCGCTAGAGGCAAATAATTGCGTTATGAATGCTTGATGTATTCTGTGTATTTGTCGTTTGACATTTTAGATGGTAAATCAGTTATCTAATATCATAATCATAAGAGTCACGATAGCCGAGTTGTTGGGTGGTCGGAATTCCGAGTCGAGAGACCCGAGTTCGATCCACAGGTGGCAGTACCAATGAGTTTTTCAAAAAACTTATGTACGAATCTCATCGTTGGCTTGGACATAAAGACGGCGACAGGCTCACCACCAGCCACGTTGTCCCGAAAATATCTTCGGTGGAAGGTGGGTCAAAGGGACTTAATTGTCTAGACTTGACCTCTGTCTACCCCTGTACTGAGAATTGCGTGAAGATATTTTTTTTTATAATCATTACAATTTTCTGTTTTATTATTACTTTATACAACAACTTAATATTTTATCACAAACAATAACTACGAAGAAAATTAAGTTAAGCGGAAATGTTAACATTTAAATTTGTTGACTGGGAACACGGTATTATAATAATCACTTTGTTGTTCAAAACTTTTAACTTTTGTTGCGTTCTTAGCATAATGAAAGTTATGATAATCTACTATCTATGAATATGGATTGAATTTCCGCAAATTTGCATAGGCTGAAATGCTCGAGACAATGTTTGTTATATTATCAAAATTACATCAAAACAAACATTGTTTACTAAATTAAAATTAAATATGCTGTGTGCGGAAACAGCAGAATTAATTTAAATTTTTATTTTTTATAAACACATTTTTTTTGTAAATTTAAACTTTTAAGATGTTATTATGATTTTTAATAGAAAATAAAATGTCATCGGTGAAAAGCGGGTCGGAAGAACTTAGTTGACCTCTATGTACCCCTGTGTTGGGAATGGCGTGAAGTTATTTTTCAGAGAGATACAGGGCTCTGGTAACATTGGAAAACAAGTACGTAGATGGATACATTTTTAGCAGTTCTGCTAGGGAAAGAGAGTGCCATAAATTTAGTTCGGAGAATCTGCTGGTGAAAGAGAGAGCTATGTTTGCTTCTATTTAGATTAGCGCTTCTACACAGGGAATGAGCGATACAGGTCTGCATAAACTTGAAAGAAATATATACACCGTCTTCGGTACGGCTAAATTATTTCAATAAATAATTATTTTAGTTGGAAGGCAACAATGCTGACATACTTTAGTTATAAGTCACGATAGCCGAGTGGTTGGGTGGTCGGAATTTCGAGTCAAGAGACCCGAGTTCGGTTCCCAGGTGGCAGGCTCGTACCAATGGGTTTTTCAAAAACTTATTTACGAATTATAACGTTGGCTTGGAAATAAAGACGGCGACGGGCTCACCACCTGTCACGTTGTTTCGTAAATGTCTTTGGTGGCAGGTCGAAGGGACTTAATTGTCTTGAGTAGACCTCTGTCTACCCCCGTATTGGGTGAAGATATTTAATTATTTATTATTATTTATTATTTTAGTTAAACAACAATTAGTTTAATATCGCATTACATTCTGTGTTTATGTTTATTTCGTCTTAATCATTGTATCCTCAGACAATATAAATTTAAATGGCGCCGTCCCGTCGCGCCATTATACACTTTGTCATTATAACGTGTCAAACCACCACCATTTATCACAACGATTGTAAAAATCTTACAGATAACAAAAATTCATTTGATCCCCGATAATATGAAACATTTAATCAAAAAAATCTGTTGTCTAGTCGCAACATGTTTTCTGAAATGTAAATGTAGCGCTCAAATTTTGTATTTTTTCTCAAGTTCTAAGTTTTGTTTTTTATATAGTTATTTTTATTATTTAATTGTTTCATATAATGAAGTTATGATAATCTACTATCTATGAATATGGATTGAATTTCCGCAAATTTGCATAGGCTGAAATGCTCGAGACAATGTTTGTTATATTATCAAAATTACATCAAAACAAACATTGTTTTGTTGTATATTATTGTTTACTAAATTAAAATTAAATATGCTGTATGCGGAAACAGCAGAATTAATTTAAATTTTTATTTTTTATAAACACATTTTTTTTGTAAATTTTAACTTTTAAGATGTTATTATGATTTTTAATAGAAAATAAAATGTCATCGGTGAAAAGCGGGTCGGAAGAACTTAGTTGACCTCTATGTACCCCTGTGTTGGGAATGGCGTGAAGTTATTTTTCAGAGAGATACAGGGCTCTGGTAACATTGGAAAACAAGTACGTAGATGGATACATTTTTAGCAGTTCTGCTAGGGAAAGAGAGTGCCATAAATTTAGTTCGGAGAATCTGCTGGTGAAAGAGAGAGCTATGTTTGCTTCTATTTAGATTAGCGCTTCTACACAGGGAATGAGCGATACAGGTCTGCATAAACTTGAAAGAAATATATACACCGTCTTCGGTACGGCTAAATTATTTCAATAAATAATTATTTTAGTTGGAAGGCAACAATGCTGACATACTTTAGTTATAAGTCACGATAGCCGAGTGGTTGGGTGGTCGGAATTTCGAGTCAAGAGACCCGAGTTCGGTTCCCAGGTGGCAGGCTCGTACCAATGGGTTTTTCAAAAACTTATTTACGAATTATAACGTTGGCTTGGAAATAAAGACGGCGACGGGCTCACCACCTGTCACGTTGTCTCGTAAATGTCTTTGGTGGCAGGTCGAAGGGACTTAATTGTCTTGAGTAGACCTCTGTCTACCCCCGTATTGGGTGAAGATATTTAATTATTTATTATTTTAGTTAAACAACAATTAGTTTAATATCGCATTACATTCTGTGTTTATGTTTATTTCGTCTTAATCATTGTATCCTCAGACAATATAAATTTAAATGGCGCCGTCCCGTCGCGCCATTATACACTTTGTCATTATAACGTGTCAAACCACCACCATTTATCACAACGATTGTAAAAATCTTACAGATAACAAAAATTCATTTGATCCCCGATAATATGAAACATTTAATCAAAAAAATCTGTTGTCTAGTCGCAACATGTTTTCTGAAATGTAAATGTAGCGCTCAAATTTTGTATTTTTTCTCAAGTTCTAAGTTTTGTTTTTTATATAGTTATTTTTTTATTATTTAATTGTTTCATATAATGAAGTTATACGTTTTGCGTCCATTTCTTCGTAAATAATTACTTTCTTTTATAAGGATTTTTGAACGCGTTTACTAAGAAAGGCTTTTATTATAAGATATTTTAATTAAAAATTAAATGCAAAAAATAAAATGAGTACTTACTACTTAGTAGATACTTCTTATTATTTAAAGAGAAAAAAGTTAAAAATTCAACTGATACGGGCGGGATTCGAACCCGCGACCTTTGCCGATCCGTGGCGACGCTCTTACCTCCGAGCCACCGTGTCTTACACGCATCAGTAGAAATTTTAATTCTGTATTCTCTTCATATTACTTATAAATAAATAAATAAATAAATATCGCAATTCCCAATACAGGGGTAGACAGAGGTCGAGTCTAGACAATTAAGTCCCTTTGACCCACCTTCCACCGAAGATATTTTCGGGACAACGTGACAGGTGGTGAGCCCATCGCCGCCTTTATGTCCAAGCCAACGAAGATATTCGTACATAAGTTTTTAAAAACTCATTGGTACTGCCACCTGGGAATCGAACTGGGGTCTCTCGACTCGAAATTCCGACCACCCAACAACTCGGCTATCGTGACTTCATATTACTTATAAAAAAATAAAATATCTTCACGCAATTCCCGATACAGGGGTAGAGAGAGGTCTAGTCTAGACATTTAAGTCACTTCGACCCACCTTCCACCGAAGATATTTTCGGACAACGTGATAGGATGTGAGCCCGTCGCCGTCTTTATGTCCAAGCCAACGATATAATTTGGTCATAGGTTTTTAGTAAAACCCATTGGTACAGCCACTTGAGGATCGAACTCGGGTCTCTTGACTCGAAATTCCGACCACCTAACCACTCGGATATCGTGACTCTTTATACATTTTTTTTTGACGTTTTCGCTAAATTTATATTACTTATGCCTTGTTTATTGGCATAGGCGCCATCTGTTATCCCTTTTGCAAGTGACAATTTGATAATCCTGACTTTACAGTTAGGAAATTATCAATACGATAAAGTCAACTTTAATTTTTATTATGCAATTTTATTGATTTTTTAAGCATATTTATGCTGAACTTTTATGTTATTAAATTAAAGAGAAAAAATTTAAAATTTCAACTGACACGGGCGGGATTCGAACCCGCGACCTTTGCCGATCCGTGGCGACGCTCTTACCTCCGAGCACCACGGAGATCCGTCGTTCAATAAGCCCTTCGCATGAGCCATCACCTTACCAGAACGCCATAACTGCAGATGCAATCTTTATGATTGTTTAAGCAGTATCATCAATAATAAACTAGTGAATATCATCAATAATAAATTATAGATTAGTAATGAGAATGTCTCAGAGTGGGAAACTTACTGAGAGATTAAATTAATTTGGTACAAAAGATAGGTCAGACGGTTTGCAGTGTAAACACTAAGAGCTTGGTCGAAACAATTAAAGGCGATACTTTCCAAATCACAAGTATAATACGCAGAGACGCTAAACTAAATATGCTTCGAATCGACTATATACATTCCGCATCATGCCCGGAACCTCCGACGACCAAAACCTCGCGATATTGGCGCAGGTCAACCAAATAATAATCATGCCTTCGAAGCTAAGGATTCGAATTCCGATAGATAGAAAGCATTTCTGTGATGAATGTAATATTCATGATATTCTGACGTCTATAATACAGGCCTCGCCCAGTTTAGAGGTCAGAGTTCTAAATTTATTGAAACGCGTTATCGCCAAATTTATTTTTACCATTTGTTGATGTAAAAATTATTCACAAATAAATAAAGTATCTTCGCGCCATATACTGAGGCCAATTCTGAGCTAGACAAACGTCTAGACAATTAAGTCGTTTCGACCCACCTTCTACAGAAAATATTTTGGGACAACATGACAGACGGAGAGCCCGTCGCCGTCTTGAAGAGTACATAGGTTATAGTAATAGTATATAGTAATAGTAGTTATAGTATATATGAATATACTATAACTACTATTACATAGGTTTTAAAAAAACGGATTGGTACGAGCCTGCCACTTGGGAATAGAACTTTCCACATAAATTATTTTATTATTATTAATGTGATAATTATCGGAATGAGAGAGTTGAGTTGAAATGTAGATGAAAGCTTTTCAAGGTAAATCGACTTTTGAAGCTTAATTTGTAATTAAACTTCTGATGATTTGATTAATAAATGTAATTTATCATTCGTGGTAATCCACGTGGGCAAATATATATATATATATATATATATATATATATATATATATATATATATATATATATATATATATATATATATATATATATATATATATATATATATATATATATATATATATATATATATATACATATATATATATATATATACATATATATATATATACATACAATATACAACCGCGAGCGATTCTCCTTCGCTCGTCCATCCCACGCCCCTGTAGTACCCTAGATGGGTTCTGTAAACCCTTCTTAAATTTCTTCTTATATATATATATATATATATATATATATATATATATATATATATATATATATATATATATATATATATATATATACATACATATATATATATATATATACATACAATATACAACCGCGAGCGATTCTCCTTCGCTCGTCCATCCCACGCCCCCTGTAGTACCCTAGATGGGTTCTGTAAACCCTTCTTAAATTTCTTCCTCATAAGAGCGCGTCATATTCATCCTCATTTCCGGTTCATGCAGTAAAATTGTGGAATGCTCTTCCGCAAAATATACGCGATTGTAAAACCATTTCTCTATTCAAAGAACATTGTATGTCATTGATATTGTAACTTTCTGGTAATATTAATGTTATGTGTATTTTATATGCATATGTATCTCATTATTATTTGTGTCTGTAGGTATTTGTATATATTCTATTTGAATATATTATATATGTAAGTTTATATATGTACGTATGAATGTGGTGTATGTGTATGTATGTCTATGAATGTATATATGTAGTTGTAGAAGCGAAATCTACCTTTACTTTTACCCACATTCTAGTCCGGTTACTAGACTCCATAGAGTAAGTAACTCGTTCATAGGGCGGTATATACGCTTCTACAACAAAGTCCCGGTAAATATGCAAAGCCGGTCTATTAACAGGTTTAAGAAATTTATTAAAGAAAAGCTTTATAGGAAGGGTTATTATAATATAAATGAATATATTAATGACAGTATCCCCAGGGAATGAGGTGATCGCTCCCAAGCTATTTCTAGAAAATATCTAGAAAATATCACATTACATTTGTATAATGCATTATATTGTTAAAAATATTGACCAAAAAGATACCTACGGAGTTTCCCCTGTTTCTTCTCCGTTAGAGGAACCTCATTACGAAACGGTGGTAGATTAAAAATGACGATCGATAAACGAATGTATGTTCTTATGTCGATGAATAAATGATTTGATTTGATATCTTTTTATACATACACCATAATTTTGGTCACGATCTGTGAATATATAATACATCGTTATGATACTGTAAGGTAAACTCTCAGCAACACCGGGAAAAGCTCCAACATATTTTGCCTATTTACAATATTTTTTTATAGAAAAGGGAGCCAAACGAGCAGGTGGCTCACGTGATGGTAGGTGATTACCGCCGCCCATGAACACCCGCGATACCAGAGGCATAGCAGATGCGTTGCCGGCCTTAGAGTGCCCCCTCCTCCCCCCCCCCCCACAGAATTGGGGGAGGCGCGCGTGTGGGCCTCCGGTTACCTGCACTCACCAGACGAAACGCAGAAGTTTGTTAGACTTCTACTTCACGGCGGTATTCTGTGAGGTCGTGGTACCATTCATGCAACAACAAAAGCTGATGCGTGGCTCTACCACTGTTAAAAATTATATAGACGAAATTTTAATGGGTTTTACTTTCAGTAATTTTTATATTGCAAATGAGATATATCATAATTACTACTGTAATACTCGTAACCTCTCTTTGAGTCAACTTTTCGTATACTAAAATAACATCAATAATATAATGTTGGATTAAACTTCAAGCCTTTAATTTTTTGTGATTAAAGCGTTTCCAAACTTTTAATTCATTTCATGGATAAAAACTTGATTGTTTGTGAAACAGCTGAACATTGTAATGCCTATAATTGTTCAGCTTTTATATTTTAAATATTCAACTTTGGTCATAAAAAGTGCCCTTAAGGCGTTTTAGTAATAATATACTTTTAAATTTTAAATTTTATGAATGTGCTTCCTTGTTTGACTTAACTTTGTAAGAGATTTATAAAATGAAAGGTGTACACTACCTTTTTTTCTTCAATTTAATCCCATGAAAGGTGTAGTCTCAGTTAATACAGAAAAGGTTTAAATAACAACTGAAATTTTTTGTCATGTTTATAAGTTAATGGTCAGAATTCCTTCAATTTTATCGATTTTGAGTGATTTAAGTCCTTGTATCCGCGGTGATACCAGAAATTAAAGTTGACATCACAAAATTATTCATAGCAACATAAAGGTTTCCAATGAATGTAGACTCTGCGAACGAAGAGTAGAGTACTATAGGGTTTTAGTCTTGTTTTGAAGCGAACACGTGTCTTGTAATTGTCGATGGTGTCGTATATTAATTACCTGATGTTCAGTGTAGTGCGTGGTAGAGATCCATTTAGAAGAATTAGTGCACGCATCTGTGGAACACAGGATGGTGCATGCGGAATTGTGTAATATAATTTTAATAGTAACATCTTTATATCATAAATTTATAGTTAACAATAAGTAAATATACATATATATGCTCAGCTGCTGTTAAAATACAGCATATCGCAGGTTTGAAAGATGATCTTATCACTAAGGGCATGTTGAATTAGGGGTCAACGAATGGCGAGGAATATTTCGCGAAATGTAAAATTAAAATCGTTCGAGGTGGACTGAGAAAGATGAAGACCAAGGGTCAAGAGTACTCGTATATCTAGATGTGCGTGCATGAAGAAAGGATGCATTTGAAAGAAACGACAGAGGTATGTTAGGATCGTCACATTTGTCGATCTGTTTTCTCTCGCTATCCCTTTGGTTAAAATAAATGCGTGAAGATAAATAAATATAAATATATTGTACCGTCAGCTTGGACCCCTAAACAGCGTTGGATTTAATACCTGTCACGTTCTCCTAAATAAGTTTCAGCGAAAATAGGAGAAAAGAATTTAATGGCCAGATGAAGACTTCTGGCTACCCAGTATGGAAAATTACGTGAAACAGTTGTGACTAAATAAAAAGCATATCTCTAATATTAACACCCTTTCATAGATATAAATCGCGAGGAAAAAGTAAAATGATGCTGTTTTTATTTTCCAATTTTAAATGTCAATATTAATTATTGTTAAGAATATTGAAAATTTACATATTGAACTTCGTAAAAGCTGTTTACGCTTGCTAAGTAAAATCACTGTCAGAAACCCAATAAATTTTCGTTCGTAAAATTCCGTTGTAGTTTTTATATTCATTATAATTGCAATCTATATTAAATGGAGCTATGTATGGGTTATGGCATGTATGATGGATTTATTTAAAAGCCAATCGGAAACTTGCCGTGGTGGGATCGCCTCAAGAATATGCCGATCCCTTTTTTTTCGTGAGTCTTCTTAGTATTTTTAACTTTTTATTACAAACGCTCAAATTATCACCTTTGAAATGATACTTTAGGTTTATGTCAAACGTTTAAACTCCTCTGTAATAAAATTTAGGTAGAACGTTGCTCCAAAATACTGCACTAAAGTCGATTACTGTGTAGTCAACCTTGTACAGCTCGAGTCCTCCCTTCAGCTATCTATAAGGGCACCGACTTAGACGCTTAGGTTAGGATAAGTATGTAAGTCATACATACTATTCAACAGATGACCAAGTGCTGTTGATTATTCATAGGTTATATCTATATCCATTAATACCTATATAATAAGATAAAACAATTTAATTTAATTTATTTATTAAAGTTAATAAATATGTTTTACATTAGTTTGTAAGTAGATACATATATGTATAATTATATAATATCGCTTACTAATGTTTGAAATTTGAGTTAAAATATGAACACACTAACCAGTTCTTACAAATAAGTTTTTAAATGAAAAAGAGGAAAAGCAATTTGTAAATAACAATTATTCAACATATGGTTAGTATCGACAAGTTAAAAAATTACGCAATAAAAATGCAAATTGTTTTACATAAATATTATTTATTTTCTCCTGTTTAAGAATTTGTCGTCCATATATTTTACTTTAAGATAATTTAAATATCTTACAATAAATTCTACGTAGTCGCTGGAACTCACATATTCTTGTCATTGTATACAGTGTCCTTATCGTTCATATTTGTCTTACCTTAAGAAACGTATTGAATACCTTTCCGACACACATACGCAACATTTGAGATCGTTGGAAAACTTAAATTTGAATATGCCAATTCACGTTACAAGATTTTAGACAGATCGTTGAACAAACCTCAAATATTTAAAAATAAATTTGGCGGGAATAAAAAATCAATAGTCCAATGCTAGCAACCCCCGCTGAAAATCGCAGAGCGGCAAGGATTAAAATTGAGATTGGAGACCTGACACTTGGAGCATAAAAATTTTAAAGTGTCCAAAGTAAGAACCACCAACAATTGTATATATTTTATTCGGATTATCTGAAACATGAGTTTTGATTCTTGTGTGATACACATAAACGACATCTTCGTTCTTCAAAGAATTTTAAACACTATATTCCTCTTTACCGTTCCAGTTTCACTTCTTCGTCGTTGGCTATAAAAGATATTCATATATATATATTCATATATATGGAATACCCTGCCTAAGTTAACACGGGTAGTGTTAACTTAGGCAGGGTATTCATTAAATCCTCATTTCAAAAGAACATTAAGGTTCATTAAGTCACGATAGCCGAGTGGTTGGGTGATCGGAATTTCGAGTCAATAGGCCCGAGGGCGATCCCCAGTTGACAGGCTCGTACCAATGGGTTTTTCAAAAACTTATGTACGAATTATATCGTTTGCTTGGACATAAAGATGGCGACGGGCTCACCACCTGTCACGTTGTCCCGAAAATATCTTCAGTGGAAGGAGGGTCGAAGGGACTTAATTGTCTAGACTAGACCTCTGTCTACCCCTGTATTGGGAATCGCGTGAAGATATTTATTTATTTATTTATTAAGGTTCATTTTCTCAAAAAAAATACAATTATAACCATACCTCACTTTTAATCTGATTAAATCCTGTCCATCCAAAGGCTGTCTGGAAGATATCGGTTTGTGCGATAAGGCCGCACATTGTGCTACAATTAAAAATTTATATACATATATGTTTAAGTGTGTTCTCTGTCCTCCTGCCCTGTTGTCTTTCCCTCTATAAATAATTGGAACATTATTTTTTTTTTGAAAAAGTGTTAAGTAGAAAGTGTAAATATACACTACATTTAAAAGAAGTTTTATCTCATTAAGTTTTATCTTAAAACTGTACAAATAATTCACTATCGCTATCTGTCAACAATATTGTGAAATTGCTTTTATAAAATGTAGACAGGTGTCTTCTCGACGCAGGGTGACTGGCTTGGTACAAGTAACTCCAAAATATTCACGCTCAAAAATAATAACTGAAAACATTTTAAATGTCACACCAGTATTTCTTTGAAATGTAAATATAGTAAAAGCATTCTTTATTTTAACGCCTTGATAAGATGTCAAAAATAATTAGTTTAGGAAATCTAAAAGAAAACATCTGAAAATATATTTGAAATTTGAGCATAATTTATTACAATTTTTTTTAGAAAAGGGAGGCAAACGAGCAGGCGTCTCACGTGATGGTAAGTGATTACCGCCGCCCATGAACACCCGCAATACCAGAGGCATAGCAGATGCCTCCCTTAGCGTGCAAGAATTGGGGGAGGGGAGTGTGTGGGCCTCCGGTTACCTGCACTCACCAGACGAAACGCAGAAGTTTGTTAGACTTCTATTTCACGCCGGTATTCTGTGAGGGCGAGGTACTTCCCCGGTCGAGCCGGCCCATTTTTGCAACAACTATAGCTGATGCGTGGCTCTGCCACAAAAAAATATTCCATTTACATTAGTTAGGCTCATCATTGGAAGTAAAGTTGTTAAATTTGACAATTTGTCAAAGTATAACTTTCCTCGCTATATAAATTTCCTCGCTAACCTTTTCTTTGCAGACTCCCATATATACCAATTTTATTATTATATATTACATAGGAATAATAAATAAATATCTTCATGCAATTCCCAATACAGGGGTAGACAGAGGTCTAGTCTAGACAATTAAGTCCCTTTGACCCACCTTCACCGAAGAAATTTCCGGGACAACGTGAAAGGTGGTGAGCCCGTCGCCGTCTTTATGTTCAAGCCAACGATATAATTTGCACGTAAGTTTTTGAAAAACCCAGTGGTACGAGCTTGCCACCAGGGATTGAACTCTCTTGCCACCGGGGGTCTCTTGACTCGTAATTATGGTTTCCGCAAATAATTTAATATTGTGTATTCTCTTAAACGTTTCCCTTGTAAAATAACCAAAAAATTTAAGATGTAACTGTTTGAGGTTATAATATAGGTGGCGTTACAATTTATTATTTTTATTTTTTATGATATTCAGAAGTAGAAAGCGTTTTGTAGGATATAAACACGCAGAGATGTGAACAAAAAATAGTGAAAAGTGCCATAAACAAATATATAATTAAAAATATTAAATTAATAAACACATATATAATTTCATAGGTACATTAAAATTTTGCTTTTCAACCAATAAGACAAAAAAATTCAGGATAAGATGAAAAAAGCGTCAAGATAAAAAGTTATACTTTTCAGGTGAATAAATTTGTTCAGTTTGAATCGCGTCATATATGAGTGCATCTCACTCATATATGAGAAATAATTCTAATCTGAAAAAAAGAAAAAGTATAAGAGCATATACCATAAAAATTAAAATATACCTCATAAAGAAGATAGTGAGGTGACATCGCAGACGAAATATATCTATATTTCGTCTGCGATGTCAACTATCTAGTTCCTATTTCTATCCTTATCCTATATACCTGGTCTGGTCATAAGTTCTGTTACAAATGAAAATGCATTTTTTGTAATGAAGTAATGTTATATTATTATATTAAAATTTATAACTACTAATTTATTAGTCTCAGAAAAAATAAAATAAAAATTTTTATTCGAAATAGCCACCTTTGGCTTATTTACAGGTCTTTAATTTGTTTGGCCACGAGTCTATGGATTTTCGCAGTTTCTAGGGGAAATTTCGCCACTGCTTGCTCCAAAGTCTTTTTTAGAGAATCAATGTCGCCGTGTCATTTAGAACAGGCCATGTCCTCTAAAACTGACCATAAGTTGAAGTCTAAAGGGTCTATAAGTTGAGGTCTGGGCTAGACGAGGGTCAGTCTTCAGCTCTTATTAAGTCAGGCTTGGGTAGTTCGTGCCTTGTGACCAGGTGCAGAGTCCTGCTGGAAAGTCAACGGTATATTTTAAGAGTGAATTGATGAGAGGTTTCACAACATGATCCAAGACTGTATCTTAATACACTTTGGGTGAAATTTTCACTGCTTTTTTTTCAGAAAAATTTAGTTTTGTGAGTCCACGCCTCACCAAACCATCACTGACGCAGGACGATGACCACGTTGTACCTTTCCGATCACTTGAGTAGCTTGTTTAGAACTGTGAGCGTACACTCTATTTTGCTTATTTTAGTGTTCCTTCGTGAACATTTTTCATCGGTAAAGAGGATATTTTTGTACCTTTCACCTTCGTATCGCGACAGAGGGCATTCTGATCCAACCACTCTCTTTAATTGTAAAGATTGATTTAGAGCATCTCCTGTATATCGACGATAAGCACTGAGCTTCAGGTGTTTTATAATACGCGACAGAGTGCTAGCGGGAATCTTCATTTCTCGCGATAAGATTTTATGCTTCCTATTGGGGTTTCGACGAGTTCTGGCTTTAACAGTATTAACAGCGTTTGTATTTCTAATAACAAGTGGCCGCCTATCTTTTCTGGTTTTTGACAGAGGAAGTGAGGTTGTATCTGTTGATAGTTCGATATACGAACATACGGCTGATACCAAGCTTTTGAAGTGTCTGGAAAATAGCCGACGGCCCCATATACACTTTGTCCATGGCGATCACTGTAATCCTATTTTCTTTAACATCCTATTCCATATTGTAATTTGATGAATGATGATGAACTCGAAAAAATATGTGTAATGGCGCAAAATCGAAAGAAGTTTTTAAAATGTGTTACAAATTCATAAATTCATAAAAAGTTAAAAAAAAAAGAAATTTTTTATGTAACAGTATTTATGGCCAGATAAGTTATATATAGAGTTTAGATCTCGAAGCTACTTACGAGTAGTATTAGATTTGTTTTTTGTTTTTAATGATCTGGTCATACCGTCAGTGAGGATGCCTTATGACAAATAAAAAATTTTCCAGCGCATATTTTAATTGTTCTTTAATGCATTTTAACCGCTCTATATTCCTTCAGTTTGGAAAGAAATAATTATAAATTAAATAAAAAAAATTATAACTAGAATATTTCAATCATTATATAATAATAATAATTTCGTAAGTGACCATTATTTAAGATAGCGTAATTAATGTCTACTGCATAGAACTTATACTCCATTCGGTTACTAAGGTAAATATATTAAAATAATCCTTAGGGATTTGCACACATAGACGAAATCACAATCAGATTATCGAAAAACAAAACAACACAGCCTGTTTACAACATTCCGAGGACGCTCCATCTTTGGTAAACTATAAATCAGAAAGATAAATTGTTTTCAGTTTTATTGGGTTTTCATTTATGTAATTAATCAATCCCTTTCAAGTGCTTTTATAATTCGCAAGTTGTTGTTCAATACTATTTCTTTTTCATGTTATTTTAATTCTCGTATGTACAAAGAAAGTTAATCCAAATTTACGGTAAGTTGTTGATAGGAAACAATAAAATAAACACAAAAGTTGTGTTAGCAAAGATTAAAAGATGGACGACATGTGCTTGTTTCTCTTTCACGCAAAATTATTTCGCCATTTTTAATAAAATGGCGAAATATTTAATAATATTATTCCAGCTAACAAATTTTCGTTTGACAAGTAATATGCGTTACGGTGCATAGTATAATCATATCATTATGATATTGTTTTAGAATTACGTTGTGTTAATCTCCCAGATTCTCTACCCGTCGTTGAAATACTATACTTTGTAAAGCAAGTTCTAAATTACCATCTATTAAAGTTAGATGCTGGTAACACTAAGGCCTTAAAGACTCGTTTTAATGACGGCGCTCTTTAAGTCGCTTATACAAAGTTACTACTACAAGCGAATTACAATATTTTAAACTAATATGAATTGTTTATATTGATAGAATGTTATGTTAAATGTATGTACGCCTAAGAAGTGCAGCAACAACTAATGACGAGACATTGGGAGACCAAGCTTCGACTAACTATACTTTAGCTATACAGTATTAATTTATTTCTTGGAGTAGATTTAGATTAATTAGTAATATATAAAAAGATTAGCACATTTAAACTAAAAAGGTTTAAAGTATCTAATAAGTTGTTACAATTTGCTAGTAGTTTTATTGAATCCACTCTAATACTGTCAAACAATTGGCAATTAACTTTGTGCTGCGATTCCGTTGAAAACTAGTCTTTGCATTTCTCGGATAATGGAGTAAGTTTATAAACAAGTTTCTTTAGTAAACATTCTGAAGCAATGCCAGTTCCATGATTAATGCCTTTGTGTTAGCGAACATTTAGGCTTCAAGTGATAGATTGTTTCTGATACGATTTATTATTTAGCTAAAACTCCTAAATAATGATTTAACTATTATTTTATTTTTGCAATGGCTTAGTATTCTGTACAATATTGTATAATTTGTCACTCCGATATAAACTAGCGAAAGAAATGTTTTTGAGCAAAATAGATTTTTTTTTCAGTCTGCAATAACAAATATGTAATAAATAATCACCAATAATTAAATGGTGAATAGTATCTGTTTGTGATGTCTATACTTAATACTTACGTACTCATGAATATTCTAGTAGAAATTTTTAGAAATATTTTTTGCTATATACGTCGGCATAGTAATGTGATGATTGTTAAGTACAGATCCATAAAAATTTAATGGATTGGTAAATCACCACGCTTGACAAACAGCGATCGCAGTACCAGACGAAGTGTGTGGTAAAACATCTTGGACATTGCTGGAAGAGCCGGTCTGTTTGGTTTTGGTTTGGCTTGTCGACATGGTTATCCCATCATTTGCAGGTATTCCCGTCATATTGCCATTTTAGTTTTATTTTAATCACTATTTACGACAATCACGGGACCTAATGTGGCAGGTTTTTCGTAATTTCTTACGCCAGAACCGTAGCAATGTAGTAATGTTATGATTATAATTCCATATAAGTTTCATTTTATAATATCCGAATGTTGACCTGATATTTTTTAATCCAGGCTTCTCCTTAGTCGACTCCTACAATTCACTCGAGAAAATAAGGGATGGCATTTTATTACGCGGTTACAAAACGGCATTGTAAATGAGTATTATACGAAAATGTAAAACAATCTAGTAACATTATGTCAGACCAATGTATTAAGCCGCGCGATAAGACAGGCCGCATTACTCGAGAATGTCTCTCGACGGGCAACTCGAACAAATTGAAAGTATAACACGTAAAGACATCCTGTAGATTAAATTTCTGTTAAAAGTATTTTACGAAAAGATTGCTTTTACGAGGCAAATGATACGCTCCATTTTCAAATTTTAAATTTGAAAAATTTATTGCCATTCTTCATTTCTCTTTAATTATTCTCAGATTATAGCTAAAGAAGAATATAGGAAAATTGATATAAGTTAAAGTGCGGCCTGAGAATAGACCTCCTCCTACCTGTATTGGGAATCGTGAAGATATTTATTTACTTTATAAATAAATTATTCCATATTTCTACCCTATTAGGTTTTTATATTAAAACGTCATTTACTTAACCTGATTTAACGTAATATACGAGTAATTGAAATTGCAAGTAGAAATGTTAGAAGAAGAGGCATTACGTTCAAAGTTGATTACAAAACTTCAATTTGCACTATGAGATTTAAGTACCTACTTTGTAAGTTACAAGTGACTTCAATTTAATAAGTAATATCTTTAATAAAATTGCTTTAATAACACGGATACGTGCGCATATGGTAAAAGTTTTAAAATTAATGAGCGCTGTAGTAGTGATAATAATTAGGTACGTATTTTCTTGGGTAACATAACCGCAATAGGTATCTCAAGTTTAATTATAATTATCATTACTTAAATTATTGTGTTCATAGTAGATGTCACGTCATAATTAGCTATTTTCGGCCTATGCCACCACAGTCTGCTGTGGTTCTAAGGATGTCGTCATCCTACAATATTAAGTTAAAATTTAATTAGATACTTACGTACGTAAGGGCCTATTTCGTTCTTAACTACTTTTAACGGCCATTGCAGGAAATAGGTATCTCTCATAACATGATTTTGTCACACTCTTCAAGCTTGGCAAGAGAATTTGCGTTCACAGAACCAAAAAGGTAAGAAAGAAGAAAAGAAATTAAAATATTCTTACGTCGAGGCTTTACAGCAATTAATTACATAAAGTTAAACATAGTATTCGGAGAATTACTTACCTCACTCATAATTTTGTTGAAAACTGATAATGTGTACAAAACTAAATTTAACAATTTACTAAAATAAATCACGATAGCCGAGAGGTTGGGTGGTCGGAATTTCGAGTTAAGAGACCCGAGTTCGATCCCCAGGTATCAATGGGTTTTTCAAAAACTTACGTACGAATTACATTGTTGGCTTGGACATAAAGACGGCGACGGGCTCACCACCTGTCACGTTGTCCCAAAAATATCTTCGGTGGAAGGTGGGTCGAGGGGACTTAATTGTCTAGACTAGACCTCAGTCTACCCCTGTACTGGGAATTGCGTGAGGATATTTATTTTATTATTTTACTAAAACCAAAAATGTCAATAGTAGGGCGGGCGCTAACTAGTTGTTGATGTAAAAAGACTTCGGATTTTCTGTTTTGATGTAAATAATTACATTACAGTGTTATTATTATTCTACTAAAGACAAATCTTTTAGTAACTTTATACTCACTAAAAGTAAATTTAAAATGCGTTTGGTAACCTGAGAACAAAAGGAGATCTGTTGATGTCTGACGAAACAATAAGCCGGGGATTAAAAGCATTGCAACAAAAATAACCACATTACTGGAATGATAGAGTAATTTTCTTAGACGTGACGTCCTGAGAGGAAGAGTAATTTGAATGTATTTATTTTTTTCTGTCATTTATGTGAAGTAATAGATTTGAGTGTTGAAATCAATTACCAGGACTGTTACTGTCAGGTGCAGATTATTCGAGAGTGGACTCTAGCGTAACTAATTTAATTTCTCACAATTTTTTATTGATTTTTTAAGCATTTAGGTTATGCAGAACTTTATATTATTAAATTAAAGAAGCCTGTGTCAGTTGAAATTTTAAAAATCTCTTTAATTTAATAAAAACTTCTAATTTCATGGTAGTAACATAAATGAAGCCGTTGATGAAATCCGCCGGTTGCTGCTCTCATCAGGTCAAGTAAATGAAACTAAATTATTACGAAGGTTCTCAAAACGTGTACATACTTTCAAAATTCTTTGTATGTATATGAGTGGTTTATTGAAAAACATTCCGATACGAGTATATAGGCCAAACTATTTCAGTGTAAGAGTTTTGACTTACATATACGGTGAATAATGTTGGAATTAAAGCCTATTTGGAGTTACGCGTAAAACTTTAATCAAGATTAATTGCTTTTAAATATAATGAGTGCTGACGCTTTGTGGTGTCTTCTGATGATCTAATAATTTTATATAAAACCCAATGAGTGTCTTTAGTCCTGATTTGTATTATTGAATGAGAATACCCAGTATATGTATATACACTGTAGCTAGAAGGAAAAATTGAAATAAAATAGCGTACTCATTTATATACGACAAATGGTATTTTCATGATCATTTTAAATAAGAAAGGAAAATTTTTTTGTACCATATGATTTTAAATTACGGTACGGTATGAAATTACGGTAAAATATATTAAATTAACGACTCATTGTCAACTGACCGGTGAAACACAGAGCTATTAAACGTAAGCATTACTTGAGTACGCCTGAAATTCTCAGAATCTAACATTCGATACTTTAACAGAAAAATTAGCAAAATATCTATCGGCTCTCGTGATAGTCATGGTGACTATCGAGAGAAATAAGAAATTATGCATAATTGCGTTAGTAAAGGCTACCTACCACTTGATTATATGACTTAAACACTAAATGTCATAAAATCTTAACCTTTAAACATTTGCAAAGCTTCGTTTTTATTATGTAAACTTTATTATAGTATTACGATTGATTATTACATACATACAATCAAGCCTCTTTTCCTCAGGGGTAGGCTGAGACCACTTCTTTCCACTTGCTACGATCAATACATACTTCTTTCGCTTCGTCCACTTTCATTATTCTCTTCACACATTCTCTTCGATTTAGGGTACTCCTGACCTGGCCTTTTTTCAGAACGTCCCTTATTTGGTCTCGAAACATCCGCCTAGGTCTTCCCCTTCCTACACTTCCATTCAAACTCGCCTTATACACTTTTTTCGTCAATCGTTCTTCATTCATCCTCTCGACATGGCCAAACCATCTTAGCATACCTTTCTCAATTTTAGTCATATTCGTATATTTTACCCGTAATTGAATAATAATGGAATATAATATAAAACAATCATTTTAAAATCAATTTTCTTTATTAGTGGACCCGTTAAATTTTTATATGGTGATTATCTTAAAATATTTTATCTTATTTATTTTATGTAATCTAATTAATACTCTTATTTTACGATAGAAATTTTCTTTACTTTAAGTAGTATGTTTGCTATCGAAATATTTTCATAATAATAAATAATTAAATATCTTCACGCAATTCCCTATACAGGGGTAGACAGAGGTGTAGTCTAGACCATTAAGTCTCTTTGACCCACCTTCCACCGAATATATTTTCCGGACAACGTAACAGGTGGTGAGCCTGTCGCCGTCTTTATGTCCAAGCCAACGATGTAATTCGTTCATAAGTTTTTGAAAAACTCAATTTGAAATATTATCAGATTGTCTTTCAGGCATTTATTATTTAAATTCGACGATTTAAAAAAAACTTTAAATAATAAATCGATTTTTGATCGTTTGGTGAATAAAGTTCGAGCTACACTACTAATAAACAAATAATTTTCCTGTTACCTACGGTATTTACACAGTCCAGAGTCTGCCGTCATTCATAACTACTGTAATGAACTACTCAGTCGGTCATCACTGTTATCTTTCTGTTATTACTTTAGTGTTATAACCATTATTACATTCCAGTTATAAGGATAAAGCGCATTGATTAAATACCCTGTCTAATTTGAAATATTGTCATAGTTTAATGCTCTATGTATTATATTCTATTGTATTATAAAAACAATATCTTCACGCAATTCCCAATACAGGGGTAGACAGAGGTGAAGTCTAGACAATTAAGTCCCTTTGACCCACCTTCCACCAAAGATATTTTGGGGACAACGTGACAGGTGGTGAGCCTGTCGCCGTCTTTATGTCCAAGCCAACGATGAAATTCGTACATAAGTTTTTAAAAAACTCATTGGTACTGCCACCTGGGGATCGAACTCGGGTCTCTCGACTCGCAATTCCGACCACCCAACAACTCGGCTATCTATTGTATTATAATTACGAATATCTTCACAGCACTGCAGAATGATAATTGGCCATACAGAGGTCGTCAGAGGACTGTTTCGTACTTTCGGTTCAAATTTCACCAGAGCTTATTTGGGAAATCGTGATATCCTGTCTCTATTTTTTTTTAAGAAAATGGAATTATATTATACACCAGACTGTACATATGTAAGTTTTAAATACTTATTAGTACAGACCTCCCTCCAACTCCAATCGGATAAGGTGATTCTAAAAAAGACATTATGAAAATGTTTTATTTTAGTATTTCATTGATATGTATAATGTGAAAATTTTTGATGTGTAAAGTGACAATGCTATAAAGTTATACCTCAATCCTTCATTGCCTTGTCATGCTAATCTAGAACCAATTGTGTAACCTCTTTCTCATTGCTGCCTGGAGGGTTATCAGTGGAGTACCGCAGTTTCATTTAGCGTTACTATTTACGTGACAGTTTTCTTCATGATATGATTTTATACTATTATAGGCGATCCTAGTTTATTCGGTGATTTATCTTTCTTTGGCCGATCCACAAAAATATATGTATCCTTAAGAACTATATTATAAATATAATATGTTATTACTTTGCAACTAATAATGTAAGGATTATAGATATAAATTCTGGTATCACGTGCTTGTAACCTATAAATACTGTAATAAATGCAACTAATAAACCGATCAAGCTTTTATCAGATCGTTTATGTACCAGTATAAACATTACGAATTTTCATTGCCATATTGACTCGGCATACTTTTCGATTCATTAATTAAAAAGTTCATAATTACCGTAAACCGTATTACACGAAACAATTAATCAGCAGGAGTGTTTACATCATTCTAGGTCAAATAGTTTAGAAAATTCCGTCGAGCGGTTTAACGCATAATATTTCCGAATTGGCCCTTAAGATCAGTCATTAATTTGCTTACCCAAAGAAAACATTATTGATGAATTATATAAAAAGTACTTACTATTGATGGACTTTACTGAGACAACAATACTTACTATTAAGATGGAGACATAAAAATAATATACCTGTTTAAAATGTTTCTTTCTTCTCAGCCATAAAAAGTTATCTTTTTATGACTAAAAGTAGTATAATGTTTTGACGTGTGTATGTTTGACGCTTGGAACAAATATTTAATTACTCACAAAAAGTACGTCCTGTGTTCTACGGGAGCCATACTATGACCTTGTGTGACGCAACGGTAAATACGATGAATAAAATTCACAATAGCTTTCGGTCACAAACGGGTGCCCTAATTTCATTCGCTGCATCAATTTGATTCTCGTTGGTATTATTACGTTTACTTCAGGTAAGTCGGGTCAAGAACGTGTCATCAAAGAAGAAATAATAATTTTGAATTTGCTGGCATTCATTTCAAATACAGTAATTTACTTGCTCACTTTACACATTTTTGACTCGATCTCTTTACACAGAGATGTTAATTATTAAGGTACTGTTACTGGAAACTTTATATTTAGAAAACACTAGTATGATATTTCTTCTCCTTTATCGATGAAGGTCACAAATGCGTTGTAACCCATAAGAAATAAAATGGAATTCACAGTAATCGTAATAGTGGTTCGACTGTTGTCATATATAGCACTTATTATCTAATATTTATTATCTGATACCTAGGCTAGTTTAGAGGTAGTTTTAGTCCCTATAAAATACCTTATTGTTTACACTGTATATTATAATACATAGTGCAGCATATTGGCGACAGGCTGTTGTTTTAAATCTTTTTCAACATATACTCGTAATTCTTTCAACCATGTTTCCCTTTATTATTTTTTATTTTTTTCCTTGTATTTTTCAAGCGTAAAACAGGAAAATATTAAGGATAGTGTTTTCTACATTAAATAGTTGTATTCTGTGATTTCATAAACTGTCGTCATAAGATGGGGATGACGAATTAATTTCGATTTCTGGAACATTTTTAAACCAACCTAGTATTGAGGCCAGCATCATGTGCTTATATCATGGGCTAATTAAGTTCTGGGAAAGACCTACATCCTGCAAACCGTAGGTTTGTTCTGTACGATAACATTCGCTATAATCGCAACGTTCGCCAAGCGAATTGGCACTCGCAGTATCAGACACTTTGTGCTTTAGATTCTGCTGCACTTCACTGGTCTGCTAAATTTTATTTTAGCATTTTTCGACCTGGCTTTCCTGCTAGTGTCGGTAGTCACTTCTTACAACAAGTAGACGAAAGGGGTTGATATATCTATATCTATATAATCTTAGTTCCATATGCTAACACAACAATATCAAATCAGTTAACATAATCTCGATTTTATACCACACTAATTTTGTTACCAATACAAAACCGTGTTTCTGTGTCAATTGTAGTAGGCTAGAGAATAAGGAGTGTATTAGAATATTTAGATTTGCATTAGATGAATAATGAAGATAATAAAGAGAATAATCACATAATTATTAATCAAACGATTCCCTGCGATGACGTCACCACAGATATCGATAGTGTAGATACCGTACGCATCTTAGAATAAATTCGCAATAATTATCTGTTTTAATAAGCTTATCTATGTACATGATGATCTTAGGGCATTTTGCAGAAAGCTTAGATTTTATAAAATTAATTAGAAGCTTGCTTCAGATATATAAACCCTATAACAGAAACATATATAAACCCATATAGAAACTTAGGCTTGCACACTAAGACGGCGATAGGCTCACCACTTGTCACGTTCTCCCAAATAAGCTTTGGTGAAAGGTGGGTCTGAAGGGACTTATCTGTCTAGACCAGTATAGGGAGAATGCGTAGATAAAAAAAGGACTAGAAAGAAATATTATTACGTAATCAGTTTCGTAATAAAAGTTTATTTGATATAATATTATAATAGTGTTACTTGGGTTCCCTTAGGGCAAACACGATCCATTTAAAATCAGAATCGTGTTTTAGCAATTCTTTACTGAGCAAGAAATCATTTCTCCAGACATATTTATAAACACTGCTGTTTCTTGAATATTAATATTAAGAAATGGGCTAACTTTCGCCATGTGGTGTCGGCGTAAGAATGTATCACCCCCTTTTTTCGCGTCGGTTTCGTGAGATATATAATATTTTTATATATATATATATATATATATATATATATATATATATATATATATATATATATATATATATATATATATATATATATATATATATATATATATATATATATATACATATATATATATATATATATATATATATATATAAAAATATCATTATTGGAAATTTCGGAAAAATTTCTCCTTTCGTATGATTAAAGTGACTTAAAAACTTAAATTACATAGCCGAGAATCGAAGTCATAAGCTTCAAATTTATTATTAATTACTTATAGAAGTATACATATACATAAGGTCCCGAACTTCGAGGCCAATTATAAAATTGATGGCCTGGTAGGTAAAGGATATAGTAGTTAAAGGCAGGTTTAGAATTCCAGCATACAATTTAAATAATTAATAAGTATGTTATCGTATGTATAATCATGTATGAAATCCATAACTTAAATTATTTATCTAATTCTTTATCTTAAATTATATATATATATATATATTTATATATATATATATATATATATATATATATATATATATATATATATATATATATATATATATATATATATATATATATATATATATATATATATATATATATATATATATATATATATGACTTCGATTCTCGGCTATGTAATTTAAGTTTTTAAGTCACTTTAATCATACGAAAGGAGAAATTTTTCCGAAATTTCCTATAATGATATTTTATCTGAAATTATCAAGCTGTTTAAAAACTAGTCTATTAAAACAGAATAGTCACGGTAGTCGGTTCGGTGGTCAGAATTTCGAGTTAAGAGACCCGAGTTCGATTCCCAGGTGGCAGGCACGTACCAATGGGTTTTTCAAAAACTTATGTACGAATTATATCGTTGGCTTGGACATAAAGACGGCGACGGGCTCACGACTAAATTGTCTAACTCCTATTGGGAAAGGAATAAAGATATGTATTTTTTAATATCCTACATATTTTAATGTGCTTCACACTAATGAAAGACTTTTTTAAAGTTTACATTGATTGTTGTTATTTGCGTGATAGGTAAGGATAAAAATCAACTGAAAGTATTGGCTACTATACTATGTGCTATATATTTTTAAATGTCTGTGTAAGAAGTAGAAGTGGACTTGATATTGAAAATGAAAAACAAATCGTTCGTAAAATATAAGTGTTGTTAATAAAAATAAAAAGCTACACTAAGTATGAAGGTAATTCGCAGTTGGACATTAACAAACAAATAACTATAGGATTTATGAACCGTAACACATTTAAGAGTTGGCCTAATGTTTACAACAACGGCACAAGGAGCCGATGTTTCATTGTTTTTGTTGTCACTAATTAGAAGAAAAGTAAAGTGACAATTATTACGAAGAAAATTCTACGTAAATGTTCCCTAGCACGATACCGTTAACAGTAGTCGTTCAGTTTACAAGCGTCCGTCGTACGGAGTGCCGCGCCAGTCCTACTGGATAGACGTTAAAAATATAAACAGAAGTTTTTAATGAAGTGAAAATTATCGGGACATATCGAGATATAAGTAATATGTGGGAGCTTTTGTAAGTAAATTGCCGCACAATATATGAACTTCTTTAAAATGTCAGTTTTTTATTAAAAAATAATTTAATTAATTAATATTAATATCTTCACGCAATTCCCAATACAGGGGTAGACAGAGGTCAAGCCTAGACACTTAAGTCCCTTTGACCCACCTTCCACCGAAGATATTTTCGGGACAACGTGACAGGTGGTGAGCCCGTCGACCGTCTTTATGCCCGAGCCAACGTTACATAAGTTTTTACAAATTCCTAGAAAAGTTTTTGAAAAACTCATTGGTACTGCCACTTGGGGATCGAACTCGGGTCTCTCGACTCGAAATTCCGACCACCCAACAACTCTGCTATCGTGACTATTAAAAAATACTTTTGTTTTTATCTAAAATACTGAATAGAAGTAATGTTTTGAAATAATTATCTAACAGAAAGAATTAGAACTATAAATTTATTTCAAACATTTAACGAAAATTTATATATTTTTTAATCTATATATGATATAAATTTAATATGACTAAATATTAAGGTGTTCATTACATATTTATTCATTATTTATATTTACACATTTATAGTTATGAATGTATTTACGTAAGTATTTACATTCCTATACCTTAAAGCTTCAATCACATTACATTATTTGTTTCTTTAAACCAATTAAAATATTTTTTCGAGTTTCGAAACGGTTAACATAAGTCGTCTACTGAACGTGTTATTTACTTTCAGTTACTGTCAGCCTGAAAATACATGTCGTGTGATGCCGCTTTAAGAAAATATTTACATTCGTTCCTTAGCCTGTGTTCAGCGGTGGACAATTGTTATCACAATTTGCTCGTTGGGGCTATTTTATAGTATGTACAAGTGAATTAAAAACCAAGTTAAATCAAGTCTTATATTCAATTGTCTTGGCATATATCTCGAACTTCATTATCAAGGACTTTTTTTAAATAATTTATATTAAAAATTTAATCATGAAAATAGTGGAACACAATATACTGATTTATTGATAATTAACTGTCATCGTTGCACTTCTATGTTTATAACTACGCACGAGATGCCGATTGGTGTTATACAAGTATAAATTTATGTTTCCGAAACTGCTTAGTTACGTGAAGTACTCGTAAATTAGGTGAAAAATCTACATAGGACGAACAAAAATATCGAAAGTATATGAATAAAGGAAAGGCATACACGAGAATATTTGAAAAAGTATGTGGACCGAAAAGGGGTCCGTCATAGTTATGATGTTCCTGTGCGGTATGGCGGTGCTTATAATTATATTTATATTACTTTTCGGACATTCCAACTTCCGAATGAACCCGTTTTATTTTGAATCCGAGTGAAAGAACCGGAACCGGCGATCAAACACAGTTCGCTAAAGTTCATTGAAAATGAAGCGAGTATTTTTTTTTTTACTATATAATAATTGGACCTAAAGCGAGGGAGCTCCCTGAAAGCGATAGTATAGATTATGTTACTTAGTTATAGGCCTTCAATGTCAATTATAGGTCATAGTTATCCAACATCGATAACAATCAACATTTCAAAGCTTTTCCCCTTCGTCACTCTTACGACACCCACGATATCTCGTTTTTCTTTTCTCGATTTTTCTCTTACGACACCCACAGTTCGATTCTTTCTACCGCGATCACATAAATGGTTATAAATAAATAAAAAAATGTCTTCACTCAATTCCCGATGTAAGGGTAGTAGAGGTCTAGTCTAGACAATTAAGTCCTTTCGACCCACCCTCCACCGAAGATATTCTAAAGACAACGTGACAAGTGGTAAGCCCGTCGCCGCTAAATGGTTATAGTATATTTATTTCCAACAAAATTATATGTTTGTGAAATATAAATTATTGACTATACTATATACTTTAGGTGATCTTATAGTATATTTACGATTTTTAAAATTGAATATAAAAAGTACCATTGGCTTGGATACTAAGACAACAATAGACTCACCTCCTGCCACGTAGTTCTAATAGGCTTTGACGAAGGGTGAGTCGAAAATATTTAATTATCTGGGGTATCTGTCTCCACCCCCAGTATTAGGAAAATACAAATTAAATAAATAAAAAATAATATATAACAATATGTTATTTAACAAAGCCAATGAAGCGCCTGGTATTTCAAGTGATGCTTGGTCAACTATTGTGTAAAGACTACTGTTTTTACTATCGAGATTTTGGTCCGGCATTAAAAACATACTTAATATTTCCCGTAAATGTGGGTAAACTGATCGATAATTTTTAATTGGGTACTCCTTTAATTTCTATACATTTGCTTCATATAAATATTTTTATGTGCTAGATAAAATACTCTGAATATCAACGGTTTATTCTAGCTAAAAGTGACGCAGCAGCCTGTAAATGGCAACTGAGTTGGTTTCTTTACTATATAGTACGCTTCGGAAAATGTACGATTGAAGTATCATGCCCTTTGAAAGTTTAACTCTGACATATTCTATTTCGAATATCTTTCTTGACTTTTAAGGCAAAAATAATACGTTACACGTTTATAATACCATCGTGTTTTTAGTGCATCTAGAAATAATCGAGATCGGCAAAAAATTGATATAGTGACGAAAATTGAAACCTACTGAACTGAATATAAAAATACATGTATAGATAGGGACAACATCACATACATTGTTTCGATCCCTCGGACTCGGAAATGACGAAGACACCACAAACATCCAGAACTGAGAAAATGTAAAAAAGTGGTTTTTCTACATTGAATCCATTTCTAATTGTCCGGGAATCGAACCCGGGACCTCAAGATGGCGACACCTTGAAAACCGGTCTTTGCGCCACTCGTCCACGGAGGTCATCAAAATGGACAGCTATATCACTATTGTCCATTGGTATCGGCTTTGCTTCATTATATATTAAACAACGAGGTATAGCAGAACTGGTTCAGAAATATGTATTGAATTTAACCATATTCTGCGTGAATTAATGCAGAAGTAGAAAAATATTTTTATATAAATATCTACGAGTATTTGTATGTTTATCACCCAATTGCGACACTTAATTTGGCACACAAATGTTTTATAACGAGTATTAGCGCATACTTAATTTTTATGCCACAACTTTGTAAATGTCTCCTTAAAGTCTAAAACCTATATATTCTACTTAATTAAGATGTACTTACAGTAAGATGAATTTTGGATTAATTAATAAATTTACTTACTTACTTACTATGCCCAAATTCCATATCATATTTTGTCTTGTTATCAGCTTATTTAATATTTTTGTAATGGGCTAATAAAATAATAATGGATTTATTCCTTGTACCCTTGTTATAAGTTTCAATTAAACAATTGTAATTGTACTTAATTTTTATTATTTTTTTATATTATGAGAATTTTGATAAATTCCATAGAATACGCAGATTCTAGCACTTATTAAAAAATAGGATATCTTCTATCGACAAAATCGCTATATTCCCTTGTTACAAGAATTTCAAAATCACGAAAACGAAGTCCCTATTATATTTTTAAGAAAATGAGGAAGAATTTGCATACACAGCGCTTACTAACATATGACTCTCATAACATATTCATATTACATGACTCTAATATTAATATATGACTAGATACAGTTTTATCAAGTACCAATAGAAACATGGAATGTTATTTCAGTGTAGACATAATGAGTTTGAACGTTGGAGGAGTTTTCATATAATTTAAATGATATTTTGGTATAAGAGAGTAGAAAATATCTTCGTCTTCATATGACATTGTTATAGTTTTGAACTACTCGTATGCCGTGACAATGAAATTTAATTTGAAAAATGTTTAGCAAATTAAAGAAATAATAGATACAAGCTTTTGTTTTCGAGTTCCCTCACATAAGACTTAATTTAGGCACATTCCATTATTTACTACTTTTTTATACATGGGGAAATATTTAACGCATACTCCTTCGAGAGAATGCCTCCTCTTCCTCTCCCATCAGGCTAGAGGCGCCGCAACACGAACGTATCTGACACGTTGGCCTCCAAACCCACGTGGGTGACGAACCTTCCCGAGTCAGCCACAGCAAGCACAGGACGGCGGGTGCTTGACCGAACACCAGCCCATCCGTCACCCTTTCGGCCACGGAGGGCAGGAAGATCGACGCCTCGCAATACCGACAGTCCTCTCATCCCGTGGCTCCACCTCAGCCGCATCAGCAGCCTCCCAGAGACCCACGCTAGAGCATGGCGAAAAACTCTTCTTTCACCGCGACTCCACTTCGGCTGTGGAGGGCACGGAGAGCAGTGCGAAGGAAATTAAGCCAACACTCTCTCCACAACCCACCAACACGCACCCGAAGTGGGTTCACTAGTTAAGTCACCATGTGTATTCCTCTTGGTGGTTGGTAGGTGTCCAAACAACGGTTACTAAGCCCCACCGCCACGACAAGGCAGGAATCCATTCAGGAGGTTGTCTTTGTGGCCTATAGCAATAGGAATTGTAAAAAACCGTTATAACTCTCCAGAAACATGCATTTCTTTTATAATTGTCTTAACACTAGAAACTCTGTAACACTCAGTTTTAGAGACTAACCAAAACATAAAACAAGCAAAAGCTGACCTTTTACTCTTCCGCATGCTGAACTTCATGGCAATGTTGGTCGCCCATTATTGCGGCTTCTGTAACGTAGAAAGCACTGAACTTACCTACTTAAACAGACTATCACTGACAGCACAAATTGGTTGCAATGTTTGTATTCCACGAGCAAAAGTAGCGTAGTTTCTGGAACGCGGTTTAGATATCCGCGTTCTTTTGGTTTCCTGGTTTTTGTCAAGAAAATACAAAAGATAAGTTTTTGGTTGACTTTCACAGTTATTGAAATCTATTCAGCTTGTATTTTATTTTATTTAGCTTTAGTTAAACTTAATTTATTATTTCATAATTAAATTTTTTAAGTATCTCAAATTTTACCAACGTTACAATAATGTTAACGTAACGACAAACAGTGATTGGGATGAAAAGCTAGAAAACAAAGAAAAACGCGGCCAGATGACGGACTACAACAGATATAAGTTGAACGTAGTTCGCCTTAAGAAAAACCGGAAAAAGAGAGACCGTACAATAACTTCTTCTACCAGAAGCCAAAGAAGTAATAAATAATAAAAATATAAATAAAAACATCTTCACGCAATTCCCAATATAATAGAAGTAATTTATGTTTTGTCTAAACAAAAACTGTAGGATTTAAATGAACCCATCAAAATTACTTTGAGCTTAAGAAAACAGCGGCATATAAAAATCTAGGCATAATCTTTTCTCATACGGCGAATATTGACCTATCTTGTCAATTATAGGTGAATTAACTACTTCTTCTACTTCATTTTAGTTTGATTTTTTAAGATATTACTCCGCCACATATTAGTCCTTTTTTAATTTCGGAGGTTTCTCTTAGTCTCCAAAGATATCAGCATGATAAATTGAGTTTTGTAAATTTTTACACTAAAACCTCTCAAAGAAAATTTCTAAATCATTTAATTTATTTTTATAACGATATTTTCCGTATGGATGTTTGCCCCTTGCGATATTTGAACTCATGTTGAAAATGTAATTCCAATGAGAGTTTCAGGAAGCTCAATAAAAGAATTCTTAGCATATCTAAGCTGAGTTTAGCTTAGCTTAGATAAACTAAAAATAACGGTGTAATATAATGACCAGGAGATGTTGTTGTCAGAAACTAAACGCGTGTCATTCGCCCGCAGGCTTACATTTTGCGAATCAAGTTCTATTTTTGTTGGACTTTCATAGATCTCATTTCTGTAAATTGGTCCATAAGACATTACTCTGAATAGATTTACTCAGTTTTAAGATTATTTTATCTTCACGCACTTTCCTATATTAGAGTATCCTATCCTACGTCAATATGGGAAATTGAATCATACGAATTCTTAAACCTTTTTAGACCAGTGGTGAGTAGATCGCCATCTTAGTGTTCAAGATCACCGTACAATACACTTATACTCATGTATATTTACATGGATAAATTCATTTATACATACAAACTTTCATGATTAGTGTACAGACATTCATATTGAAAATACAAATGTTAGTTCCCAGCGGTATTTGAACCCACAACCTTCTGAGGGTTGCCGGTTCAAATACCAGAAACAGCAGGCACTACCATCTCGGCTATCAAATCGTCGTTGTTTTAGGATAATTAGTATATTCTTTTATAAATTGATAGTTTATAAAGTCTGTGAAGTACGAATTTGTAACGTAATAACAACGTAAGTAAGTAAACAACGTAATGTAAATATAATAATAAAGGATCCTTGGGTATATTTTAATTATGTTATAAGACATAAAAAATAATACCTATAGTTCTACTTGAATACCAAACTTGTTTGAAATGTATATCCTATCCGAGGGATATCGGAAAATGTCAATAAAGTTGGTAACAGATTCATTACGCTGCTGCCTTTGTTCCTTAGCAACTGTTTTTGTTTTCTGCTGATCATTTCGAATACTATTTTTACTGCTACTGTCGTATTTTATCGCGTAAGATAAAATTTTAGAGCATAGAAATTTTAGAGGATTTTGTTGCAAAAAGTCACTTTTATCATTTACCTTAAAAATTTACCTTAAAATCTTATGACAGCGAGTTCGGATGGAAATTATAAACAAAGAGGAAATGGGATGGAAGGAAAAGGAGAAAAGGCTTTGGGTTACTTTACTTTTTGTATGATACGAAGAAACGAGATCCAAGACAAGAGATTCACTGAATGCTCCTGGTCACCAGCTTCTAACTGTGGTTTTGTTGGTATCGAATTTTCTTCTGAGATCCAAAACCCTCAACAGTCTAGTGTCTGATCACCTAATTTTCACTAGGTCACGTATAAAATAACCTGAAGAAGTTAAAAAAATGTTCCGGGAACACCCGCCAACTATACACAAATTTTATTATTCGGTTTCAGTAATGATGCAAAATGTTTATCAAAAAATTCTGTCAAATTTTTTCAGTCCCTGTATCTTGTATCAAACTAAATATTTATTTGCACTTATTAAATATTTACGTGAAAAGATATAGTTAGATGATAAAACTACACGTATGCATATTGTGTTACGTTTTTCACTATCGCATTTAAAACTTGACCTAAGCGTTTAGAGCGTAGCGTTAATAAAATATTTACATTGACGTCAATAAGCAAAAACTATTTACTTTAAAATATTTTAAACCGACTATATTTTTTCGTAGTAATTCGTAGACATTAAGTAAACATTCGTTTTTGGGTCGTCCTCTAAATGATAACTTCAGTAGTTATAAAATAAAACGCAGGGAGTAAATGTAGTGGAACTGTGAACAAGTAAGTAAATGAATAAATAAATAAATATCTTCACTCAATTCCCAATACAGGGGTAGACAGAGGTCTAGTCTAGACAATTAAGTCCCTTCGACCCACCATCCACCGAAGATATTTTCGGGACAAAGTGACAGGTAGTGAGCCCGTCGCCGTCTTTATGTCTAAGCCAACGATATAATTCGTACATAAGTTTTCGAAAAACCCATTGGTACGAGCCGGCCACCTGGGAATCGAACTCGGGTCTATTGACTCAAAATTCCGACCACCCAACCACTCGGCTGTGGCGACTTTTTATATCTTTTGATATAAAACCAATTACCAACCATATTACCAATTATGTGATATACATGATATCTTTTGATATTGTATTTTTGTTTAATATTATTAACGGCTTAATATTGTTAACGGCTGTTGTTAATAGATATGTCAATATCATATCTAGTCAATTTATATTGCTATTCGGCCAATTTAAACCCAGTCAGCAGCCCGAAGATTCACGATTACTGATTGTACTCGGGGGCCCCTTCTAGTTGTTAGGTTTTGTGTTAATCACCACTTGAGCTGCTAGCTTAACAGGTGGGTTAACAATTGCTGTATGCTCCGCAGTATATACGAAGTGACTATTCCGGATTATTATATTTGAACTATCTAGGTCTAAATTAATGTATTAAACATGGACAACTTTATGGGCATATAATGCCTGTATAGTTTGTTATTAATAGCTGGTAATATTGTTAACATTTTAGTTATTTCGGAATATTATATCTGATAACAGACCTGATTTTCTCGATCATAGGTTACCTTTAACTATAATTTGTGGAAACGCAATGTTATTACCAGTTCTTGGATAAATTTAATGATAATGATAATTACTTTAATGTTAATAAAAATAATATAGTCTTTATAACTATTAAGAAAATGTATAAAACTGAAATAAATTATTAAAGTAGTAAATGTTTCTTTGCAGAGTCAAGAATCAAATTACTTCATAAAGCGAAACTGAGATTGTAAGAACATAGTGATGAAATATCATTACTTAAATTGGACTAAATATTGCAAATAAAGTAGTTAGTAGTGACTAATGAACAAAAGATTACGCCGAAGTAACAATGCTGTCTGAAGATGATGCTCCTCACAAGTACGAAGTAGAGAATAATACCATTTTAAATGACAGTTTCAACTTGTTCGACAACCCGAGATTAATATCTATCTTGAAGTATGGAGCTAACAATCACAGTACGAATATTGAAGAAGTTCTGAGAGCATTAGAAGACTGGAGGAACAAATATAACATATCTGTTACTAAAGAATGCGAACATTCTGATTATTGTACTGGAGAATTCCAGAACGTTATTGTTGCGTATAATGGCATTCACGGATACGTCAGTTTACTGGTAAGATTTTAGTTTTAAAACGTGTACTAGCAATTTTAAATAAAATTATTAGTATTCCAGTTAATTACTCTGACTAAGCTAAACAGTGGTAGAGCCACGCATCAGCTTTTGTTGTTGCATGAATGGGCCGGCTCGACCGGGGAAGTACCACGACCTCACAGAATACCGGCGTGAAGTAGAAGTCTAACAAACTTCTGCGTTTCGTCTGGTGAGTGCAGGTGACCGGAGGCCCACTCTAAGGCCGGCAACGCATCTGCTATGCCACTGGTATTGCGGGTATTCATGGGCGGCGGTAATCACTTACCATCACGTGAGCCACCTGCTCGTTTGCCTCCCTATTCTATAAAAAAAAAGCTGCAATGTTTGTCAAATCTGTCAAAGTTTCAAACCATTAGGCTATTGATGCTTAAAACTGACAAAACCTTCTTCAATATAAATGCTTTTAGAAATTTACGAAGGTACCTCTACCATAGTGCCAAAATAAATTTAAGAGAAACCTATAAGTTTTATGAGTATATCATTTGTCCCATCACTATATCTTACAAAAGTGATAGTACAAAAAATTATTAATATGTTAACAAATTATAAATGTAACAAGAAGTCTTTGTAAGTAGCTAAAACTATTGTGGGGCAAAGAACGTAATCCAGGACTGCTGAGTCCTTGAATCTATTTGCCGCAAATCTATTATTCGCAACTGCTGACAATGCCATTGACACGAACTAATTTACTGGCAAAAATGTAGGTATGTATTATTATAATAATATTTATTACAATAACAATAAATCGCAAGGATTTTATTTATCATATTACTAAATATAATATTTAGTGGGTAAAAATGTGTTTTAGCTAATTTTGTATATACATTTCAATGGTATGTGTTATACCACAGCTAAGCTTCCTTTCTATTTTCAGATTTGTATATTTGGTAGTTTAGCGAACGCCTTAAACGTTGCGGTACTGACTCGACGAGATTTAGCTACGGCGCCTATAAACCGACTATTGAAATGGCTTGCGGTAGCCGATGTATTCGTTATGATGGAATATGTACCTTTCTCTGTTTATAGGTATATGGTAAGTAAAGAATCAAATAACTACGTTATGTGCAATAAATGTATAATGTAAAAATTTTATAACCGTATCCTACAAACTAACATTTACTAATGACGGAATAAAATTAACTTACACAACTAGAACAAAGTAACGTATTCTTTGGAAAGCTAGTCGGATGAGCTTTTGAGTAAAATTTAGCTATTAGGACCTTTTGTGTAGTCAAAAAGTATAATCCTCTATTATTGATAGTGTTTAGGTGTATAAAATAATTTAATGATAATTTTTTGTAAGGAGTACATATACATACACACCCATTTCATTTTGCAAATTTAAGTTTGCTAAATGAACATACAGTAAAAACAATAAACATTTATTACTTTTTCAGCGAGAATGGAAGGTATAATTTAGTTATAATTTATTTATTTTGACAGAGCCTGGGAACAAGTTTAAGTAAGCCTTGTTAATTTAAGTAAAATAGTGAGGGCTTAGTACCATACAACCTGTCGTCTTATTTAGGGGTAAGAATTCTCTACCCCGTGGATCTTCAAGTGGTTGTCGTAAGAGGCGACTAAGGTTTGACTAACTGGTGTCTGATACTGCTATCGCCAATCAATTTGCCAAGGAGAGGCATAGACTTCTATGCAGGGCATAGGTCCTGCAATGAACTTCTACAGTGCAGTGTACTTTTATACTATATAGTGCCAAATTTATTATACGGATCCTGGGAAGTGCAAAGGAAACTTAAAAGCAAACCAAAATATCGACATTGGAAATGCGGTCCCTTGGCAACAAGTACGGCCAGTGTAAAACGAAACGATTATATAAGTTAGATTTAAAATTTCTTATAACTAAAGCATTCAAGAAATTGCTCAGAGAACAGAAAGTCAAGAGTACCTGATTGATTTGTGTAATAATAATAAGAATCTAAATGGAATAAAATTCACTCACATTAGACGAACGCATACGTCAATATTTCACTTTAACTTTCGCCGTTGATCGATCTCGTATCTACGGAAAATGAATGTTTTAAGTCGATATAAGTTGATGATTAAAACTTTCCATAAATATGTGAATGTGAATAATAGACTAACGGCTTTTATAGCTTAATGCTTTATTTAAATAATAGAAAAGATTAAAGTGGAGTAAATGTAATTTTATTATTGTCTATATAACCAAATGTCGATAATACGGGCATCCATCAAATTCGGTTCGATTATACGATAAGCCAGCCAGGAGGTTTCGCGTAAAAGTAATTTTTTAGGTGAAGCCATCTGCGGTGCTTAAATAACTCTGTAATACACTAACCAGTTACATGATTAATTATGAAAACACAAATGTTTATAAATAACAATAGGAACGGTCTAATTAAATTGTAAAATGTAAAAATAAAATTGGTGTGCGTTGAAAAGAAATTAGCTCAATGATTTTTTTTTAAATTAAATTATCACAAACTGGATATAATGCAAATAGTGTAATCATAAATATAGCTCATTTCATACAGGCAATTTTTTGTTTAAAAACGATTAGGGGCCAAAACCTTTATTTTTAAAAATTATTGATACAAGTAAGGTTAGGCATATATCTTACATTTTTCTACTCATTAAAATATATCTTCACGCCATTCCCAATACAGGGATAGACAGAGTTCTTGACAATTAGTTCTTTCATCTCACCTTTCGCCGAAGTTATCTTTTGGTACAACGTGACAGAAGGTGAGCCTGGCGCCGTTTGCATGTCACAGCAAACGATATAATCGTATATAAGTTTTGAAAAAACTCAAAGGTACGAACCTACTATATGGAGATCAAACTCGGGTGTCTCGATTTGAATTCCGGTCATCCAACTAATAATTTTTCTGTACATCACATGTTATAAACACAAATATATGTTTGCAGCTACTGCCACAACAGAACGAAAGACCGTATTCATGGGCTGTGTACATGCTCTTTCATATGCACTTCACTCAGATCTTCCACACTGCATCAATAATTCTAACATTGTCCCTCGCAATTTGGCGGTACATAGCGATCAAGTAAGCACAAAACTTTGTTCTGTATTATTATGTGATTACCACTTGAGTTATGAAATTTTGAAATATTTTTTACTTGTATAATTGCTACAAGTTTTTGACTAGGCTTACGACGATGAGGAAAGTTTTGATGTAGTCGATAAAAAAGATTTTATATTTGCTTGTTACTTTCTTTTTCATTATTTTCAATGGACATTAATTTGACATTAATTTTGCGTCTTAAAAGGAATGAAAGGGCATTATCCCGTCCGATATAAGCAGTCGTTATTGAAGCATAAATATAACAATAACAGACAAGAATGTTAATTTGCTAGTTTAAGTAATATTATATTTTTCTTTTTATACAGAATTAAAATAAAAAACTTTTCGATAAAATGATGTATAACGTAAAATCTTTTACTCATTTGTATATACATAAGTCACATAATTCATTGCGTCCCGTGGGCGTTCTGAGAGGCGACTAAGAGGAAAGCTTTGAAAATGTAATTAACCACTAACAGATGGAGTGGTAGCCAATTGAAAAAATAGCGACACAAAATACAGCAGACTGGTGATGGGTAACACCGTCTAAGGTGTGAATGCCAATTGTAAATGCAAAGCATGGGAAACCTAAATGAGTGTTTGCCATGCTTCACAAAGTATGGGAAAGGCCTATGCCCTTCAGTAAATTTTTATAATAGTTACGATGACGATGACGAAATAATTGCACCCAGTGTTATGTTACATATCTTAAAGTTGTGCTTTTTTATTGTGTTTTCAAATTATTTCATTATATAATGGATAATTAACCGTAAATTGATTAATAATCCTACGATTACAGGTATCCTTCACACAGCCCATCACTATGTACGGATCGACGTTGCACAATAGCTATTCTTATTAGCTTTCTTTTGCCACCCGTGCTTTGCATACCGTCTTACTTTGTAAGTATTCGTGGGTTTTTTTAATAAATATAAATAAATATCTTCACGCAATTCCCAATACAGAAAGTAGACAGAGGTTTAGTCTAGACATTTAAGTCCCGTTGACCTTTGAGATTTTCGGGACAACGTGACAGGTGGTGAGCCCATCATCGTCTTTATATTTAAGCCAACGATATAATTCGCACATAAGTTTTTGAAAAACCCATTAGTACAAGCCTGTCACCTGGGGATAGAACTCAGGTCTTTTAACTCGAAATTCCGACCACCCAACTACTCAGCTATCGTGACTTCTTTCGTAACATACGTAGCTATCGTAACATAAACTAAATAAAGCTAAATACAGTAAAGATGATAGCTTAGAGAAAAAAATTACAGGAAACGTTTCCGAAATCACAATGACTAGAAAAGATAAGAAAAATAACACGAGAAAATGTATCATTGTACATATTTACTTAAACTTTTGAAAAACCCATTGGTACGAGCCTGCCACCGGGGAATCGAACTCAGGTCTCTTGACTCGAAATTCTGACCACCCAACCACTCGGCTATCGTGACATATATGACTTATGGTTTTTTTAAGGTATAAAAGTATTTTCCGTCATGAAAACTTCAAGACACTCTATCTCTCTTTTATCTCTTAAAACTTCATCGTTCTAAGTCGTATTCTCTGATAAAATTTCGAATATTGAAATGACAGCAAAATGATAATTGAGGAAGTGATAGTTTTGATGCATACAATTCGCTTATAATTACTGAAATTGTTAACAATAGTTGAAAGGCAATTAATGAATTATAGGATTTATTGACTAAGCCATAAGCTTCGCAAGAATATTGCTGACTTGACCGTGGCCTCTGCATACACACCCCAAAATGTATTGATTAGTTAACACAAATTGATTAGTACCTATTAGATGGATAACTATCTAGAGTTTTAGTTATACATTGTTAGACAATGGGATCAAGAGTTAGAATTTGATGTAGGTCTCTTTTAATGAAACAATTATAAATAAAATAGAAACAATTACGAAGTACTATACTAAACAACAAGCTACAAGGGTGGTCGTGCTAGAAGCGAATGAAATATGAATGAATAGAAAAGGCGAATAAACATATGGCAAACGTAACAATCATCTTTAAAAATAGTCCTAAATTAGTCAACTTACTAATTATGGCAAATCCTTCTTATGGACCAGGATGAATTTATTTTATTTTATTTATCATGTGCACATAATATAATAAACAGAGAATGTATCTATGTATGGACTGATAAAAAGGAAGAAATTGTAAAGTGAGATTCAAACTCACGTATAACATGTTATCTTTTTATTTGTTGATAACGATTCTGTAGACGACCTTATGGCGTACTTGGTAGTGACCCTACCATCGCGGCTAAGGGTTGCGGCTACGAGTCCTGCTAGGGGCAATCATGGGTGTGAAGAATATGAATGTTTTTACTGGAGAAATCGTTATTTATACGAATATAGGAATATTTATCTATATAAATAAGTATGTAATTATGTACCGTTAGTGTCTAAACTAAGACGGCGTTGAGCTCACCTCCATCACGTTGTCCCAAATATGCTTCGGTGAAACTTGGGTGAAAAAGACTTAATTGTCTAGGCTTCTGTCTACCCCAGTACATACAATACAGTATAAATAAAGAAATACGATTCTTTAATATGAGAAAATGTGTTTCTGAAAAATAATTGACGATTTGTGTAAGGAAAGGATTATCCTGTAAAAAAAAAATATAATAAAAAAGATTGAGATGGGCATTGTTACACTTTCACATAAGTTAAAATTAAGCTCCGGCGATTTACATAGCTCGGCTCTTAATAATCTGAATTTATTGATGTAGGACATTAGAGATTATTTTGTGTTAGCGGCACTTGTGCTAAGAGCGCCTGATATTAAATATTGTTTGCTAAAAGTTGCCTAGGAGATTGTCATCTTAATATAACTTTTGTAAGAGTGGTTATTACAGAAACTGAAAAGGAGGCCGCATAAGTTGGGCAAGATACCAATAACATATAAACTCGACAAATACAGATCAATTATTTAAAAATAGATTAGAAAAATCCTCAGTTAACAGGTGACAGGCTCGTGGGTTTTTCAAAAAAACTTATGTACGAATTATATCGTTGGCTTGGACATAAAGACGGCGGCGGAAATGTCTTCGGTGGAAGGTGTGTCTAAAGGACTTAATTGTCTATACCTCAGTCTACCAATACAGGGGTTGCTAATGGCGTGAAGACATTATAGGTTACATTATTAATTTAAATGTATGTTACAGGTGTTTTCAATCCATAAACAATACGCATTCGACAAAACCGCAAGTAATGCACCGTCAAAAGTTTTCTACGTGGACTCCAATTACGATGGCAATCTATATCAGCTGAATTTTTGGGTTCACGCTGTGTTTATAAAGCTGTTGCCTTGCTTTATTCTAACCGTTATCAGCGCATGGTTGATACGTGTGTTATATCGAGCAAATAGCAGAAAGAAAGCATTAAAAGGATATAATGCTTGTCCGGCGAATGCAGCCATTAATGGAAATGGAAATGTTTTTACCAAAAAGGTTACCAAACGTTCAAAAGCTGAACGTAGAACTGATCGTACGACGAGGATGCTTGTCGCAGTTTTACTCCTTTTCTTGTTGACTGAATTCCCCCAAGGTATTCTTGGTAAGTATATATACTAATACATACAGACTGTGACGTAGAAAATAAGAAGCTGGCTATTATATTAAAATATGTATTGTATATCATAAATGTGATAATAACAGCTCGCTTTTAGATTAAATTGCCAGAAGCAAATGCATTATGATTACCAGGCCACAACTAAATTAACTGTCCTATATTTATAAATGGTAGCAATGTATTAGGTGATGGGAGGTCTATCTTAACAGATACATAAAATATACTTTATAATACACATAAAAATTTAAAATACATTCACAGCTTACCAAGATAAACTATAGATCTTTTAAAGAACAAATAATATACTAATAAAATAATAATTACAAATATTTACAGGGACTATTAATATTATCCTGTAATATACTTTATTTCAAATGTTATCATTTAATTTCAAGTTTGTACCATATTGATCTTAATGACAGAATTTGTATTAATTAACTCAATGTAAACCGTAAACATGTCACATCTAAGAACACAACATGTGCAATTTAGTTTGATATATTTTTTAATTTTATTTTTATACTTTACTTTGGACGCTGTTTTGACAATTTATAAAAGAAAAATGATTTTTAACTTCAACTTGAACTAAAGGCATGTAAGTTCTGGTCTAAGTTCTGTTATGGTATTTTTAAGAAACCTGCAATTTAAAGCTTTCCTCTATATCGCTTCTCATGAGAAGGATTAATGTTGTAAATTTCTTTATTCTTATTATCATCGATTCCACACGGCAATTTCCTATTGCTCCTAGAAATACACATATTCGGAATAAATTTCTTTGCTCATGAACTAAAATATTTCAAACATAACTTTTCCGACTTTTACAGGTTTAATGAGCGGTGTGTTGGGTCAATGTTTCTTCAAGCGCTGTTACTACTTATTCGGAGAGCTGATGGATGCTTTAGCGCTCTTGAATGGCGCCATTAATTTCATCCTATACTGCTCCATGTCTCGCCAATTTCGGACCACTTTCGGACAACTTATAAGAAATCGATGCGCACCAGCTCTAAGAAATAGCTCACACACAGAGCTCCAAACTACTTACGTGTGAATGTCCATTAAGGAAGAGTTTCATATGATGTAAATAATTAATGAATTACGAAATTTACGTTAGTGAGTGAATGGTATTAGCAAAATAATATAGCAACGAAAAGAAATGGTTCTCACTCTGTAGATTATGCTTAATCTTTGTGATTTAAAATGACGTAAAACAAAAATTAAAACAAATACTAAAAGTGATTTTTTCTTAAGAAATTCGTCTTTATTTAAATTTTGAAACTTGGATTCGTATATATAAATTCGTATATATTCAAATATTTACTTCAATTACCGTATATAATATAAGATAATATAAGAGAAGTACTCTGTTTTGGTCAACAAGAGGCTATAAAGTGAAACGGAACCGAATTGCATAGGTGTAGACGTGTCTTTTCCTGACTCTTTTAAATATTGTATTTTGATGTATCCACAAATGAAGTCATCAGGTGAGAGGACAGCGGGGTATTGGATAGTGCTGGAGAGAGATAGTAATATCCTAGTCAAATGGTCGTGGGGATAGAGACAAATATATAGTGATATATATAGAGCTGATGGAACACCAAAAGCTCATAATCAGAATCTGACATACGTGAGTCCCTCAATGGTTTGAGGCTGATTACCCATCACAGCGTACCACCATAATGAAACAAAAATATCTTACTAAACTATGTATGCAAAAGTTTTTTTTTTTTAAAAAACTTTACCAATGTATGATTGATATAAATAGAATTAATAGTTTTGCATGCTATTTAATGGATGAAATATTTCAATACGTTAGAGAGTCAATGTTAGAAGAGATTTTTAGCAAAAAACCAAGGTTGACGCTTTAGAATTTGTGTTCACTATTTGTGAGATTTGGGTTCAGTTCAAAATTGATGAACATTACGTCTCCATTTCGCTTTGAAGATTTCAAACCTTTATCGTTACTACGTGTGTAGGCTAGTTTTATAAACAAAAAAGGTAACTCCTTTTTTTCGTTCGCAAAGAGAGAATTTCTTTCTTGTTCAATAAGAGACTGCAAAATGAAATAGAACCGAATTGCAGAGGTGTAAACATATATTCTCCCGACTCTTTTAAAAATTTTGTGTATCGAACAAAAAAGACATTTACTTTCTTGAATCCGAAAGTTTTAATCAGAATTAACACTTTTCAAGGTTTAATCCATATTTTATACAGCTTTATTACAGATTATCTCGATGTTATAGTATTATATTACGTATATTCAATATGAAATTGAAAAATATGTATGTACAATATCATTTTTAATTTTATATGAAAGCTTTAATTTGTTTTTATATGTAATTAATCTCATAGTGGCTTTAAGTGTGAATACATACTGGAATAAATAACCTGTTGTTTTTATTTAGTTACTGTGGTTAAAATCTAGAACATATTATACACACATTGCCGTGTGGTAACGGCGCTAGGATATTGCCGTGGGTGTCGTAAGAGGCGACTAAGAAAACAGCCTTCAATATCGTTGTGGCAACCGTTAGATGGCGGAATAACCGAGATTGGCGATCGCAGGAGTAAAATACCTGGTACATTTTGCACCTTAGTCGCTGCTGTCCGTTACCTGTCTTCTTATGTTGGTTCGGTATTATATAGCCCCGCCATCTATCGGTAGCTAAAAACAACAAGCCTCAGAAATGGCTTAGAATGCTAGAAAGAGACCTTTTATTATATCCCCAATAATAGCCCACATAATATCTTTACATGTGACGAAAATATATAATAAATAAATATTACTATTTATAAAGAAATATTTATGAATTAATTAAAATATTACTCTTTATTTATTAGGTTCACATTTATTTTCGTCACGTGTAAAGATATTATGTGGATATCCATAACACACTATTTTATTATATTAAAATTTCTGTTTACTATTATACCATATTTTATTACTACATAAATATATACATAAAGAACACATACATTGCTCTGATCTCGAAGTAAGTAGTTTAAGCATTTATGTTATAGAATCACAAACAATGAACGTACATTTCATTATTTCGGCAAAATAATGGAGTAGTAGTATAGACTCGGCCTTCAACGCCAAGGGAGTTCAAATCTCTGAATTAGAAAACGTATGGGCAAACATTTGTATGATAAATATGAATGTTTGTACTCGAATCATAAATGCTTATACGTGAGTTATCATATGTTAAAGTGTACATGTTAATGTACATATATCTTTTCATCTTTCAGTTCATAAGATACAGGAAATCTTAATTTGAGACTGAAGGAAGCGTGAAATAGTTCTATACATTAAATCAATATTATACAAAGGGTACATTTCAGACCTTTATGAGATTAGGATTTTTTTCGGATGGAAGTGTTCATCATTCGTGTTATTGGTCCAACTTGAAAGGCAGTTTTTATTTTGTGTAATCCATTTATTTTTTTAATTCATTTTTAGTGTTTAACAAGTAATTGACTATCGGCAGATGGTAAAATAAACACCAAAAGTTAAGAAATTAGAGACAAAAGTATGCGTACTGGTTACGAAAATTAGCGTCTAAAGTATAGGGTGTACTTAAACATCGACAATTCGCTTTCATAAGGGGGCGATTCTGGTTAACACTCCCTTCGTAAAGGCTTTTATTTTTCAGTGGGCTTTTCCTGGGCAATAAGGCCAGGATAGGTGATGTTTGGCTAACATAGACTACTTGTAGAATACATAGAGTTTGCATCGTATCGGTAGGGCCACTGACACGCCGTCGTAAACATGACGGCCTTTACACGAAAGTGAACTTATCTTCTCCCTGTCTCTCCTAACAGACATGTCAGAAAATTCCAATCTACTGTAGGTGGTACTTATCGGTTATAATGCTCAGGAAGACCGATTCTTGAACGAGTTCTCCGGTATCCTACCTCTGCCGGATCAGTGATGCGTCTCTCACCAGAATTGCGAGAACCACGAGAATTCAAAGCTGTAAACATTATTTATATATACGCAAACTTTTAACTCCCGTTGTCGTAAGCTTTAGATGTAGCTTATTGTTTATAGATAAAAAATGTGATGTTTCAAACAAAGTACATAGAGTGAATATATTTCAAAGCTTTTGATGTAATAAAACGGTTGTAGTCTAAACAAATAAATTTTTAATTACTAAATCCATTGTAAAATACACCTGGACGTTACAAATATACGAGTACATAAATTTATTTAGACGTTTGCGGAGGTACAGGCTCAGTTTTACCCACAGTTTTCAACTGTCACGACATCCGTGTGATCCGAATACGAATTAGGAGACTTGAGATCGATCCTCTTGTGGATGGCTTCCAGCAATAAGTTTTTGAAATGTTCTGATTACATGCGTGCAAAAATATTTAATTTTCTAAACCCCAAAATAAACACTCCGTGTTAAGGAATAAAATCAGATCTTATATTTCACTGTTTTATATTAATTTATATTATAGTTACACTTCGCTACCGTATGAAAATTAATTACATTTCTGGCGTTATGTTCCACCTACGTTACAGTGATAATTACAATATTCCTAAGTACCTTAGTAATTCATACAGTAGCTTGATAAAATTTAATGTTCTATCCGAATTCAATTTATTATGTCACGTATTTCCATAGTTTCACATCCCACGTTTTAGTTATTTTTAACTTTCACATTCTTCACCGAAGCTTATATGGGACAACGTGCAAGTTGTTTAACCTTCCATTTTCGTTTTAGTGTTTAATCTTACGGTACATTATACTTAGGCACATATTTTTTTAACATAGATATATTTACATACACTTCGTCTATCAAGTACAACTTCTTAGGCTCATGTTCATTACACAAGTCTTTGCCCTCTTAGGATTCAAACATAATTATCTGACATATGTTTTATATTACAACATGTATCAAACAAAATGTCAAATTCCATATTCCGCACAAAGAAATGATCGATGAAATGAATTTTGTTTGATACTATTGAAGAAAATCAATGCTTGAGAGCTATGCAACAGTGCGAAAAATGTCGTGGATTTAAACTTTATCCGTGTCAATTGACTTTAATATTTTTTATTTTATATATTACTTTTATCGATCAGTTTTCTCTACCTACCTCATTGGAGATGACGTTGTTGATGAAATATTTAAAATTAAACTATTTTAAAGTAGATAATAATTTCTTATGTCCTAATTTAACGTCTTATTGAAGTCGAAGGAGGCGATTCGAAATCTGAATGTATACCAACAGACAGCGGGGTAACCATCTCCAAAGCATAACAGTACGTGTAAATAACAGTAGACATGTGACGCCTGTAGGTTTTGGGTGCAAAATGTCTGATAGTACAATCACAAATCCGATTGCCAATGTGGCTTTTATGGCAACACCTATATTATTTTCTGCCGTGGAATTTTACAGGTCGTTATGAATGTATATATTGGTACTGCAACCGGTGATCGAACCCTTTTCTGTACTGGTCTGCTGAATTTAGTTTCATTACTTCAAAACCAACGTACGTTCCAAGGTCGTGTATGAAAGTTTAACCTAACTACAAAGAGTATTTTATGGTAATTGCAGTTTCGGAAAGCGTATAAAAAGTAGTTTTGCAGTAAATATTGTTTGGTATTAGAGGAAGGACGTAAGAAAATACGAACACAATGTATACGAAGCTTCCTGGTCCTTTATAAATCAGGCGACATTAAGGGATAAGGGACCTAAGTGAATTAAGTTGTACTGGGTTTCCATTGTGTCTGTTTTGGGTATTTTTAATATTGACTTTTCTTATAAAAAAATTTCCGCTACTATATAATCAAAGATTTTTCCATAAGAAATATAGAATTCTCTTATATATATTTTTTTACATTCATGCAATTCCCTACTCAGAGGTCTAGATATTTTTTCTTCTTTAAACGCACAGTTGACAAGGAAATATTTGCGACAACGAGATAGGTGGTGAGTCTCTCACCGTCCTGGTATCAAAGTCTACGATTCAAGACGGACATGACTTTCGATTAAATCTCTATACTTTTATACAACAGTCAAAACTTTAATATGTTACATTACATAACATAACATATAAAAGTTTTTAAAACAATGACGCTAATACCTCCTCTACCCTTAAACCGTGGGTGTTTAAGCCACGGTTACTAAGCCCTTCCACCTAGGAAAGAACATTTCAGGTCATGTAACATCTAACTTAATCCAGCGACTCTTCACTGAGCAAATTTAACATATTAAAATCTCAAAAACAGGTGTGTTCCAAAATAAATAAACAAATGGTAGAAATAAACAATAATCAATTATTTAAATACTTACATCAATTTTCAGAAGTATTGGTTTTAACTGATAAACTTATAAGACATTTAAAAAATCGACTGAGACGCGTGGTATTTAATCACCGCTGTAACGTGGCAATACTCTTTCCTTCGAGATACAGTGTATAGAAATAAGAACATCTTCAACATATAAGAACATTTTCTGTGCCTCGTTTATGTCAGTTGCAGTTACAACCAGTGCCTTTCGTTTCAACTACGCCTGCGTTATACAGAGATTAAAATCAAATATCCTGCCCAACGATCATAACGAACAGTAAAAGTCCAGTAGGAGTCCTTCTCCCATGAAGAGGCTCTGCAACCCATTACCAGTCTGCTGAATTTTGGACTCGTATTTATTGAGATATCCCCGTCATCTGTCGAAATCGGTTCAATGTTGAAAACCACTTTTTCTGCCTTGTATCGGGGTTTATGGTTGTTTGTTGTTTCTGATTTCATACCTCAAGTGCTTAGCTACTTACTTGTTAAGAGCAATGGAATTAATGTAGTCCCTATGAATGTAAGTATTGATTTATATGTTGCGTGGGTATGATTTTAAATACGAGGAATGCTGTCTTTATATAGAATTGAATAGAATAAAATGTTATTTTATCTTCCACAGCAACTATTTTATAAAATACAATATAAAAAAACAAATTACAGCCTTTACTTCTAGAAAGTATTAATTTTATAAACGGCACGCGTAATCATTTTATACACTTCATGTAAATTGATGCTGCAATGGCGAAAAATGTCAACATACTGCTGTAGTGACACCACAACGCTGATTTTCAGTTAAAACCCAAAAATGAGTCTATCTAACGGACGGTCATTAGAGAAATTCTAAATTATGGAAAAAATCGAATATTGCCTTACCAAGTAAGGTAATGTACGTTATTTGGTAAGGTAAACCATAATGGAAGAGGTATCACCTTTCCCGAACGGGAAAAATTACAGTTTACAATTAAATTTTCTATATGCAAGACAAAAGTGAACTTAAAGATCACATACAGGGCACCTAAGGTAATTACTTGGGAACATTTGGAAAAAATAAAATACAACTCAAAAGAATGGTACACACAGAAAGAATCAACTTTTTCACGCATTTTCGGCGTCCATTTAACGCTACACGTACGTGAAACATTGAGTATAATATAAACGTTAATGTAGTGTACAAAGTTAAATTGTAACTGAAAATGTAAATAGAGTTCATCACTTTGAACAGAAGAAGTTCAAGAAATACTTCATGCTGTGGTAGTAATAAAAACGCATCGCCCTCTAAAGAGTTTCCAGAGTCCCTGTCGTCTGGCTAAAGTATAGTTTCTTTTTAAAAATTAAAAAGAAACCCATTAAATTGTTTGTAAAGGTGTTTCTATTGCTATGAATTCGCAATTCTATAGTACTTCAAGGGATCTTTTTCATAGACTCAAACAATATGAAAGTAATACATTTTTCGTATCTTTCAATACGAAAGATTCGAAAAATGTATTCATTTGTTAGGTAATTTCACTCCTTGTATCTCATTCAAAGAACTTAAAAATGCTAGTTGTACACGTATACGGTATGAAAGGCTTTCATTAGGGCTACTTTTCTTTGGTCGCTTTATTTCAAGTCCTTAGAAAAAAGTGAGATATTAAAATGTCAATACTATAACGAAAACTATGCTTGAAAATTAATATTATTTTTGTTTAGTTGATTAGATGTTAATAGTTAAGGGCTAACCTTAAACGTGGAATAAAGACGAATGTTGGTTGCCAGCATTCGTCTTTATTTATACCATTAGGAGTGTAATGCAGCAGTCTTAATCGATGTAACGGAACTTAGAAAAACAAGACATTCATTGTAACATTAATTCAATTAACAAGTAATTCCGTACGGAGGGCAGAGGCTTGCAGTAAAGTTTCCTGATTACACTGTAATTCGCTTAGAAACGTAGATTGTGATTTCTTTTTCTTTGAGCTTTCGTAATTTATTGTACCTCTAAAATATCCTGCAAGAATAGTTAAACTAAAAAAAAATAATTAAGATACTATATCTTCACGCCATTCCCAATACTGGGGTAATACATACAGAGGTCTAAACAATTAAGTTCCCTAAGACGTTTGAGACATTCCTTCCACCGAAGATATTTTTGGGACAATGTGGCAGGTGGTGAGCCCGTCGCCGTCTTTATGTCCTAGCTAACGATATAAATCGCACATAAGTTTTTTTGAAAAACCCATTGGTACGAGCCTGCCACCTGGGGATCGAACTCGGCTCTCTTGAATCAAAATTCCGACCACCCAACCACTCGGCTATCTAGTAAAAAATAATAAAGTTGGTATTGATTTTTTGTAGTTATTCGATTTTCAAGATTATTAGGCAGATTATTTGTTACTTATGTAGTAGTGATTACCGCAGCCATAGACTGCTATAATATACAGGGAGTACGACAAGCGTGGAACATCTGCAAATGATTTCTACAGAGAGTAGGATCATAGCCCTTAATTATACCGGCTCAAGAAAACAATAGTTGTTTATGTACCGTGCACTGTTGCTTTAAAGGCAGAATTCGATCAAATTAGTATGGTAACGCACAGAAAACCAATGATCGGCCGTAACATATTACAGTGTATATATGTAGTTTAAAATATCGATTATAAATTATTATTAAATAAGTTGTGAGTTTTTATATAGTTGTTTATTTTTACATTTTGGTCTTATGTATAAAACATGTAGCAACTTTTATACTTGCATAAAATTGATTGATGTAGGGGCGTATACTCGACCTCCAAACTGATTTCAGTTTGCCGAGAAAATTTTAATCAAAATATATTTTTTAAGATAAAAGAATATTAATGGATTTTTAATCGAAGTATGCGCAAATCTAATATTTTAAAACGTCAATTAATATTTTAACCATTATTTATTCAGGGCCTTTGAGATAAAATTATGTCTTTAGATTGGTATGTCTCCAGACAGACGTCAATTTGCTTTTCGCTGTTAAAGGTCGCTGAGGAATGCTGGCAACTTTGAACGTATTACCTAGAATCCGCTTTCAATTTTAATTTCAATTTATATATTTTAGTTTCTAATCATCAACGAGGCCTATTCTTAAAAATAAATTTCTTCACGCCATTTAATACTGGGGTATACAGCGGATTTTTTGGGACAGCATCACAGGCAGTAAACCCATCACACCATCTTTATGTTCAAGACAAAGATATAAACAGTACATAAGTTTTTGTAAAAAATCAATTGGTACGTGTCTGCTATCTAAGGATCGAATTCGGGTCTATTGACTCGAGTTCAGACACCTAACTACTCGGCTTTCGTGACTGTTAGTTCACGATAGCCGAGGTTAAGAAAAGCCAATAGGTATTCTTGATATTTAAATATCATTTTCAATACTATAACCTACCCAAAGCAATTTAAATTTTTCGCAGTAAGTCGTATAAGTGACGATTAATTTGCCCTCGTTTAGCTATATATATAATATAATAAGCAATAATATAAATAATATAATAAGCAATAATACTTGTCTGCAGTAATAGTACTGCAGCCAACAAACGATAACAGAGTTTTCCGGTTTGAACTGAATCCAAACTGGAAATTCGAACGAATTTACCTACTCGTCGTTTGCTCGTTTTTCAGCATAATCCCATGAAACTAATAATCCCAAAATAAGCTACTTTCCTAGTATGAAATATTCAAACCAAAAAAAACTTTTTATGTTAGTTTTAAAACGCATAATGTAACTTTGTAAACACAATTGAATGAACTATAGTTTAAAACAATCAAAAACACGCTTATGTAACTTGCCCCCAAGCTGTTTTACGACGAGATAGTTATTTTCTTAAATACTTTATTTTTTTGAATTTATAGAATATTGTTTTCCACTTCTTAGTTGGGCTAAGATTAAATCGAAATATCAAAGCGTCATATTTAAAGACGTACAAATTCTTCAATGTTTTGAAAATTCGAAAGCATTTAATATAAACGACGTTGTGTGACGTATTGCGAGCAAGTCGTTGTACTTAACTCGCATGCATGAGAAGATTAAAGTTCGATAGCTCTTATATTAATAATAAAGTATAGGATAACTACGTATTTCATGTTTGTTTTCAGGTTTGCTTCACATTGTGTATATTAATGCCGATGTATGGTCATTGAGAGGAGAGTAATGAAAGGGCCAGCAGTAGAAGCGGAAAAGAGGGGAATATGATAGGCTGATATGGCCAAATGTCACTTCACTCGTTCACCAAATGAAGAAGTAATATGAACACTTCTTTATTTCATTGATAGTGAAATTTAAGAGTTTGGGAGGATGGGCCATTATACGTTGTACAAAAGATATCGTAATCCAGTAAAAAACAGATTTTAAATAAGACAAGAAATATTTTTAAGTGGCGAAATTTATGATATTTTGAGGTGTGATATTGCTCCAATTTCTCCTAAAGAGACTCCAATTTGAGAGAAGGCCTATGCATATGAGTCAATATTTGCACGCCGCTGCTTTATTTGAAACTTCCTACGACATGTATCACCCTATACACAATAATTTCGATAAGGTATGACGTTTAATGGCCATATACAAACGCACATGAATATACATACACATATAGCCAAAGGAAATTAATAACAAAACAATTTTACAGATGAATTTTAAATAGAAATGATTGATGATGACTCCATTGATTTTATATTTACTTTCAAATTTGCCTAATATAATAAATATAACATAAATGAGTGTCAATTTCTTTCTTTGGTGTAAATAGCTTGAACATTGTTATTAAAAGCTTATAAACCTAGTAGGCAGATGTCTTTAAACGATTATAAGACTCAGATGCATAGATAATATATATTTCTCTTTAAGGTGTTGTATAAAAATACCTAACATTGAAGTATATTTTAGAATCTTAGTGTGATAGAAAAGATTTACAAAAATGTCAAAAAGTAGGGTATTTTGAAATAAAATACAGTCGCGCTGTGTAATAACAATACGTATAACTAAAAGGAATATAAATACAGTTCCAATTTACAGAAGTCATTTCAATGATTATTATTTAATTATTTCCATTTGAGTTTCTGTTCTTATTTGAATAGAGAGAGAACAAGAGACCTTTAATAACAAACGGCACCGTTACAAATAACAAACGAGGTTGTTACTACCTATTTACCTACCACTTCAATCTACGCGACGGAAACAGTAGTCGTTTGGCATTGTATTTCCACTATATAGGTGTAACTAATGAAAATAATTTGTATTTAGGTGTTTTCCTTTAATAAAACTCTAAAAGTTCGGGAAGTGTCGACAAGTGTTTCGACATAAGCCGCCATCAACAGTATTGACAACCACAAGAGCGGGTTTCCATGTAAAAATGCTCATATCGACTAAAACCGCTTTGGAAGAGCTGCCTGTGAAGAGACCAAAAGCTTAAAAAAATAGGTACTATTTTATCGGCTGGGACACAAAGGCCGCGACAGGGGACCACCTGTCCCAAATAAATGTATTCGGTGGAAGGTGGGTCGAAAGGACTCAACTGTCTAGACCTCTGTTTACCCCTGTATTGGGAATTGCGTCAATTCATCTTTTCTCAAATATTTTTCAGAGAGTCGAATATATACCAGCATATATTATTTGTATAGACATATACTTTCTTTTGAAAGGTGAGTTTCGTCATGAGATCTTTCTATACTGTCCAAATCGTAATAAAATAAGCATCTTCACGCAATTCCCAATGCAGGGGTAGACAGAGGTCTAGTCTAGACAATTGAGTCCCTTCGAACCACCTTCTATCGAAGATACTTTCGGAACGATATAATTTGTACTTAAGTTTTTGAAAAAGCCATTGGTACCAGCCTGCCATCTGGGGATCGAACTCGGGTCTCTTGACTCGATATTCCGACCACTCAACTACTCGGCTATCATGACAAAATCCTTGTAAATTAATGAATTGAAAATGATATTAGCTAGAAAAACTATCGGCACCTCACCGAACAAATAGCTTCTGTTAGCTATTTGAGCTGACGGTTGAGATTATGAATAAGATCGTCAGAGAAAAGCACTTGATTCAAAAGTAGCCCCTAATTTTAGCCTAATTTTATAACAGCTTATTTGCTTATGGCATATATAAAAATCTACTAATGCTGTATTTGTAACGGGAGATAGCATACTTTCAAAGTACAAAAAGTTCAAAATACTAATATGAAATATAATTTAACTAAAAGCGTTTTTTTGAAAAGAATTCTTTTTTCAAGTAAAAGAGATGAGAATTACTAAAAGCTAATTTCAAAACGTTCTATCAATCTTGAGTTTAAAAGGTATAATACTTCGTATTTCCTTTGAAATGTGAACACCCAATTGTAACAGAAGATAAACCTACACCGTGCGATTCAAGCAAAAAGTTCCTGCCGACGCGAGCTAAAATTATTTAGCGAAAACTGTAATCTCTTAAAACGTTGCTGAGTAAGTGTCTTACAAAACTTTCCTCGTCTCTCTTGAATAGCTACATAACATTTATATTGTTTAATTAATTTTTAAAAAGATGGAAGCAAATAAAGGACGACGTGAAAAACGAATGTAAAAATTATAAAACACGGTAATACCGCAATAGGATGGTAGTCAGAGACAAGAGAGTACATAAAAAAAGAACACTACAAAACAAAAAAAAACTACTGCAATGACGACGTCAATGGACACCGCGGTGGGTGCGGGAAACAAACGGGGAGGTACCGGGAGCAAGGCGGAAGCAGAATGGTCAAAATTAATATTTTCACGAAGGCATATGGCTCGAAAAGCTTACTGATATGGATGAATGGGTGCGGCTTCGATTCGACAATGGACATTTTGTGGATTCGTCATTCAAAGTTCATAATGATCTGCTTCTCGGCATCATAATAAACTGCTGACAATGGCAATTACAATTTACGATAGAAACATATTGCATAATTATAATAATGTAAAAAGAAAACACCGAAGAAAACACAGTATCCATTTAAATTAACTTTTTCTGGCCCCTCCTTTACGGGTTTGTACCATGCTTTCGATTAAGGGTTTGAATCTCGCTGGAGGCAAACAGGCAGATTTATATCTATGATGTGTATAAGTTTATACATATCAACATCAATTACTTAAGTATATGTTATCACATCAAAGTAGTTAAATTAAGTAACATATGAACATCCAATATGCCGAGTAAAAGTCCAGTGCAAGAAATGCTTCCCCCGATTGGTTTTTCTCGTTAAGGTTTACCATAATCGTCACGTTTGGCAATCGAATAGACGATAGCAGTACTAGACACCTCTCATCCTGGACGCCCGTCACCGGTCTGCTGAATTTTGGTCGGGTATACTTCGAAATGGTTAAACCAGTCGATAGCCAATTACATTTTCAAGGCTTAGTCGCCTATTACGATTGGGCGAAAGGGGTGGTATATTCTAACGCCATAACCTTACGGTAAAAAGTTGACCATATTGAGAAAAATTGCACTTAACATTCACATCCGCAGATAACAAATTATTGCTATTAAGTGAATGTTTTTCAAAATAGTGAAGTAGTCAGAGAAGTAGACAAAGGGGTCCCTTCGACCCACTTTTTACCAGATTAGGCTAATACTGCAATCGCCAATCCGCTTTATTAGCGATTGCAGTATTAGACGCTGCTACCCATATTCGGTCTGATTGTTTTAGAGATGGTTGTCGCCATTTATCGGTGGCCATAATAATGTTGAAGGCTGTTTCTTTTAGTCGCCTCTTAAGACAAACACAGGAAGAAAGGGAGTGGGAATATTCTTACTCCGTTACCACACGTCAATTGAAAGTAGACAATTGATTATAATAGCATAATTGCTTGTTTTTATTTTTTGTAATTAAAAATGTTTATGACTCACTTGAGCTGTAAAGTATTATAACGATGTAAATATATGTATTTAATCTTTCAATACTAGTAATGAGAATAAAGGTACAACATATATTGGATTTGAGGTAAGTTTCTCTGAGTAACAGCAATAATAATGGAATATTGGAAATGCAGCCAGCGTTCTTGGTACCATCTCTCAAGGTAGGGCTTTATAAGTATTATTGTTAATAAGTATTGTAGTATTGCATTTTAGTTAATAAGTATTGTAAATGTAATTTTATTTCTGATAATAATATAGTTTGTAGAATAAAACTTTTCATGTTATGCTAGAATTGGTTAATTTTTTTACTAAATAAAGTCGAGGCGCTCGTTATTTGGTGCTATGGTTCAAAGTGTATACAATATAAATAAAATATCTTCACGCAATTCCCAATACAGGGGTAGACAGAGATCTAGTCTAGACATTTTAGTCCCTTCCACCGAAGATATTTTCGGGACAACGTGACAGGTGGTGAGCCCATCGCCGTCTTTATATCCAAGCCAAGGATATTATTCGTACATAATTTTTTTGAAAAACTCATTCGTAAGAGCCTGCTACCTGGCGATCGAACTTGGGTCTCTCGACTCTAAATGCCGACCACCCAACCACTCGGCTATGGTGACTCTTTACTGTATATCAAATTATTTAAATAGAGGCCTGTAAAAGTCAACTTTAGGACAAACGCCTTCCCCATAAGAAATGGATTTATTATTTAGGAGAATCGTGGTATCAGGCGCTTTGCACCTTAGACGCTGCTGACTGTCACCGATATGTTATTGTCGATAACAAGATACATTTTAAATCTTTTCCTTTACTTTTAAGGTACTAACAGGAAGAAAGGAAAAGTCATAATTTTATCTTCTTATATCAAACCACAGAATCATACAGTTATGTAGTTTAATGTATATATCGATTTTTGACTCCCGTAAATGTGAGCAGACCACTTTTTATTTATATTTTCAGGCATGTGTTGCTTAAAATTTTAAAGTGATATTTTAATTATAAACCAATTAAAATTTTCACCTCACGATGAATACTAACTTTATTATTTAAAGCTCAGTAATTAACCGTAAATGCCAGATTTGAAAAACTGAAACCTTTTGAGTTCTGTATGTAAAAGTTTGAGCAGGTCTGTTATGATAATGGAGATTTGTAATGAATCTAAATATAGTTTTTCATTTTTAAATTAATTTTATACGTGGAAATTAAGTTTTAACTACGCTAACAGAAAGGGTTGTAGGAATCGATTATTGATTATTGAAAGTAAGAAACTCGGCGATCTTTAGTAGCTTAAATGGTCTGTTTTTTTAAATTGTAATGTGAGTTAATTGTGAATATTTTTTTCCAGCATTGTACAGACAAAACCGTATGTGAGTTAGTAGTAGTACATTTAACAAAAAGTGTCTAACGCATGAACCGTTGTACTTTTCTTTGCTCTTTCGATAGAATCTCGGCACCGTGAACCCAGCGGCTCCACTTTTGGACGTAAAGAAACATCACTAAAAGTCACCACGCTGCCTCTTTGGTAAACAACATAAGTCAGTTCTCTGGTGATACTGCTCAGTAGTTTATTTGAGATCTTTTTAAGTTCGCACCCCTACGGCCGCAAGTAGCCGCCATACCTCTGATATTATTTAGATAATCGTTGGTGATAAGCACAAGTCAGTTCGCCCTCTGGAAAGTGATTAATGTGTAGAAGGAATGAAAACATTAATACTCGAATATCCTGTTGAATAATTGACAGCTGCCTATGATAAATTGAATATAAATGAACATCGCCTTTTCATCCATATAATGTCCATCCAGTCTAAATAAATATATGTACTTGTTTTAAATTTTTGTGGAATAACTGACTATAGGTACAAATAACATAAATTCTGACATATATCAAAAACAATTAATGTTAGAGGGTACTTAATTATCTTGTTACCTAATAAGACAAAACTAAGTGGGTAGTAACAATATATTTGTCTGTCAATGATTTATTTCAAGAGCTACAAAGCACATAAAACATTTCTAAGAATAACTACAGTGTTTTAATGGTCATATAAATCTTTAAAACATTGAACCTAAACGATTGACACGACTATTTCTAAGATAATCATATGAAAACTCTCATGGATACATAATAAAGTACACTATAAAGGAGGAAATAAAAGAGCACCAAAGGATTTTGGTGCCCATTGCGCATCCCATTGGTGGCATTGCATTGCCCAACATCTCTCAAGCTGTGAACTACAGGAACTTGTGTACATAATTCGTTACCCAAGCTTCACGCACATACTTGCAAATAGCGAATTTTTTAAATAATGTATTGTACTATTCTCAAAATGTTACGCTTGTTTAGATAAACTTGAAAGTTTCCTATCCTATTAAAATATTAGCCAATTCAGAGTTATTAAAATACGTACCAAAACATTATAATAATTTCAAAGTTGTTTTGGTAACATGCATTATTTTATAAATTTTATAATTATTAGTAAGGTTTGAAGCCCGCCTGAAATATATTTATAACATTTCAAATTAAAACGCGTCTTATGCTAATAATAGTATCCAAGGTTCAAAGTAAATATTATGAGCATAATACAATGAAAAAATAATTAGAGAAATATTACATACAGCTTTGAAGGGCAAATGGAAAATTAATTTTGAAATCCACTCTATATTTTTGTACATTACAACATTTAGTAAGGGCATTATAATAGGACCCTTTTCTGTTTATGTCTGCTATTAATAATTTCTTCTATTCATATTTTATCTCGGCAGCTGTTTACAAAATAAGAAAGATGGTTGTTTGGGTATGAAATTGTGACTGAAATGACATGAGAGTAAATTGTCTGTTATATGAAGAAGATGCAGTGCTTATTACACCATCAGAGGCAGAACTGCAGGCATTTATAAAGTGTATGAAAGAGAAATCTGAAAATATAAGTCTCTGTTTAAATGCTAATAAAACTAAGGTCTAGAACATTAGTTTTTTTAGCTTTAAGACCGGAGATCTATTTAAAAACGATGAAGAAAGAACGAAGTGTGAAATATGGTTAAATCAGGAATGTCTAGGACATGTGAATGAAGTTGTATACTTGGGGACCGCTTTTAGCCAGGATGGAAGACGTGATTTATATGTGGTCTGGTGTGTGGCTACCGGGAAAAAAGTCAAATGTGCTTGACTATTTCAGTGAAAATTTAAGGAGTAGTGAAAAGTGCACGCGATACATAACGCAGTGCTGGTACCGACTTTGTGATATGACAGCAAAACCTGGGTCTGTCACAAAAAGCATATAAGTCAGTTAACAGCGCTGAAGTTAGTATTAAAAGGGGTCGAGGTAGGCCGAGACTAAGTTTCGAAGACCATGTAAGACTTAACACGTAGACATGCGACACATCACGTTTCGTATTGTGGTTCTTCTAACGGAGAAGAAACGGCGAAAGAAACTCCGTAGATATACTCTTTTTAGCACTTTTAATTTATTTTAAAAGTTAGAAATACAAAATAATGTAAAAAAATAATTAACACTAATTTAATTAGAAATAGCATAGGTTTGATGAAGTCATTATATACATCCATATTTATTTATTTATTTAATAATTTATGTACACACATATATAAAAAAGAAGAAATATAATATAAGGGAAACGTTTGTACAAAGGCACTGCTTATTTCTTAAGAATCTTCTTCCTACAGACCTGCGACTGGAATGTGGGTAAAAGGTAGATTTCGCGTGTACAACTACTTATATACATATATACAAATACATACACATACACCATATTCATACATACATATATAAACATACATATGTAATATATACAAATAAAATACTAACAAATACCTACAGACACAATTCATAATAAGGTAAGTACATATGCATATAAAATACCCATACGGGGAGTGTGGGTGTTCATGGGCGGCGGTAATCACTTACCATCACGTGAGCCACCTACTCGTGTGCCTCCCTTTTCTATAAAAAAAATACACATAACATTAATATTACCAGAAAGTTACAATATCAATGGCATATATTCTCTTGAATAGAGAAACTGTTTTACAATCGCAAATATTTTGCGGAAGTGTAATAAGTGGGTTAATAAGGGGTTGCTGTTATTAATATATACTCGTATTCATTTTTTAGTATTAACCATTTTTGTCCAGTTTTTATTTGATAAATGCTTTAAACCTGTTAATAAGAAAACTAGAAGCGTACACACCACCCCAAGAATGGGTTACTTACTTTATGGAGTCTAGTAACTGGCGTTATAAGCTTGTGTTTGTTTCTTGTATTAAAATTGTGAATGTCACTATTCTTTTTTTCATTGTTCTATGGGAATAACTAAAATAAACAATTCTTGCTATTTTTACATATAAGAGGGATATAAGAGGGTCCCATTGAAGCTTCGCATCAAGAGTTATTCCAAGAAAAATATTCGTATCCACATGATCTAACTCTTTCCCATATACAAACTAGATTACAACACCAGGTAACATCTGTATTACAGATAAAAACTAGGTCTTAATTATCAAGTGTCTACTTTCGACCGCAAACTTTTCTGTCTATATCTTACTTATACTTAATATTTAGGGCTGGCATAATTTTACGCCACTTCTCCGACTTTACTAAACTTATCTTTACAATTGCGATATAACAGTACATATTGATCATGATTCCAACAACTCGAAGTTTTAGAATTCTACTTGATGAAGCTTTCAGAATTCATTAGGTATTATTCTGAAAACAGATTACGAAGTTAATAGACACTTTTAATTAAATTAAAATTAAATTTGGTTTCGAAGATTAAGATAGCAGGGGGTTTATCATATACTGAAATAAATTTTGTATACTGTTTTCACAACATGTGTACAACTATAATTGAAATCCTGTTGTTTGAAAGTGACAAGTGAAAGGAGACAGGAGGTAAGTAATTGTTATCTATGATAATCGAAATCGAGTCGTTGTCAAAACAATATCTAATCTATCTTACTCAGCTTTCACGATACCGTACACTTAATTAGAAATCTTTTTCATTGAAATGAGCTTATCTTGTATACATATATAATGTATTTTCGAGAAATCTTTATATTGTTAAAATATGAGCGCCATTAATTTATAGAGCAATCACTTCCATTTCCAATTATAAACATGTTAACCTCTCACATTTCAAACATTTTAAATAAAAATGTCTTCACGCCATTCCCAATACAGGGGTGCACAGAGATCTAGACAATTAAATACTTTCCTCCCATAGTCCTTTCGACCCACCTTCCACCCAACACATTTTTGGGATAACGTGACAGGTGGTGAGCCCGTCGCCGTCTTTAAGTTCAAGGCAAAAATAATACTCTGAAATTCGTACATAAGTTTAAAAAAAAACCCTTGGTACGACCCATGGAGATTTTACATGGGTCTATTGACTCGAATTCCGATCCTCAACCACTCGGCTATCGTGATTGAAACTATAAAAATAAAGTAACTAAAAAAATTTAAAAATAAATTTCGTAGAAACCTTGTCTCAACAATTTCAAATACGCAAAGGAAAACACAATCGGCTAAATCGGTGAAGCCGTCTTCATGTCGTTCGTATTATATGAATTTGTCTCATAGAAAAAGCTCTTATTGATAAAAAAAATAAAATAAATATAAATATCTTCACGCAATTCCCAATACAGGGGTAGACAGAGGTGAAGCCTAGACAATTAAGTCCCTTTGACCCACCTTCCACCGAAGATATTTTCGGGACAACGTGACGGGTGGTGAGCCCGTCGCCGTCTTTATGTCCAAGCCAACGATGAAATTCGTACGTAAGTTTTTGAAAAACTCATTGGTACTGCCACCTGGGGATCGAACTCGGTTCTCTCGACTCGAAATTCCGACCACCCAACGACTCGGCTATCGTGACTTTATTGATATTAATATATAAAGTAACATATATTACGAATTGTCATACAAGAATATAATAAATAAATACATAGATACGAACTAACGACACATACAAAGCACTTGTGTTTTGGAATCGGATACAACAAAGTTACCACAAACACCCAGACCCGAGACAATGCAGAAAAACTGGTTTTCTGCATTAAACCGACAGAGCTTTGAACGCAGCAACCCTGCGCTGGTGACACCAGTGCATACGATGTTCTTTAAAATAAAATAACATATTTTCACATACTTACATTATATTTTCACTTAGCTAAAATGTTAATTTATGAGTCTAGACAGTGGATGCGGGGGAAGCTAAAGTTCTTTGTTTGCTATTTCATCCACAGGTGAATTTAAGTTTCTGGTAATAAAGTCGCCTAAATGTTTAAAAGTATCTTAGTAATTCTTCAAGACATGTTACGTAAAAACAACGCGCAACTTAAAATTACAAGTGCCGTCGTATTTATACTACATAAATGTTACATTATATATATTACGTAATATTCATTTTTTCATTATGTGACCGATTTGCAGATTCTCGTATTCCAACAGTATACGCAAAAAAAACACCTGTAGTGTTTACTAGTTATAGGACATTTTAACGACTAGCTGCAACCTGGAAATGCTCTCTGTTGAGCTATTCAATTTTAGAGGTAATCTTGGCGAGAGAATCTCTACCACGCCGTTCTAGTACTGTATGGCAGATTTATTCTTTTTATTGGTACAGCTTTTTTACATTGTTTCTGAAAATCACTTTAGCCGAGTGGTTGGTTGATCGGAATTCGAGTCAAGAGACCCGAGTTCGACCCCCTGGTGGCAGCCGTAGTAATTTTCAAAAATTTAAGTACGAGTTATATCGTTGACTTGGACATAAATACGGCGACCGGCTCACCACCTGTCACGTTGTTCTGGTGGTGACTTCGGTGGAAAGTGGCTCTAAAGGACTTCATTTTATAATTCTCTGTTTCCGCCTTTATTGGGAATAGCGTGAAGATATAATATTTATTTATTTCACTGTTATTACATAGATATTCCGGTTTCCTGGCAATATGCGAAAATGCGAAGTGAAGTTCAACTAAAGATGTGTTTAAATTTATCTTACCAAGATTGTTTTGTAAATGAGTTATTCGTCTCTATAAGTGTCGACAACGACTCACAAGCTTGCTTACATATCCCATTTTAACTTCACTTATACCTCAAAAATAAAGAGAAATTTCTTGGTGCTTTAAAATATATAGTGCTTTAAGTTTCTGTAAAATTTTTTAATATGATATGTGTGCTGGCGAAAACCAACGCAATACACAACACACGATTTCAGAACATGTTGTGAATAGCGCGTGAACGCTTCGGAGAAATTTCAATAGAAAAACAAGTAATACCAATAATTATTCTGCGTAGGGACCAAACAATAGATATTTTATATAATATTAAGCCATAATCAATAGTAACGCTTCATTTTAAATGTTAAATTGTGCAAGAGAAATTCTTTTTCTTTTTTGACATTGAGCCTGGCTGTAATATGGCCAGTAATACAAATTTATAATATATTATATCTTCAACTATTGATAGTTTTGTGATTGGTAATAAAATGTAAGTGATGTTAATTTTAAATTAATTTCGTGTAACTTACAGTAACAGAAATTCATTAATTTTAGATCATTACAGTATCCATTTAGATCATAGCAATTTCCATTTAACATGTATTGCTTTCAACTCCGTACGCTATTTTATTGGTACGTACGACCAATAGTTTTAGGGATTAGAATAAAATTTCGGCGACCGAATATTTGTAATTAAAAATTATATGATAAAAAATAATCATTATCTCCTCGTTGCTCTAGTTTTGTTTTTATTTATTAACAAACTTCATTATCAGAGCATTTGATGATAATTACTGCATTAGATAATTACTGCATTAGAAGTGTAATTTTGTAAGAAAACGCTTACTTTCATTTGAGTTCAGTATACTAAATTGTTATTACAAATTCAAAGAGCAATATATTTACAACATCTATTTATATACATAAAAAGGAAATGGAAAGTCTTTAATACGTTTCTAGGATTTATTACTTACGTTACAAATTATCTTCTTCTATAGATGTAAAAATATATAACTCCTTTTCTTCTCGTAGGTGTTTAAGTTAAAGCTCAACTAACGGTATGATAATTACTACTTACAGATTGCAGTACAACTATGTCGAAAATTTCGTATCTACTTGTATTAAGAATATCGTTTATACCAGGTTATATGACACTATGCAGTACAATTATCAATGAAAATATCAGTATATAAATTTTGAGATTCTCCCTATTAGAAGTAAGGTAGTGGTCTGATACCTTTCTCTTAAAAGAAGGTAATGAAGACACCCTACGAATATCTGGAGGTAATTTATTCCAGAGTCTGATAGCTTCGGCTGCAAATGATTGGGCCAAGAATTCGGTACGTCGTGGAAAAACATGTAGAGTAGTGTTGGCGGAGGATCGCAGCTTACGCTCATGGCAAGAACCCAAATACTTAAACTTGCATTTCAAGTATTCAGGGATGCATGTATCGTATAAGATAGAAAACAAAGTACGCTCTTACCTCTCTGCGTTGTTGGATAGGAAGCTATTTAAGCTTAGAACGATAGGTGGACACATGATCGTACTTTCGTAGACCAAAAATAAAACGGATGCAATTATTGAGTAAACGACCCAATTTGCACAGAAGCTCTTGGCTGATATCAGAGTAACACACATCAGCATAATCGAGAACTGGTAAAATTAGAGCTTGCACCAACGCAACCTTCATGCCAGTAGGAAGAAAATTCTTAAAACGATACATAAAACGAAGGGTGTCTGTGACTCCTCGATTAATTTCCGTCACCTGAGGTCGCCAGCTAAGATTATTGTCTATTACCAATCCGAGGTCTTTAACTTGGGTACTAAATGAAATCATTACATAATAGGTGGTAACGAATTCAGATTAAGCTGGCGAGGCGTCGTGGGCTTCCAATTACAATAGCTTGGCATTTCGCAGGGTTAAGGGCAACACCAAAATTGTAGTGTTCATCGCAGAATTGACGTTATTTAACTCAGCTTGGGCATATAACTGTAAATCATCCGCATACAGATGATACGAGCTTTGAAGTTGGGTAGTAATGTGATTAATAAAAATCGAAAAAAGTAAGGGAGATATTATTCCGCCTTGTGGAACGCCAGTAGCAACATTACACCAGTCTGAAAACAATTGGTTATTAACTGCTGACCTGCTGCTGGCGACTACGAAGATATGATAAGAACCAATCCAAAACTGATGACGAGAACCTTATATGTTTACAAATAGCAAGCTAGATGTCATGGTCAACAACTTTAATTAGTAATTTCATAATTATTTAACAATTAGTTTAATAATTAATATAAAAAATATCTTCTCGCAATTCCCAATACAGGGGTAGACAGAGGTCTAGTCTAGACATTTAAGTCCCTTCGACCCACCTTCCACCGAAGATATTTTCGGGACAACGTGACAGGTGGTGAGCCCGTCGCCGCCTTTATATCCAAGCCAACGATATAATTTGTACATAGGTTTTTAGAAAAACCCATTGGTACGGCCACTTGAGGATCGAACTCTGGTTTCGTGACTCGAAATTCCGACCACCCAACCACACGGCTATCGTGACTTAATATGTAATTTAATAAGTAATAATAATGTAAGAAAGCACTCCGAAAGATTCTGTTGGAGAAAAATTTGATAAAAAAAGGTATTTTAACTTTGGCCTACATACGTACTTATTATTACCAGGAACAAACAAGCCAGATTCTAGAACTCCATAGAGTAAGTAACTGGTTCATGTGGTAGTGGTGCGTACGCTTCTGCAACAAAATCCCAATAAATTTGCAGACCCTGTCTATTTTTTCATGGGATCGCTGTAAGGTCACTGATCCTTTAAGCTTATTCGTCTATATACAGGTACAGGAAATGTAAATTAATATAAATTATTTTAACAACGTATGGCGTAGGATTGGACATTATTTAAGCTTTGTTTGCACTCTCTCTTCGTTTATGTAAATTAAGGTAAAGTGGACGTGACGTTACAGTAACAACAGGCAATTATGTGTTATCTCTTGAGATTACAGAGCATGTAACTGCATCCATACAAGCGTATCTATCAGATATTTTATGAGAGCGTATCTATCAAAAGGATTGCGTGGAAAAAAACGATTAATAAAAATTTTATGGTCCAATAAACATCGTAGCGTCGGTACACTCTAATTGCTACAAAAAAGTCATACGGCGTTGCTAATGAAGTTTATTTGCTTATTTAGTTATTTCAGGACGTAAAGTTTGTATAATATAAACGAAGATCTTTCAATTTAATTTTAGGTTTATAATATTTTTTTAAAATAAATTTTATAATTTGAATTTTAAAGTCACCATAGCCGAGTTGGTGGGTGATCGGTATTCGAGTCAATAGACACCAGTTCGATCCCCAGGAAGTAGGTTCATATCAATTAGTATTTTCTTATTTACGTCTTATATCGTTGGCTTTAATATAAAGTCGGCGACTGGCTCGGTTCCCGGCTTCGGTCACGATGTTTCAAAATAAACTCCAGTAAAATGTATGCCAAAAAGACTTTATTTTTAGACCTCTGGCTGTGGCGTGAAATGAGTGAATTAATAAAAAAATATTGGAATTTTAATCAAAAATAATTTATGATTAGGACTTGGTGCTCACTTCATGACAGTATATGCATACATATTGGTACTGTTATACTTGTACTTGTATGCACATTATAACATTACCGTGAAGCAACGGGGATTCTGTAGTATATTCTTACATATAACCCTCCCATTTTCCGTGACCGTAATAAGAGGTGACTATGGATATAATCTCATTGGCTATCGACAAGTGGAGGGATACTCATGTCGGAAAATGACAAACTACAATTCAGGAGAATAGTCTGTCCTATGCGATAGATAATCCACATGCCAAGCGTAGCAATTATGGTAAGCCCTCTTATGGGAGAGTTATACTCGTATTTCCTGCAGTAAAGACATTTACAGGTCGTTACGTATATATGTATATGTTAGTAGTTATTCATATTTAACCGTCTTATTATATATCTACTGCACAGTGCGCTGAGCAGTAGTTGCAATAAACGCAAACATATTTGACAAAAACAACATCAGGCATTATTCTACAACAAACTAAATTCCTTAAAACTTTTAAGAATTCATTCACACATTCATCATTATCTTAAAGGTTTCATAGTAGCCTTACTCTTTGGCTATGAAACCTCTTTAAGAGATCTTATTAGAGTTTTTCAAAGCAGTCCACAATTGACATTGTTTTAGGTGAACATACATAAAATATACACATTGTGGGGAACATTTACATTTTTCAAGTCGGGTTATGTCCTGTATTTAACTTTTACCTGTCATTAAGGAGGCGTCAATTTATGAAATAAAACCAATCTATTTTTTTTTCATAAAACACATAGAAGTTTTGTAACATATTCTAAATTTTTACTTCATATTCTCTTTAACATTGTGTAACTACGTGAATCTTAAAAAATTTAGCGTGGCCGAAGGTGCAAGTTGCACTTTAAGTATGTCTCTGAGAATGCGACATTATTCAATCGGGTTAATAATTTTCTTCTTATACACACGTTGGGAAAGCGTGCACATAGCGAGCGCTTTTCTGAACTGTAATTCCGTAAATAAAGCAAGGTACTCTCCGAGGCAATGAACACTTGAACATGTAAATTATGTAAGCCGGAGGAAACCCTCCTAGTTGTACACAAATTAAATGAGTTTTTAGAAAGTATTGCCACCTGGACAATAAATGCTTGGGTGCTAAATGTATGTAAGTCCTCATATATGATTCTGTGGACAACTAACCAATTTTTTTTTTATACTTAACATAGTTAGAAATTGCTTTTATAGACTCAAGATACTGTACCAAATTAGAAATTATCTAAACACAAATATGAGTGTAAGTCTCCGTGACTTGCTTATTCTCTCTAAATTTAATGACATGGATACAGTGTATGGTCCTCGCCTTTTAGTGAGCAGTCAGAATGTTATTCAAAGAGTACAGAACGCGAGATATTGTTTCAAAATATCGCCACGTAATCACATTACGCCTTACATCAACATAGGTAACAGTTAAAAAAGAAATACCACCGTCGTCTCACTGCGAACCATGCATTCTGAATGGGGTTTATGTCGGGGCTGCGTGCTGATCTCCCCATGTCTGTGATATGCATATCTTTAAGCATTACCAGGATCCTGGTATATTTCTCAAGGTTCACAGGACTTTAGTATAATAAAGTTTATAATGTAGATACACCATATTTATAACTTTTTATTGCAAAAAAAAAATCGCTTAACAACTGGCAAATAAATTTTTTAGCACCAAATTCAAAAAGAAAAATTATTTCACAATTTAATTTTTCTAAAGTAAATTAAAAAGGTTATATGCATATTATATTGTGACACGACATAAATAGTTATTAACATAATAGTTCTTTAATTTAGTCCTCATTTGGTAAAGCTATTTTATTTATCTTCACGCACAATCCCTGACGGGGTAGCCAGAGAGACCAGATCGCCAAGTGTCACGATCCCTACATACTTCTTTCGCTTCTTTCAGATTCATCATCTTCTTCATACATGCACGTCTAGGTATCCGAGTACTCTTGACCCTCCTCTCTTCGAGCAATTTGCTCACATGGTCTTCGAAAGTTAATCTCGGTCTACCTCGACACCTTTTAATATTAACTTTCGCGCTATATATTTTCTTCACCATTCGTTCTTCACTCATTCGCTCAACGTGCCCAAACCATCGAAGCACGCCTTTTTTGGAGGTGGAGGACGGAGTGCAGAGTTATTTGGTAAAGCTAGATTTACCAAATAGGGACAGAATTAAATATTTTGAAGATGTAATAAATTTTGTTACCGTCCCTTATTTTTGCGGTCCAGTTAATATATTAATAATATAACAATGCACATATAAAAAATTTATAATCACTATTTTACCAATAGACATTAAATTTTATAAATGTCAAATATATAATATCAAATATCGATAACAAATACTACCAGCTAATGTTTGCTATCAGCAAAGGAAATTAAAATATTGAATAAATAAATATATATAAATATCTTCACGCAATTCCCAATACAGGGGTAGACAGAGGTCAAGTCTAGACAATTAAGACCCTTTGACCCACCTTCCACCGAAGATATTTTCGGGACAACGTGAGCCTGTCGCCGTCTTTATGTCGAAGCCAACGATGTAATTCGTACATAGGTTTTTGAAAAACTCATTGGTACGGCCACTTGGGGATCGAACTCGGGTCTCTTGACTCGAAATTTCGACCACCCAACCTCGGCTATCTTGACTTCAAATTAAAATTAAAATTAAAATATTACCAACCAATAATAAAATTCGGTCGAATTTTAACCACGAATCTGAACACTAATTATATAAAATGGATCAATAACTAAACTAAAATGATTAAAATAATTGAAACTACGCGTAATTGATGGCTCTAAAATTTTTAGACTTTGAAATAGACATTGACAACTTAATAGCCAAGTAGGTGAATGTAAATGTTTATACTTTAGATATTATTATATGTTTTTATGAATATTAAAAAAATATCTTCACGCCATTCCCAATACAGCGGTAGACAGAGGTGTAGACATATCGTTTCGAACCACGAAGATATTTTTGGGACCACGCGACAAGTGGTGAGCCCGTCGCCGTCTTAATGTCCAATAAATATAAATATAAATGTCTTCACGCATATCCCAATACAGGGGTAGACAGAGGTCTAGTCTAGACATTTAAGTCCCTTTGACCCACCTTCCCCCACAAATATTTTCGGGACAACGTGACAGGTGGTGAGCCCGTCGCCGCCTTTATGTCCAAGCCAACGATATGATTCGTATAAGTTTTTAAAAAAAACCATTGGTACGAGCCTGCCACCCAGAATCGAACTCGGGACTCTTGAATCGAATTCCGACCACCCAACCACCCGGCCGTCGTGACGTGGCTGATGAATATTTACCTGTGTAAATATATAGTACCGTTGGCTTTGACACTAACACCGCGAAAGTCTCACTCAAATAGGCCTAGGTGAAAGGTTCATTGTAAGCCATAACTTGTCTACTTCAGTATTAGATGTCTCCCCTCTGCGATTGTAATTGTGTAAAGTTGCCCCTTATAATGTAATATGTTATCAAACCCGGCCATGCTTCGCTGTGGTTCAGTCTATTATTCATTATAAGAGAAGTAAATTCAAAAATGCTAAAATAAATTGCGTAATTTAATACCGTGTGGCATTCTGCTAGAAATTTTTCATTCTCATGGGAACTGCAGGTTAAAAATTACATATAAGCCCTGTTTTAAAGAAGTTACTTTCTAAAAAAGATTGAGACAAATTGTAAGAATTAGAAAAATAACTTATAATTAGATAAAATAGTGACACAAAATGGTAATATTATGGCTGAAAAATTCACCCTTTACCTAGCTATTATACTTGAGGACAGAGAGCAATACATTGCGGCCCTTAAAATTTCTTTCAGTTGCGAGCGTACTCCCGGTCGAGCAAGCCGTATCAGCCGTGAAGTTTTCTGAAGCGGTTCATGAAACTCTAAGTAAACTTTCAATAAAAACTCTGCTGACGTTAGTTGGTTTTACGAGCAAATATGAATTAAATTATCATAATTTTAGTGAATTCAATTTATTTTCGAGGCATCGAGTTACAAATTTTTACATTGTGAGGTAAGAATATTTTTATTCACTAGACGTAAACAGAAGTACTATAATAATTATTTTTTTTTATAGAATAGATATATTTATAGAAATTCTAGGATTAATTTGGAGTTATGTAATATGTTTATTTAGTTCGATCAAAGATTATTATAAATGTATATTTATTTATTAATCAATATTATCAATAATATCAGCAATATATACAATGATCCGTTTTAATTTTTTATTAAATGAAACAAATTGCAATTAACTGCAATAAAGTCTTAATTACATTTCCAATCAAAGACATATTAATTTGTATGCTGTTGAAAATAAAAATAAAAAGCCTTTTTTATTTGCAAAGAGTTAGACAATTTAATGTAAAAGGTAATATTAAATTAACGTGACAGGTGGTGAAGCCGTCGCCGTCTTTACGTCCAAGCTAACGATATAATTCGTACATAAGTTTTTGAAAAACCTATTAGTACGAGCCTGCCACCTGGGAATCGAACTCGGGTCTCTTGACTCCAAATTCCAACCAGCCAACCACTTCGCTATCGTGACTTCTTAATATCTTCTTAATATTTATTTATTGCCGATGTACACTACAATGTATCTTATATGTATGTATATCTTACATGTATTGTATGTATGTGTTTGTATGTATCTGCGTAGTTTCTGTTTAATATATATTCTTTTCTCGTCCCCAAGTTATAACACCTACTTTTTTTCATCTCTGCACCCCTTAAAGGTTGGCTAGTAGAGAATGCCTCTGGCATTAAGTCCGCCTAGATACACTTTCATGTATATGAAGTTAATAAATAAATAAATAAATTATTATTAAATCATTACAAACAAAAATGTTTTAACTTTAAAAACAGGTCCAGGGTTCAGCCCATTTTTAAAATATTTTAATGTATTTTTTGTATTTTAAACAGTGTTTATACATATGAAACATATTTTTCTGTCTTCTATTGAGTTTTATCTGGTACTACGAGTATGATCGGTAATCCTCTTGACATTTATGGCCTCCTATGAAAAGGCCCGTGTTCCTAGAAAGTACGGACTTTATTTATCATTTTTTCTTAAAATACGATTAAAAAATTTATTAAGTAAATTCTGTCAAATTATTAAGGACGAATAAAATAAAGGTAAATAAAGGTAAATACCGCTAAATAAAGGTATAGCTACTGAGCACTCTGGGCTTCTCTCTTATGGAATAATCGGTGTATTTTCATTGAATAGTATAATTTGAATAGGCCCATAGTAATTATGTAGCAAAGCGCAGTTCAATCCCGGATTGTTCTGTTAATTAAGATTTCCTTTTGATTCGAGAGTCCTGAATGCGTGAGGGATTTTAGTTAAAACGTATCTAATAAATATTTAATTATGTACATGGTTCACAAATTTTAATCTCATTATAACGCACAATAACCATGGAATTTAGCAAGGTTATTGTGTTGAGTTGCCCTTAAAGGTAAGCAGTTACAAAAATGTTTAAGTTGTTACATCATCCCGGAGGTAACAGTTGACTCGGAGCTTGCTAATAATTTCTTGCTGGTGGTATGGTGCTTAACACCATATTTACGATAGTTCTTACAATTAATCGTCTCAGGTTTTATGAAGCTTGGATATTATAATTAACAGCTATCACAGGAACCACAGTTGACAACGGTGACAACAACAAACTGATTTAACCGAAGACCAACTTACTAAGCGTGAGAGGGTCCACAATTTCTTGAGCCGGTTTATTTTTGACCTATGCCAGTATTGTTCTGAATATTGCAATAGTCTCCACGTGGTCACAAATAAGCTCTAGTAAAAAATCTAAGGGACTACTAAATTGTCACGTTCTGTATCTACGTAACTTTGGGAAATGCTTGAAGAAAGAGTACTCTCTTATACTGTAGGTGTAAACTACGATATTGTAAAACTTAACTTACTAATAATCATATTATAGATAGATTACACTTGATCCACTTATACCAATTTCTGCAAACTTGAGTCTATCATTGACACATCGTGTAATGTGCCTTAGAATCCTTCTCGAAAGCTCTCCGGAATTTATCGAAACTAATATAATGTTAACATGATACTGAACTAAAACTGGATAAGTATCGCCCAAGTGTCTCTAGTGTTAATAATACGTATTTCGTTCCCTTTATACATTACATTATCCTTGTATTATACATTGAAAACAATTTTGAGCTTAATTAATGCCTATGGTCAGTACACATAACTTTCTATTTGACCGTATCGTATACGAAGTTTTACCTGAAAACAATTACCTCATCATTTTAGATTTGTTGACCATCTATACAAACAAAAAAAATCGAGTGTTTGTTTGTAATATTGAAATAACCGCTTTTTTACAACATTTTTTTGAATATGTACGGTACATACACAAAAATAACATTTTTTTTACAATTTTACAGTCTGTCTGTCTGTCTGTTTGTTCCGGCTAATCTCTGAAATGACAGGGCCGATTTCAAAAGGACTTTCATTGACAGATAGCTAATGTTATCAGGAGTAACGTAGGCTACTTTTATTTTCAAAACATACTTAGGGTTCCGCATTAAGTGTTAAACTGCGGGCAAAGCTGCTGGGGGCAGCTAGTGTAATATGAAAGTTAGCTTAAAGAAGAGGACAGTATAGAAAGACTTGAAGATATCGATAGTAGATAGTGCCATTTGAGTAATAGTTAAAACCCGTCACATCGTTCTAGTCAAATTCAATCATTCAGAACCAAGATTTCATTTTTTTTTAATATATAAGTTAATATAGGCGAGTGGTTGGGTGATCGGAATTTGAGTCAGGAAACCCGAATTCGATCCCCAAGTAGAAAGATAGGAGACCCCAATACGTTTTTTTCAAAAACTTATTTATGATTTCGATATACATATACATGTTGTCTTGGACATAAAGACGGCTACTGAGACGCCACATGTCACGTTGTCCCAAATAATGTTATCGGCGGAAGGTGGGTCGAAACTATTTACTCTAGACCTCTGTCTAACCCAGTATTGGGAATGGCGTGCAGTTGTTTTTTTTCTATTTTATTTATTTAACATATGATTTCGCAAAGTAACTATTGTTTTATTAAAGTTGCTCCTATTCAGTGGAAAATAATGATCTATTACTTCAAAAAGTAAGAATAGATAACATAAGAAAAGGTTGAAAGAGTTTCAAGTTACTAACTTGATGTCAAATAACGTAAAATATAATACATACAAGTACTATATTTTGAAATAAAAGATATTTCTCAATGTTAGATCTCATACCTTTTATATTTAAATTTTATGTAAATAAATGAAACAAAATCTTTTGTTTTTAACAACGACTTCAATGTATTTCATCGACTAAATACAAAACAATGTACCAATAAACCAAAAAATATAACAATTTAAGATAAAAATATGTGATTTATATATTATTCATTTGCGTTAAAAAAAATTCATTTTAAAAAGTAAATATTGAATTTAAAACGATATATATATAGCGTCATATGAAAACGATATGTTATCATGTTGATATTTAATAAATAAATAATAAATAAATATCTTGACGCAATTTCCAATACAAGGGTAGACAGAGGTCTCGTCTAGACCATTAAGTCCCTTTGACCCACCTTCCACCGAAAGTATTTTCGGAACAACGTGACAGGTGAGCCCGCCGCCGTCTTTTTATCGAAGCCGAAGCCGTATATATAATTCGTACATAAGTTTTTTAAAAACCCATTGGTACGAGCCTGCCACCTAAGGATCGAACTTGGGTCTCTTGACTCGAAATTCCGTCCACGCAACCACTTAGCTATTTACTTTTGTCTTACTTGATATTTAATTTTTTAATTAAATTATTTATGTTATATTTGCACGTTCAACAGTACCTAACATGAATATAGTTCATTTTACTCGCGTTGCATGCGGCTAAGGTCATATCTGGTGTAAAGGGCAGTGTAATATGTAAGGAAACTTTTTTATTTTTTACAGGCGTTTGATCTTTTCTATGAACGGATGGTTTAATTTGTTGGCATCCAGTAACTGTAACTTTACATTCACATTTTTATTAAGGTGCCTTGTATTTTACCAAATACCTTATTACATAATATTTAGATATTTGTATAATTTCTCTGAGACCTCTTACTTACATGTACTACATGTCATGTGACATCCGAAATACCGACAGCTCAGATCAATGAGTAATTCATCCACGTAAAGGTTAAACAAAGTACGTAAAGTGAGTCCTGTCTAACACCGTACATAACTCGATAAGGCTTTGACATTACGTCCGCCCTAACTCTATTTACTTGGTGCAAAAACTAGTATTTAAAAATGGTTATAATACCTGGCAGTATATTAATACTTTCTAGTTTTTTCGACAAACATCAAAGACTACGTTACCTAAAACTTTGCAGATTGTGAAAACATGCATAAATGTCGTTTTTTCCTATTTTCGCTACTTAATACAATAACCTCTATTATTTATATGGGCATTTAATTTATTTAATTTTATAATTCACTTGAACCTTGTTCGAATCTTATCGAACTTTAATCAAATCCTCATCATGTATTTAACAATTTCCGAATTCCTGTGTTTTCTGCTTTATTTTTATTTTTAATATACATGTTAACCTAGCACAAATAATTTTTAGATTTATAGAATTTCACAATCAACATAACTGACATAATTGGCAAAGTATACTAATGATCTTTGAACATTATAAATATTTTTCAGATTCATAATAACAAAAGTAAGTATCGTTTTTTTTGGATTTTCATCAAAAATGTATGTGTCTTTCACATTGAGTTTTCTATGAGAACATATACTTGTAATATATAAATGGATCAACAAGGTATTAAATACCTTTTTAGCCAAACGAATATCCAAATAACATTATAGTCATGCTGCGGACACAAACATGACATCCTATTTTATGTTCCTTTGATACTCTGAATACAAGACAATGGAATGTGTATTTTATAAAATATCTTGTCTGCAGAAATCATGCCTGCCATTTATTATGTATAACATCAAAGATATTTACGTGAATTTCCTGGCATTAGACCAAACAGACTCTATGACGTCTTTATTGGATACAAGATGGAGGTGAATAATGCAGATTTATATAGTAGTAAAGCATGAAATATGGTAAACAAATAAATAAGACATAACATTTAACACAAATTCGAATTTGCTGAAAACGCAAAAAGGAAAAATATCTATTTCTATAAAAAAAGCAGAAAAGACTTTGTTGAACAACTAAAAAAAATTGAAACTCCATCAAATCGAATTCAGCATTTTTTTTACAATTTTTGTGGTGCCGACCTGGATTGAACCTGGGTCACTCACTACTTAAGCAAGCGTCCTGACCACTAGGCTACCACGCCTCATTGATGCATGTATCTAACTAATATGTATTTGATTATAAATCATCAGTATATTTAGTTATTTTAACTTAAATTATATTCCGTTAAGTTATGCTCTTATATAGCTATTATTTTTCTTTTATAGAAAATAGAGGCAAACCAGCAGGTGGCTCACGTGATGGTAAGTGATTACCGCCGCCCATGTGTTCATGGTATAGCAATAATATCATGGTATAGCGCCCGCAATAACAGAGGCATAGCAGATGCGTTGCCGGCCTTAGAGTGCCCTCCCACCCCAGAATTGGGGGAGGGGTGTGGGCCTCCGATTACCTGCACTTACCAGACGAAACGCAGAAGTTTGTTAAACTTCTTCATCTCGCCGGTATTCTGTGAGGTCGTGGTACTTACCCGGTCGAGCCGGCCCATTCATGCAACAACAAAAGCTGATGCGTGGCTCTACCACTGAAAAAAATTATTGAGTTTCAATTCGTAAAAGTTTTAATCTTGATATCTTTTTAAAAACAGCAACAAGAAGTACTTATAAGAATATATCATTCAAACTTTGAGTGAAAAATGAACCAGCCCTTTTGTCACCAGCGCTTGCGACCCGTTGGGGATACAATTCCTTTAAAAACTGCGCGAGGATCCCACGGACCGATCGTAAACCGGGAAACAGAACAAATATGTAATCTTATTCTTCCTATTGCTTCGGCTGCAAAGGTCAACTTCAAATCATTCTTAATAATTTTCAATAGATACATACATGAATAGCCGGCAGCTCAATAGCTCAAAATTTTATAAGCCAAGTAGCTTGCATCCATTTGATGAGACTAAAGATAAAGCTATTTTGAGATTAATATTAATTTATTTTAAAAAAATCTTATATTGTTGTTGTATATAAAATCTTATATTTTTATTATGTTCTTTTTGTAGGCGAAAAAAAAATATTATCGTAACCAGATTGCATCTGACGGACTTATAAGGTAACAAACATCTAAAATACACCTTTTTTACAATAAATTATCTATTCTATATTCAAACATTGATAATTCTTACAAACAATAATTAAAATAATCTTAAATTCCTACTCCTGTGATGGTTCCAAGAATTTTAATTGCTAACTGAATGGTTATATTACACCTCCGTAGTGTAATATAACCATTCAGTTAGCAGTGAGATAACACATGTTGTCACCAACAGCTATTTCGTATATATTTCTTCAGGAATTACATTTTGTGAGAATTTCACGAACAAAAGTCAAAAAAACCAACAAATGTATAATTCCAAATTTTAGCATCTCAGCAAATTTGTTTCAGTTCTCAACTTTCAATGCAATAACGGCATACGAATGTTGTCATCCCCTTTGATACCATAAATATAGCAAGAGACGACTACGGGAAAAACCTGAAGCTAAGTATTTATGGCATCAGTCACAAGCGGTATAACTAACGTTACAACTACTTTAAACTCTCTAAAAATACCAGACTAAAGTAATCAGTTACGTTCCTCACAGACTCGTTCCTCAGCGTCTGACGAAAGAATTGTCTGGTACTAGGATCTGTGATGAAACGTCAAGACTGATTTGAAACCACTTAACAACCCGCTGTTATATATATATATATATATATATATATATATATATATATATATATATATATATATATATATATATATATATATATATATATATATATATATATATATATATATATACATATATATATATATATATATATATATATATATATATATATATATATATTATAATATCTAAAATTAATATAGAGTGACGCATAAAGCGGTATTTATGCTTTCACCAGCTGAGGTTGAGGGTTCGATTCCCGGTCGAGTGAAATGGTTTTCTGTCACATTTTTCTACATTGTCTCGGGTCTGGATGGGGTCAAGGGTCTGGATTACGTAAATAGGTACACAATTCAGACCCCTGGGTCCGGAGTCTGGATTAATCCCGACCCGTCTGGATTATTCCGAGCCTTCGTTATTCCCGACTCCATAACACAAGTGTGATCTGGAATTGTCACACTAGATCCTGCCTGTGGTTTCTTTCACCTGCTTTTTAAAAATTGACCTAGCAAATACGAGACTCAACTTGACGAATAGACGTACTTAACTCTGGTCTCAAGTCTGTGTGATACAATCAGAATATTCTAATTTAATTTCAAGAAACCGGCATTAATGTAGGTTTTACAACTATAATAATACTATGGGTGTCTATTGGCGTAACACTAGGTAGGTTTAGCATATAAACACCAGCTATTAACTTATTTCTATGCATTGACGGTTTGGGCACGTTGAGCGAATGAGTAAAGGGCGATTGTAAAAGAAAATATACTGCGCGAAACATACATTAAAAGAGAGATACCAATGGGTTTTTTTTCCAAAACTTGTGTATGTATTATATCGTTGGCTTGGATATAAAGATGGCGACAGGTTCACCACCTATCATGTTGTCCTAAAATATCTTCGATGGAAGGAGAGTTGTAATGACTTAATTGTCTAGACTTCTGTCTACCCCTGAATTGGGAATGGCGTGAATATAATATATATTTAGTCGATTTAAACCGTGACTAACATTCGAAGATCATTTAAGCAACGAAGAGATCTAGAGAGAAATCACAACAAAAAACAATCGAGGATCTAGAGAGAAAAGTAGTAGATCGATTCATTTAAAATTTAGACAAGTTGTATCCCGAAATTCTATCAAGAATGGAAAATATTTTCGTAAAAATACAGCATTCAGGATATTATTTAATTATTTATCTTCACGCACAGTCCCTAACGGAGTAGCCAAAGAGAACAGATCGCCAAGTGTCACGATCCTTACATACCTCTTTCGCTTCTTTCAGATTCATCATTCTCTTCATTAATGCACGTTCCCACGTATCCGAGTACTCTTGATCCTCCCATTACTACTTTATATTATATTAAATTATTCCACATTCAGATTATGTAATTTATTTTATTGATTTCATATAACTAAAAAATTTTGTTTGTTTCAGATCCCCAGGTGAAAAGAAAATGGAACAATTTTAAAGTATAAATAGTGATAACGGACTATTGCGGAAATGACTAATAAATCACAAATTCTATATAACATTTTCCAAGAGATATTAGCCGCATCTGGTAATTCCTCTAATAGTCAAAGTATTAATGAAACGAAGATCTTATCCGTTCTTCGCGAACAGGCATCTCGAGGAAAGGGTACTAACTTAGGATCAGTTTTAGTTAAAGTGGTGAGCGACGCACAGAGCAAGCTCAATATCACGTTAAAGCCCGATTCATGTGGTTACTGCGATGGCGATTTCAGGAGCGTTATTGAAACTTACAATGGCATCCATGGATATGTTAGCTTACTGGTAAGTTTTAATGTTTTATAATCAAGTTTACAATACATGTAATTTTAAGTTAGGTTTCTCCAAAACATTAATCAATCAATCCATTGTAGGACAAATTAGCAGAATATTAGACAAATAATGAGCCTCTACAACACAGTAATTTTAATTTACATTCAATGATCAACAGTAATTAATGAATTCAATATTACAATACAGTCACGTTAGCCGAGTGGTTGGGTGGTCGGAATTTCGAGTCAAGAAATCCGACTCGAAATTGAAATTAGAATCCGAGTTCCCGAGTTCGATCTACAGGTGGCTGGCAAGTACCAATGGGTTTTTCAAAAAATATCTTCTTTGGAAGGTGCGTCGAAGGGACTTAATTGTCTAGACTAGACCTCTGTCTACCCCTGTATTGGGAATTGTATGAAGATATTTATTTATTTATTTAAATTTTTTCGACCCACCTTCCACCGAAGACATTATTGGGACAACATGACAGATGGTGAGCCCGTTGCCGTCTTTATGTCCATGCCAACGGTTCTATCACGTTGTCTCAGATAAGCCGGTGGAATATGGCCGAGAGGAGCCGATCGTCACCGTTGCCTAGGCCGCCTAGCTCTGCCTATTTACTCTATTTTAATAACAGAAAATTGTGACTATCGAAAGAACTAATTCGTCTAAACCTTGAAATTGAAATTGGAACCCGAGTTCCCGAGTTCGATCTCCAGGTGGCAGGCTCGTACCAATGGGTTTTTCAAAAAATATCTTAGGTGGAAGGTGCTTCGAAGGAACTTAATTGTCTAGACTATACCTCTGTCTACCCCTGTATTAGGAATAGCGTGAAGATATTTATTTTATTATCGCCGTCTTAATGTCCAAGCTAACGGTACAATGTAAACAATATACGGTACATTATACAATGTACATACTTATATATACGAGTATTTACTTAAATAAACATTCATATTTTAATATATGCACATATAAAATCCACGTTCATATTCATCATAGAAATGTCTGTCTCTGCCAGGATTCGAACCCGCTTCCGACAGCATCGAAGGCAGGACCTCTTCCAAGTAGTCTATCGGGTTGTCATTTATTAAAAATCGATTTAATTAAATACATTAAAATTAATACCATTAGAATAAAAAGAAGAGATGGTAGTCCATTCAATATTCGAAATTGAACAGCAAATTAATTATTTAATGAAGGCAACGTTATAAAATTATTTTCCGACAATCTCTACTCTGTGCGATTCTTTGACAACAACACTCAAATACAACTGAATATTATGTTTTGATAATGCGAGTATTATGTGTGCAATTGCTATTTAAATTAATTTAAAATAAATGTTATATAGCAACTTTAGTTTTGTGCACTCATATTCCTATTAACATTCACCTAGAATAGTTGCCATTAACATTAACTTAACACTTTCCTGTGCGAAAGAGAGCTAAATACATATATGCAAATCTTGTCACCTTAATTCATAGCACTTATGTCTAACGCTTAAGAAGGATTAGCATGTTTTTCGTTTTATAATAGCAGTCACAAATTTCAAAAAGCATTAACGAATTTTCGCGACTATTTCTTGAACATTTCTGAGAAAAAACTTAAGTGATTGTAAGCTTTACAAGAAACGGGACACTTTTACGGCACTAATACCTCAGCGCTTACTAGCGCCGATTTTTTTTTTTTCATTTAACTAAGTAACCAAATAATATCTCTGACAGAAAATGACACTAACGTTACAGGAAACGCAATTGGTTTTAGAAAAAAAAAGCCACGATAGCCGAGTGGTTGGGTTGTCGGAATTTCGAGTTAAGTGACCTGAGTTCGGTCCCCAGGTGCCAGGCTCGTACCAATGAGTTTTTGCAAAAACTTACGCACGAATTATATCGTTGGCTTGGACATAAAGACGGCGTCGGGCTCACCCCCTTCACGTTGTCCTGAAAATATCTTCGGTGGAAGATGGGTCGAAGAGACTTAATTGTCTAAACTAGACCTCTGTCTACCCCTGTATTGGGGATTGCGTGTAGATATTCATTTATTTATTTAACTTTTAGAAAAGCAATCGGCGGACTTTACAATCTTCTATGGTCACCTAATGTACAGTCAGCAACGTACATAGTATGTACTTAAGGAATGCTACAGAAAAGGATAGGGCATCGTTACAAAATATATTTTTTATTTCATTCAATATTAGCCTTTTCTCAAAAGTGCTGACAAACAAACTTTGAATATTTTTCGAATGGATAATAAAAATTAAAGTATTTAACGTTAATTTACATTACTTCTTAGAAAAATATTTTACTATCTAAATTTAACATGAACTTTTCAAGATTGATCAACCTCCGAGTATGTTTATACAATTCGTTGGCGTTTATTGAAAGAATCTTATTATAATAAATTATCTAGTCACGCGCTGACACTAGTGCTAAGTAATTGATACTACATGCGAAACTGATTCTTATCATTGTGCCATAAAATTCATATTAGTGATATTAAGTGTAAGTCCAAATATAACCGCTAAACATGTTACAATTAATTTATTTAATTTTATTGACTAGCCAGTGTTTCGTGAAAAATTTAAGTAGACATATAGAACTCACAAAAGAGGTTTACTTAAATGTTTATTTAAGTTATACTTTGCAAAAAGACTCAAACTATATATCATGCACAGTGGTATTACCACACATCGTGTTTTCTAAATAGCCTCTACATTTTAAACGTGGTATGTAATGTGGTTACGGCGTAGGAATAGAAAAACACTATTATATATTTAGAAAAATACTAAAAAAATTATTGATTACCGATTGGTGGCAAAACAACCGTTTCGAAAATACTGGACCAAAACTCAGCAAATTTTTAAACTTTTAAGTACTGCGATCGCCAATCCACTGACCCAGCATGGCGTTTGTGACAGGCCCTGCTTTTCGGAAGGGACCTAAGTCCTATAGGCTTTTATAAGTCGCAAATTTTTAAGTATTTCACGTGGTACAGTCAACCAGCGGCATGCGCTCAACAAATGAACACCTCGATCGAGTAATTACTAGGTTATGCTGATTTCCTATTTCTGTTTTTCTTATAATGAATGAGATAACCGAAGGCCTATATCCTGTCCATCTCTCCCTTCTTTTTTCGAATTCTTTTATTTTTAAAATTAGCATCATGTCTACCGCATCTCTTTTGTGACGGATGTTTCGAGGCGACAACGATCACTTTTAATTTAAACTAGTTGATTGACGATTATTCGCTCATAAATAACGATACAAGACATTTTGTTATTGTAACTATTAATAAACGATTCTAAACCAAACATAAAATTCTAATTTTTTTTCTCCCACCGAGAATTAAAATTCTGCAAGAATTCAAATACAGCCTATTACAGAGGAACGGGTTCTTAATATTTTATTTTTAACAGTGTAAATTCATTATGAAGCAGCTTAAACAATGTAACTTTTGAATTTAACTCAAAAGTTCAATTAACTTGATTATTTGGACAGACTTCCTTCCTTCTAATTCTTCCACAATTTTATACTTTTTTCCTCTTATTTTTCTTGAAAACTTAAAAGCCGACTGGAAATCTGACGAAGTGTCAAAAGCGCCCGATTTTAATTTGAGCAAGGCTCTACCCCATTTTATATTTGTCGTGTTTATTAAAACAAAACTACAGGTATTTAATATAATGTCGTTTAATCACTTAGCATTAATATTTATCTTCATTTAAACTTAATTGTTTTATAATTACAATACTCTTTGTTGTCAGGATATGATTATTATTTTATGGTTGACTAAACACACATTATTGTTTTTATTTGCTTTTACTGAAAGTTATTCTATAATAAAATAAATTTAAATGTTTTTCCATGTGGTTAAAGAATAATAAATATAGATACATATGTAATGAAAAAAGTGGTTTTTCTACATTGACCCGACCGGGAATCGAACTCGGGACCTCGTGATGGCGACATCTTGAAAACTGGTATTTACGCCACTCGTCCACGGAGGTTGTCATCAACTGAATATTGTAAATGTGAAAATAAGTGTTTTACTTCTTACGTTCTTAACGTAAGAGGTAAAACACTTATTTCGTTACGTTCCAAACCACTAAACCGATTTTAAAAATATTACACAAACAGAAACCTACATTATCAGCGAGAAACACGGACTATATTTTTTAATAAGAGATCGGTACTAAAATTACAATGATGTAACCCACGGCATCAATAATTCGTCCATGACCAGACAGAAAATGTAGGTAGCTCTGAAGATCGCTTTGACACTGAACATTCAACTATGTATAAGGAAAATCAATTAAGGGACCATCCAATAATTAATTACCAGCGGTCAGCTCACTACTCAATTCAATATAACATCAGACGTTTCTAATTCTATGAGAAATTTATTTACTTATTTAAACTTTTATGCATAAAAGAGGGTGACTGAAAGCATTGTCTCCCAGTTATTCGTTAGAAAAAACAAAGATATTCATGTTGTAGATGGTGATTAAAATAAACAAAAGAGAAAAAATAAAACATAATATAGAAGAGACAACCATATTAAGAATTTTACTACATAAGTAGGCAGTTGCCCAAGCCTGAAAGAGCCTTCATTCCAAGCTGCAAGTTTCCTATCCTTTCCCACTACCCTACTAATCCTATCAAAATTATAAATGCTAAACTTTGTTAGGATGGATAACTGGTCATTACTCTTTAAAACTACGACACGGATTTTGATTAAAGTTTTTTTTTAAATATATTTACAATATGTTTTAAATACAAATTAAAATTTTAATTGTTAATTACTATATATCGTAGTCATATTTATTATTTTCGTATATGTTGAGTAGAAATATACATTGCTTTTTGTTTACTTACAGTTATATAAGAATCTATTTGTTTATTTACTTTAAGTTATTTAGTTATAGTTGTATGTATGCCATTCATTTTTGTTTTCATGAGATCATTACAAATTTTTAATTACAATATTTCGATGTACTTGAAGACATATTTACTAAGTAGAGCCAAGTAGTAGCTTAATTTCTGCTTAAGGGGTCTGTTTTGACAAACCAGGAACCCCACTGATGTGAATTAGATGCATCTTCAGTTTCTACGTTTGGTCTTGCGTGTGAGGTGACCGAAGGACCCTCTTCTTCCCTTTTCCGATTCCTTTCTTAAAAGTATATATGTTCGGAAATTCATGTGTTCACATCAATCAGTATAATCGGGCAGCGGCATTGGGTAATAAATTTAAGAACTTGGAAAGAATATTCCCTCATACATCAGTTCGTAATGTTCCATTTATTTGGTAATTTCTTCAATTTCAAATAAATTTATTAATACACTTTTTTGGTAGTTAACGCATTTCTAATTATAGAAAAAGTCACGTTAACGAAAAAGTTGGGTGATCGGAATTCAAGTCAAGACACCAGAATTCGATCCTCAAGGCTCGTACTAATGATGTTTTTCAAAGTTATGAGCGATTAATATCGTTGGCTTGAACATAAAGACGGCGACGGGCTCACCACTTGTCACGTTGTCCCAAAAATGTCTTCGGTGGAAGGTATTTCGAAAGCACTTAATTGTCTAGACCGCTACGATGGTAAATTCCTATACCACAAGTTAAACAGTTATTTGCTTATACAGGGATAATATGTGCAACTTAATAAACAGGTATACAAAAACAAATAGAAAATTTAATATTCTAGGTAAACCCTAAGAGTAGTGAAAATAGATGGATAAAATGGAACTTATTATTTTTCACACAAATTTTTAAACAACTCAGTTACCAGGATAATCTTTAAATCAAATAACATATCTTTAATGCTGTATTTTCATGAGAAACTATTTCCAGTTCCCACATAACCTTTGGGATACAAAGTATCAACCTTTTGATAAAATGCAACGACCTGACACGTGCCACAAACATACACATGCATTGACGCTTCTGTTTACCCGATTTATGTTAAAATAATTATAGATTCAAATGTATTCCGGTTTTGATTATCCTTTCTTCCGATACACGTTAATATTATTTGTTGCAGGTATGTACTATTGGTCTTCTGGCGAATTCGATGAATGTAGCAGTTCTCACGCGAAAAGACATGGCAGCAGCACCTATCAATCGGCTTCTTAAATGGTTAGCTGTCGCAGATGTATTTGTGATGCTAGAATATGTGCCATTTTCAATATATAAGTATTTGGTAAGATATTTTAATAACTTCTTTAAAATTCTAACATAACTTAACTAGTTTATCAACATTCATTTCACCATAATTAATGTTGTGTATAAGTATATCAAATCGAACGTATTTATGCATTAGAATGCGTTAGAAACCGAATAGATTCCGAGAAAGTTAATTTTAATTTTAGAACGTACAACTTAATACATTAAAATATAATTTCCATATGTGACTAGGGAACAAGAAATCTATTTTTGTTTCATACGGCAAAGAACTCGCGCTAATTATTTTTCGAGGAGTTATGTATTTTTAACCTAATGGATAATTTATATAGAATAAGATAAGCTCGAACTTCATGTAGTTATTATTTTACAAGGTCTAAGTCAATTAAGTAAAATTAATATACGTTATAAATAAAAAGGCAGTTTCACAAAGATACTTTGTCGTCTAAAGGTGAATGAGAAGCTTTCTGTTTAATATAATAAATGAGAAATATTTTTATTTTTAGGTGCTGCCAGAAAAATTAGATTTTCCCTATTCTTGGGCAATGTATTTGTTATTTCACATGCATTTTGCTCAAACATTACACACAGCATCAATATGTCTCACACTTTCACTGGCTATCTGGAGATATGTTGCTATAAAGTAAGTAAATTAATTACGTACATAAGCTTACGTCATAGCTTTAGCTTATATTAATTATGATTTACTACAATTTTTTTAAATACTTTATCTGCAATATTTTTGATTACTAGTGAGTAGCTTCAAAAGCATATTATAAAAATTTATTGCAGATATTCTGACAGAAGTCATATTTTATGTACTGAGCGACGGTGCAGTATTGCCATTCTGACGAGCTTCATTCTCCCACCAATACTTTGTATACCGACCTTTATGGTAAGTTGGATGTATTTTAACACGAATAAAATATAAATTAAAGAGATAGACAGACAACCTCTTTCCACCCTATAATTAGTAATACATACGTGAAGATATCTTTATATCTCTTTAATAACATAAAAGCTCAGCATAACTTATAGAAGTTTGAAAAGAAAATTTGCACGAATGAAATATTCTTAGTTAAATAAAATACCTGGAAGCATTGTTTCTATTAGTATAATAATATATTAATTACTTTTTTATGTCGAATATATTTTCTGTCTTAGTATATTTACTTTAAAACGATATAACGCAGGTGTAATAAATTCATTTACGAGAATGTTGAATAATCATAAATTCAGTTGTTTTTTTACATGATGTATATTTACTTATTTTTTTTAAAATAATAGATAGTGAAAACATCACATATATTACTCAGATCAAAAAGTAAGCAGCTTTTTATGTAATCAAAAATAACGAAGGTACCACAAATACCAAAACCTGAGAAAATGTTTTCTACATTAACCCGACCGAGAATCGAACCCGATGGATGATACTGACGATACACACAGAGCTGGCGACACCTTGAAAACCAACGTGTACGCCACTCGTCCAAAAAAAATTTGTCTCCGTCTCTCTTTGTACTCTTTCATTTCGATTATTCAAGCGCATTAAGAGCTTATGTTTTCAAGGATGACTTTTAAAAGACGGACTTCCGTTTATCCCTCATTTTCCCTCTTAGAGATGAAATATCCGAAAATCCTTTCTTCGTGAATACTCACAACATAAAAGGCTTCAATTGCAAAAATTTCAAGTTTGTAACCCACTTAGCGATTTGAGTCTGCGTTGTTGAGCCAGTCAAGACAAGTAATTATATGTACAAATATTGGTATAGATATATAAATATATGTATAGATTTGTAATCACCGATTACTGACTGCTTTAATTAGTAGCAATGTTGTGTTTACTTTGTATGTTTTCCCTTAGCTTTTTATTTAATTTTTTTGTATGTAAAACAATCCTCCTGGTAGTAATAATAATACAGGTAAAGGGTCGGTTTTAACGACAACAACTAGGTTACAAACCAATTAAGATTAGTTACTCGCTAGTATTAAGATGAAATGCGTTATTACCCATCCTGGATTGTAAAGATCTAATTCATCTATCATACCGGAACCCGACAATTATTGAGAAGACTCTTTAAGCAGAAAGTTACATAACCGTTTAAATAATTTTAATTTATAGTACGGTACGAAATGTTTGTTTTTGATATTAAATTAACCTACCAGCTGTATACAGTATTACCGCATATAAAAGTAATGTTGATGTATGCGATACAATAAATAATATTCAAATGTATAACACACAATGCATATTACCATTGAATGTGTCTTGGAATAATTAATCTTTTTTGTTTGTAAAGGTATTTGATATTCATACAAAGAACGTCAGTGATGTATACGGCAATCCTGACATCGCGTACCACGTTGACTCAGACAGTCAAGGCAGACTATACCAGATAAACTTTTGGGTCCACGCTGTTTTAATTAAACTGCTACCATGCTTAATTTTAACGATCATTAGCTTTTGGCTTATAAAAGCGCTGTATAGTGCGAACCAGCATCAGAAGAATTTAAGGAATTATAGCTCTTGCCCGGCAGCGGAGAAGATGGTAAAAAGACAGCATAAAGCAGATAAGAGAACTGATAGAACAACAAAGATGTTATTAGCTGTACTTCTGTTGTTTCTTGTCACTGAGCTACCTCAGGGGATCTTAGGATTAATGAGTGGATTATTAGGATTGTGCTTCTTTAAGCGATGCTACAATTTGTTCGGTGAAATAATGGACCTTTTAGCACTCGTCAATGGAGCCATAAACTTTATATTGTATTGTACAATGTCTCGTCAATTTCGCCAAACATTCCGCCAACTTCTGGTGCAGCGGCCTCTAGCTCGCTTTTTACCTGCAACCGCTTCTCACTCGGAATCCCACAATCAAAATACGTAAGTATCGTTGCTTTTTTACACAACACATTTCCCAATTGTAATACGAAAAGATAACCACATCCAAAAATAGTATTATTTATGATATTTTTTATATAACAGCCCGCTGATTTCAAGTATCTTTAGTTACATTACATGTTATTAAATCCTATTAAGAAACTAAAAATATAATTATTTATTTCATGTTTCGTTTTGATTTAATTACTAAAAAAGAATTACTTCTAAAGTAAATTAATGCTGCTGCCTGTAATGATCAACTGTTGGGTAAAGGCCTTTTCTCTAATACTAAGTTTAGAAAAGAAATAAGTCGGCTTCGCTGATGTTGTGTGGGTTGTCGAATTAAAATAATCTTCCAAATAATACATTTTTTATTATTATTTTTAGACACGCAGATTTTCTCAAAATATCTTTTACGATTTTGTTGATTCTATTGCTATTTACAATTTTTTTGATCCTAACTTAGTATTCAAACTGGATCAATTGCATACAGACGCGTCCAGTCTGACTACCACGAGCCTCTAGGGTTATTTTTTACAGCTATTTCCTTGGTTTTATCCATTAATCATGCTCCTACAGGTGCACGGATAAGATTAAAAGATAATTCTGGAAGCGCCTCATTAAATTCTGAATAATTACGTAAGTAAATAAATATATGAAAATATTATATATTTGCAAAAACTCTGTACATATTTTGCTCTTTTATGCACTGTAATAAATCAGTTTTCACTCGTTTAACAGCATAATAAGTAATTTATTCATGAATAATATTAATGAAAAATTTATGTTTCGATTAAATACAACCTTTAACCCCAAAATACGTTTAATCTATAGGCAATGTCAAATTCATATAGAATTAATAACTTTAACCTTAACTTATTTTAAATTTGTTACAGGGCAAAGACTTCTGTCCCGTGAGGACGACTTCCAAAACCAAATGCCCCAGGTGTTTGTGAACAATTTCTATAATAAACGTTAATTAAAATGTAAAAAGTTATGTGTTTACAGAATGGAATTTCTAGTTATTTACTTCGTATACATTTTCCATGAAGACATAATCAAGAAAAATTATTCAGAAATGGATTCTTCGTTAAGGCCGTATATACGAAAAATATTTTGTAGACACGAGAAATGTAACAGAATATATTCTATTAAGGTTTCGATCAATTGAATTATCAACTAGTTTTGAAGTGAACAAAAGAGTCACAATAATTGTACTTTCTGTAATTGTATTATTTAATAGGAATCAGCTAAGGAGGGGTTTACGTAAACCTAGGTCATAGTACTTGGTATTTGTTAGAGTTTATGAAAGATTGATCTCATAATATGAATAGTATGTCATTATAACTATGTAAGATGTTTCTACCGTGAATTACGTTATTAAACTAAAAATAAAAAAAAGAAACTGATTATTTAAATATATCTTAGGCAAGTGTGTATGTGTACGTCTGAAATTCAAACCTTATATTAGATTATTGAATATAAATTATATAAGAACCTTTTCTGCGCATGGCGGAAGAAATTATATTAATGTTCGTCCAATGAGATTTTACCCATACAACATTCGTGCTATGATATTACTGACGATTTAAAGGAGTACTTTATAAACATGTTTGAAACATATACTAAAAACATGACTTCTATTATTGCTTTTTGAACTTATGCTCCAGGACACCTGGCGCAAAACGGGGTACCACCAACATTCAAAACGTTCGCCCTATGCTCTTCAAATCTTCATTTATAAGTTGAACGGCCAGGGAGTCTGGCGTTTGTTTCTCTGAACCGTTTCAAGGTGCCAGTACTCGGACTTCTCATGACTACATTCGCTTCGCCGGTGATCCACGAGTATTTGAGTTTTTACATGAACACAGGCTAATACACAATCCTTTCCAAGGTAACCTGTTTCATATCAGTATAATGTGCGCGTGCACATGCGATTGTGTTTGTGTGTGTATGCGTATCTGTGTTTCTGTGCATGTGTGTTTTTAACTTTTATAAATGCACATATACGGTTGTCTATTATTATAACTTTTCGAAAAATAAGTCATCATAGAATTTTTTGTATATTATCTTAAAATACATTAGTGTACATTATAAGAGGCATTTATGTGAATTCCAAAGATGTTCAGATAATACTTGTTTTAAAACTTAATGTAAGGTTTAATATCAATGTCTATTCTCATCTTAAATGACTACATCTTGTTTTTGTATAAAACATATAGATAGTAATTAAGTATTAATATTAAAGTATTGTATAAAAAATTAAATACAGTCAAAATGAAGAATAAAGAAGCATCGCTTAAATTTTAACACTTGCCCATATTTCGAAGGGACAACAACTGTATATTGATCGCATACTACAATTTTCGATACAATATTTTCTGCAAAATAATCGTCTAAACGACTGTGAAAAATGACCACAAGTCCCAGCGATTTGTTGCGAATACTTTGAGGTAGTAGTAATGTGATTCAATTTATTATTTGTCCCTTAGATTTATCGTTAATCGCTTAATATATAGATAGGTTTATTGATTATCGCTGGAGTATGCTTTTAAGGCATTAAGTAAATATGAAGGATATGTATCAGTTTATGTGTATATGATACATTTATAAATAAATTAATAATAAAAACATTAGGATTGTAATAGGTTCTCGTCTTTTTATAATCCGTTGAATGATCCCGGCAGCCTCCAATAGTAACGATTGGATGCCAAGTACCAAGACAAAGCCGTTTTGTCCTCTGATCACACTTTATCGGCAACGAATAGCGCTAATGTAACCTTTTAGAAGTGCATCTGGTTATGAAAGCGGAAATCGTCATAGTCCAGCGACCTTAATTAATATTTTAATCTGAACAATTTATTGGAAAATTTCAATTGAAATTCCATTTAATTGAAATTTCAAATTACCGTTGTATGTTGTCATGTAATAAAGAAAGCGAGTTCATACCTAGGAGTGATGGCGTAAAATAATGGCAACTTTGACTTTAATTTTTTTAAAGTAAATAAGTAATAAGTTGGCAGTATCGTTCATCGCCATTTTAGTCGCCAACTCGTTTGCCTCTGTCTCTATTAAAAATCCTGTTGAGAATTATTGTTGTTTAACGTAGACATCCAAGTCTGTACCATGATAATTTTATTATTATATATTGCTTTGTTGGTAGGTTAACAAACAATGTTTATAACGGATAACAAGATTCGTGGGAGGTTATTAATTAAATTCGACCCTTTTTAGCAAACTGGTTCGTGATTTATTTCTAATTAAAAATTTGTCCGCGCCCGCTAAGATATAATGAATCAAAAAGATACGACATTATGTCCATAACAGTCTTAGAAGTTTAAGCTTTTGGGTGTGAGTGCAATACAAGATCTTTTTAGGTTTACATAAACACGATTTCAAATTTCATTTAATTGTTACAGTTATATGTCAATATAACTGTAACAAGTAAATACTTATAAGAAATTGTAAGAAGTAAAATAATAACCAAAAATAAGACAAGTTAAAAAGACATCCCTAATTCCGATAAGTGTATCTTAGAAACAAGAGTGTATTTTTTATTAGTTTCCCGTATTTCAGTGCGAATGGGATGTTACACCCTTGTTACTTTGGAGTGGTTTTCAACTTAAATACTCAAGTCATGGCATAAGAATATTACTATTTTATGTTACCGATTATTATAACGTTACAAATATGTATAAGTAAGTTTAAGTTTGTATCTGTAAATAAAAAGTTACATCTATTATTGGTACAATATATTTTAACGTTCAAACTACCGATTAGATTTTTATAATTTGTTATTATAGATAATTTAAATATATCTGAATAAGCTTAAAAATAAACAGAATATTATACGTAAACTATACATATAATTTTGAATGTGATGTATAAATAAATGTAACAAAAACTAAGTTCCGAAATTTCACTGTCTCCCTGCCTTGTACACTTTACACACTTTGTAGATTTTTACTAAACATAATTATTACATAAAACATCCTGTAAAAGTTCATCTTAAACCCTCTCTCTTAAATAGCACCTTTTCATACGTGGCATTATGTAACAAATTGAATTTTACAAATGCTATACGAGTTCTATCCAAATTTTACAAAAAATGTAAAGCAATCAAAATATACTGCTTTAAGGGAAAGACGGTAAACTTGCCATCGATGCTCATGTAGATTTTCAACACCAGAGGGAAGGGGGGCATTGCCGCCCATTAAAGGAAAAATGAGACAGGGAAACAAGAAACTATGGAATTTGGGAGTAATCCATTAACCCCACTTTCGGGACAAAACGCAGAGGCACAACGAGCCTCTGCGTCACGCCGCTATTCTTCCGTCGTGGTAAGCCATTAAAGAAACTTCCAAAAGCTTTACTCTGAAAAGTTTAAGGATAACAGTACACAAAAAAAAACATCTTCATGCAATCCCAATACTGGGGTATACAGATGTCTAGACAATTAAGGTTTTTCGACCCACTTTCAACCAAACACCTTTTTGGGACAACGTGACAGGTGGTGATTCTGTCGCCGTCTTTAATGTCCAAGTGAACGAAGTAAATCGTACATAAATTTTGAAAAAAAAAAACCATTGGTACGAGCTTACCTGGGGATCGAACACAGATCTCTTGACTCGAATTCCGATCACTCAATCGCTTGGCTATAGTGATAACAGTACATAACCAACGGGTTCTAGTAGCGAATACTTATATTAGGAATGACGCGTAGATTTTCTTTTTATTTTAAAATTATTTTATAATTGATAAATTTTTTGTCTCTTTTTTGTGTCAATAATTGTTCACGATCGTGGATAATTTGCCAATACTAGCTGGGGTATCGATTAATCTCCACAATTCCGATGTACGTGCACAAGACTTAATTGTTTCCATCTATCTATCATTAGAACTAGGATTCAACACAGTGTAATGAAGATTATCTGCCATCGGTAATTTTCAAAAGTATTTAACAAATGTTAAAAAATAAAAAAAAGTTAATGTGGATATGTTTGATTTACAAAGAGAAGAACATAAAATCAATTTTTTTACATTAAAGTCAAGTACAATTCTTTTGTATAATTATTTACAAGATTACTACTCTTTCTGTTTCTATGCAATTTGTGTAAAGGGTATGAATCTTTTACATTTATCGTATTATCATCATTAGGACCTATTAAGGCCCACTGCATTAAATAGCTCTCTTTCATACGGGACGATTTTGCTTAATAGTAACGCTTGGCAAGCGGATTAGCAAACGCATTACCAGAGGCTTTACGCCATAAACGGTGCTGCCCATTATTGACATCCTGAATTTTATTGCAGTATTTTTCTAGATGGTTATCTCGCCAACTCAAGTCTTAGTCTACGACGACAGGTGGTAACTGCGGAGGTGAAAATTACCATTCTCTGTGATTATAGCAAACTCTCCCATGAATTGGTTTCGCAACTATAAGGCAGGTTCGGAATAGCTTGAAGGGTTAGTAAAACAGATTTCAGGAGTTAGTAATTACTTAATATTCAGAGAAGAAGAGATCAAGGTGTTTAGACAGGCACAGGTATAGTGCCAATATCAATATCAAACATTATTTTAGGGAATTTAATAATTCATATTTATATTCCCGAAACAAATTATTGACCAGTCGGTGGGAAGGACGACTGGTGGGAAGGACGAAGGGACGAGTGGTGACGCAAGTGTGGCCGATGAGCTCGACGTCCATAGTCCATAGCTGTGGGAGGCACTTCGGCATGGGATAAGCGTCCACTTATTCGACTTAGGTTTGAATAGATAATACAGATTTTGTTTGATGTTTTTCATAATAGAATACGTGTAAAATAACAAAACAACTTATTATGAAAAAAATATTTTAAGAAATTTGTTACATTTTTTAGAGTGGAGGTGTAATGTTGTTAATAAGAAAATAGTTTTAGTAAAGGCCAAAATTTGAACCTGAGTGCTAGTTGCAACGAGTCGACGAATATACCTAATAGCCTTTTTAGTTAAGTGTGTAATGTTAATGTTTGCTGTAAAAATCATTTGCAAAATATTTATTTACAAATTGCACAACAATATCAGAGCAAAGAGTCGACAACAGCAGGCAAACTTTTCACGGCTTCCAAAAAGGTTTCGCAGTTATGAATTGTATAGTCATGAAGATATCGTACGTTGACTTCTTATTGTTGTCTTTAAAATCAATGAAAAAATATCTTCACGCAATTCCCAATACAGGGGTAGACAGAGGTCAAGTCTAGACAATTAAGTCCCTTTGACCCACCTTCCACCGAAGCTATTTTCGGGACAACGTGACAGGTGGTGAGCCCATCGCCGTCTTTATGTCCAAGCCAACGATGAAATTCGTACATAAGTTTTTGAAAAAGTCATTGGTACTGCCACCTGGGGATCGAACTTGGGTCTCTCGACTCAAAATTCCGACCACCCAACAACTCGGCTATCGTGACTTATATCGTGAATTATAATCAATAGTTTAGTTTTATTTTTGTTTTCTGATATTACTTAAATATAACATATTTTTGGAGTTAAACACGACAAAAAGCACGAGTATTCATCATTGCCGCTAAATAATAAGTTTATTACATAGCCGTAGTTGTAGCTTCATTTATAACACGTATTTTGCAGTAGACATGGTAAATTGTAACAAAACGAATGATTTCTCTAAGGCATGATCACATAACTAGATCTCTAGTAATTAGGTAAATATAGTAATAAGGTCGTAAAAGAAGCTGCCTTCAAGTACATACTACGGGGCCGTCTTTTAAATAATCTTTGACATAGGTTTAATCTTGGAAACGTACGTAAAGCTAATCTAGTGCTAATGGCAGAATTCACACGACTTTGATATATTTTTAATGATCTTTCCTAAATTTCAGATAACTAAACACTAATGATCGAAGGAAATTTGACACATAAATCGTTGCGTTAAATAACTTGTTATTCACTGATCTAGGGATCGAACCTAGTTCACTAGTTTCCTCTCTCTTCTAGTATAGTCTTCTTAAATATTAAGAACAAAATTTCCAATAAATTACGACATCGATTTGGGGTATGGGGTCCACATCGTATGCAATTTGTCACAGAACTCCTTTGCAGTAATCGTAGCGATGGTTCACAAGAGATTCTAATGAAAAATTCCGAAACACGCAAGCGAATAAGTAAGAGATTTAAAGGTGTTAAACGTTATCTCTGTAGAAGACTTATAGACGTATCTCAATCTTAACTATTCGCCGACAAATAACATTGCGAAAAATATCGTGTCGCTACATTGCTATTTGGCTGTAGTTGTAATAACGAGCAATAATATGAGACCTTTCATCTTAATCTACAGAAATGAAAATGCAACGGTTCTGTGAAATATTTTATTTATAATATTTGCCGCTTTAGTACCTTTTGATGGTGATCTATTAGAATGATTTTCACCCTACTCCCAAATAAAAAAAAAGCTTACTTTAGATCAATTTGCGCTGAAAACATTGACTGGTTGCCATTTCTATGACCATCTAAAATAAAGGACGTTTCTGATTATCATACAGAATCACTTTACGTCACTAGTGACAATCCAATTCTGAATTGCCTTATTTGTGTACCTAATCAATAAATAAAGACGCGAGGTTGTGCCTCATTTATCTTTCAAATTTGACGATAATGTTTCAGTATTAAGGCTGTTTCGACATGATTTGAAATAAATACGCTTCCATAGTTGCCTATGGTTTTCAATTCATTGTTATCAACTTTCGTCGATGAAGCCAAGTATTACAATCGATACATTGCTTATGCACGACGATATTATTAAGTGATGATGCTATGCGTTTCAAAAACTCAAACTGTGAAAAACCGAACAACTGCTTTTGAAAGAAAAATTTATGTTTTAAGTCACGATAGCCGAGTGGTAGGATGGTCGGAATTTCGTCCGAGTTCGATCCACAGAAGGCAGGCTCGTACCAATGGGTTTTTTCAAAAACTTATGTACGAATTATATGGTACGCTTCGACATTGAGACAGCGACTGGCTCACCACCGGTATTGGGTATAGCGTGAAGATATTTACACTTATTATTTAATTATCAAGATTATAAAATGAATTTCAATTTGAAATTTGAAAAGAAACATAATGATATTCACATATGCTAATATCTATTGAACTTTTGAACTTAATTTGAACTTCAATAAAAAATAAAAGTAAGCTTTGATGAGATTGTGTTTGCTGGCGACTCCTTGTTTAAAAAACATTTACCAATGAACTTAATTCCAATCTAATTATTTTCAGTCTTCATCTAAAATTATCAGATCTGTATCATCAACACAAACATAGAGAGATATACAAAAAAAGTATTTTATTATTTTAATACATACTCGTAAAGAATAGCCTATTAAAAAGTATAAATAACAAAAACACTAATAGAAAGTCATCAAATCAAATGAAGTACCACAACCCTGACTTCTTTTTTCTTCACGACATAACATAACATTTCAATTAAGTTTTTAGGTAGTATTTAGAAGACAGATTTTCCTGAACGTGATATATTACCGTCAGTTCGTAACTTCCCAAAAGTCATTTCAAATTTTACCCCGATCGAACCTTCTTTAATGGAGATACAGGTATTGTACATCCCGTCGTATCATACAATCTACATCAATACCTTTATAGAAGCGTAAATGAATAACAAACATAGTTACTTTTCCATTTGCTTGTTTATTGTTCAATTAAGTAAAACCTGATATATCATATGAAAAATTATAATAGTGCCATCAAAATGTTTCAACTAATGTTCATATAAATCCATTAAACTTCAAGCATACCAATTTACTAAGCATGTAGAATTGCTTTGAATATTATGAAAAAAAAAACATCTTCACGCATAGTCCCAGACGGAGTAACCAGAGAGAACAGATTGCCACGTGTCACGATCCTTATATAACTCTTTCGCGTCTTTCAAATTTATATATAATTTTCTTTATTAAATGCACATCTAAATATCCGATGTCACGATAATGCGACACGACACGATAATGTCACGATAGACGAATGGTTGGGTGGTCGGAATTTCGAGTCAATAGACCCGAGTTCGATCCCCAGTTGGTAGGCTCGTACCAATGGGTTTTTCAAAAACTTATGTACGAATATCGTTGGCTTGGACATAAAGGCGGCGACGGGCTCACCACCTGTCACGTTGTCCCGAAAATATCTTCGGTGAAAGGTGGGTCTAAGGGACTTAATTGTCTAGACTCGACCTCTGTCTACCCCTGTATTGGGAATTGCGTGAAGATATTATTATTATTTATTATTATTACATCTAAATATCCGAGTATACTTCACCCTCCCCTCTACGAGCAATTTTCTCACATGGTCTTCGAAAGTAAGACTCGAAAGTAAGAAAGTAAGACCTTACACTTTTTAATATTAACTTTCGCGCTTTATATTTTCTTCACCATTTGGTCTCCACTGACTGGCTCAGGTACCCAAACCATCGAAACACGTCATCTTTCAAACCTCCCATATTGCGAATCTGTTTGTTTCATTTTCAGTTGGCCAAGGTAATGCCGCACATCGTACGAAGAGATCGTATAACCACTGCATTTAACTTGCTTTTATGCTTTTTCTGTGCGATATAGACTTCTGACGCTTAATTGGAGATTTGGCACATTACGAGATACCTCCACAGTACGAAACACCTTTACTGTAGACACTGTTGCCCGTCACCAGTCTACATAATTTTAATCTAATACATTTCGAGACGTTTATTCCGCTATCTGTTGATATCTTAAAACACCAACGAACGAAGGGGGCCAGTATATTCTTACACCGAAACAGCGTTGCTAGACTAGTTTAAATTAATAAAGTAGTAGATGGACTCATGTTAATATTAAAATATCTTGCGTTCAATCGTCTGTAAATCTTTTCAGTCAAACGTCTGAAAGTACCTTGAAGTATTTCTTAATATTAAAGGTAAATGCGCTAAGTGAAGCAAACTACGTTTTCAGCTCGTACCAAATGCAATCTTTAACGCTATCATTCCTAAACTAACTTAAGTAAAGGATTATGATAGAACTTAACAAAATTTATAATCTGTGCTGTGTAAATATAATGATATAAATATTTAATTCTTCCTAACACTATACCAAAGTAAACAGATCGTTAAGTGTCATAATCCTTACATACTTCTTTCTTTTGTGTAAAATTCATTATTTTCTTTCTTCAAGCACGTCGGGGTATCCGAGTACTCTCGACGTTCCCTTTTTTGAACAAGTTTCTCATATAATTTTCAAAGGTCTTGGCTCACCTCCACTCCTTTCATATTTTTCATTCGTTCACTATGTACTAAAGCGTTTATTCTGCACGCTTTTATTCATTTGTTCATTAATTTGTTCGTGTTTAGACCATCGAAGCTAGACTTTCAAACCTAGCATAATATAACAAATTCGTAATGTTTTATTTTCAGTCAGCCAAAAAAGTGCTGCAGATTTAATAATGTTGCGGTGCTTATTCTTGGATCACCCATTCCCTTTTTATCGATGGTAGTTTAGGTTTTTTCTGGAGATTTAAAAACAAGTGTATAGTGACATGTGACTTTATATATACTTATGTGCCTGTTTATGTGACTAAGCCGTAAAACGGCCCTGGAGAAGAAGAAGAAATTAATAATAAGAAATAATAACTACTATAAAATCTAATGATCAATGTTTTCTTTTTAGTCAGTCTCTATTATTTGTTTAAGAATAATATTGGTATATGTAAATTGCGAAATAAAATTGGATATTTTCGATATATTTCAAACACAGTGTGATATTATTACTAAATATTAATTAAAAAAAATAATAATTTAATAAAATTCACATGTGGACCTGGTAGTTGTGGCTGCAAATAGCATATATGGCAGTATTTCGTCTTCCAGGCCCGCTAGTAGATCTTTGAATCTCTCTCGACCGTAACACCCATCAAGCCCAACGCATCAAGATGTCTGTATTTTATAGTTATTTAAGAATATAAGTTACATGTAACTATGTATATTTAACAGAACGTGATGTTTTCGGTTTTTATTAGTTTAGTACGATGATACGACGACGACGAAGAAGTCACGTTAGGAGGTCGGAATTTCGAGTTAAATGACCCGAGTTCGAACCCCAGGTGGTAGGCTCCTACCAATAGGTTGTTCTAAAACTTATGTACGAATTATATCGTTGGCTTGGACATAGGGACTTATTTGTCTAGATTAGACCTCTGTCTACCCCTGTATTGGGAATTGCGTGAAGATATTATTATTATTTATTATTATTACATCTAAATATCCGAGTATACTTCACCCTCCTCTACGAGCAATTTTCTCACATGGTCTTCGAAAGTAAGACTCGAAAGTAAGAAAGTAAGACCTTACACTTTTTAATATTAACTTTCGCGCTTTATATTTTCTTCACCATTTGGTCTCCACTGACTGGCTCAGGTACCCAAACCATCGAAACACGTCATCTTTCAAACCTCCCATATTGCGAATCTGTTTGTTTCATTTTCAGTTGGCCAAGGTAATGCCGCACATCGTACGAAGAGATCGTATAACCACTGCATTTAACTTGCTTTTATGCTTTTTCTGTGCGATATAGACTTGACGCTTAATTGGAGATTTGGCACATTACGAGATACCTCCACAGTACGAAACACCTTTACTGTAGACACTGTTGCCCGTCACCAGTCTACATAATTTTAATCTAATACATTTCGAGACGTTTATTCCGCTATCTGTTGATATCTTAAAACACCAACGAACGAAGGGGGCCAGTATATTCTTACACCGAAACAGCGTTGCTAGACTAGTTTAAATTAATAAAGTAGTAGATGGACTCATGTTAATATTAAAATATCTTGCGTTCAATCGTCTGTAAATCTTTTCAGTCAAACGTCTGAAAGTACCTTGAAGTATTTCTTAATATTAAAGGTAAATGCGCTAAGTGAAGCAAACTACGTTTTCAGCTCGTACTCAAATGCAATCTTTAACGCTATCATTCCTAAACTAACTTAAGTAAAGGATTATGATAGAACTTAACAAAATTTATAATCTGTGCTGTGTAAATATAATGATATAAATATTTAATTCTTCCTAACACTATACCAAAGTAAACAGATCGTTAAGTGTCATAATCCTTACATACTTCTTTCTTTTGTGTAAAATTCATTATTTTCTTTCTTCAAGCACGTCGGGGTATCCGAGTACTCTCGACGTTCCCTTTTTTGAACAAGTTTCTCATATAATTTTCAAAGGTCTTGGCTCACCTCCACTCCTTTCATATTTTTCATTCGTTCACTATGTACTAAAGCGTTTATTCTGCACGCTTATTCATTTGTTCATTAATTTGTTCGTGTTTAGACCATCGAAGCTAGACTTTCAAACCTAGCATAATATAACAAATTGTAATGTTTTATTTTCAGTCAGCCAAAAAGTGCTGCAGATTTAATAATGTTGCGGTGCTTATTCTGGATCACCCATTCCCTTTTATCGATGGTAGTTTAGGTTTTTCTGGAGATTTAAAAACAAGTGTATAGTGACATGTGACTTTATATATACTTATGTGCCTGTTTATGTGACTAAGCCGTAAAACGGCCCTGGAGAAGAAGAAGAAATTAATAATAAGAAATAATAACTACTATAAAATCTAATGATCAATGTTTTCTTTTAGTCAGTCTGTATTATTTGTTTAAGAATAATATTGGTATATGTAAATTGCGAAATAAAATTGGATATTTTCGATATATTTCAAACACAGTGTGATATTATTACTAAATATTAATTAAAAAATAATAATTTAATAAAATTCACATGTGGACCTGGTAGTTGTGGCTGCAAATAGCATATATGGCAGTATTTCGTCTTCCAGGCCCGCTAGTAGATCTTTGAATCTCTCTCGACCGTAACACCCATCAAGCCCAACGCATCAAGATGTCTGTATTTTATAGTTATTTAAGAATATAAGTTACATGTAACTATGTATATTTAACAGAACGTGATGTTTTCGGTTTTTATTAGTTTAGTACGATGATACGACGACGACGAAGAAGTCACGTTAGGAGGTCGGAATTTCGAGTTAAATGACCCGAGTTCGAACCCCAGGTGGTAGGCTCCTACCAATAGGTTGTTCTAAAACTTATGTACGAATTATATCGTTGGCTTGGACATAGGGACTTATTTGTCTAGATTAGACCTCTGTCTACCCCTGTATTGGGAATTGCGTGAAAATATTTATATTTATTTATTTAAATTATTATTTTACTAAACAAGCCATCTATACAAATCCTTCAAAATCTGAAACACCCTTTGGCACGAGTCTACTGTCAAACTCCAATCTACATGACGATCGAACTCCAGTCTTTTGATTCAAGCCTCCAAACTATTCAGAAATCGTGATTTTATTAACAGCTTAAATGTATTTTTTGACAAATTAGTAGATTTTGGACTCAAGCTACGCAGTGTGTTACATGCTTTCAGTTGCGATTAAGATGTGTTAATACGCATCGTTTTGTCACTGTGGTCAAAGATGCTTTGAAATATCTACGTCAATGTTGTCTAACATTAAACGAAAGTTTTCCTTTCTCGTCAGGAAATTCGATAGATTGTGGACGCACGTATAGCCTGCCATTATTTATCACGTACCACATTAATGTAGGAACGAAATCTCTGGAGATGTTATTTCATTAGTAACGTTCTAAAAATAAAAAGAAAGCCGTAAAACGGCCCTGGAGAAGAAGAAGAAATTAATAATAAGAAATAATAACTACTATAAAATCTAATGATCAATGTTTTCTTTTAGTCAGTCTCTATTATTTGTTTAAGAATAATATTGGTATATGTAAATTGCGAAATAAAATTGGATATTTTCGATATATTTCAAACACAGTGTGATATTATTACTAAATATTAATTAAAAAAAATAATAATTTAATAAAATTCACATGTGGACCTGGTAGTTGTGGCTGCAAATAGCATATATGGCAGTATTTCGTCTTCCAGGCCCGCTAGTAGATCTTTGAATCTCTCTCGACCGTAACACCCATCAAGCCCAACGCATCAAGATGTCTGTATTTTATAGTTATTTAATTTTTTTCGGTTTTTATTAGTTTAGTACGATGATACGACGACGACGAAGAAGTCACGTTAGGAGGTCGGAATTTCGAGTTAAATGACCCGAGTTCGAACCCCAGGTGGTAGGCTCCTACCAATAGGTTGTTCTAAAACTTATGTACGAATTATATCGTTGGCTTGGACATAGGGACTTATTTGTCTAGATTAGACCTCTGTCTACCCCTGTATTGGGAATTGCGTGAAAATATTTATATTTATTTATTTAAATTATTATTTTACTAAACAAGCCATCTATACAAATCCTTCAAAATCTGAAACACCCTTTGGCACGAGTCTACTGTCAAACTCCAATCTACATGACGATCGAACTCCAGTCTTTTGATTCAAGCCTCCAAACTATTCAGAAATCGTGATTTTATTAACAGCTTAAATGTATTTTTTGACAAATTAGTAGATTTTGGACTCAAGCTACGCAGTGTGTTACATGCTTTCAGTTGCGATTAAGATGTGTTAATACGCATCGTTTTGTCACTGTGGTCAAAGATGCTTTGAAATATCTACGTCAATGTTGTCTAACATTAAACGAAAGTTTTCCTTTCTCGTCAGGAAATTCGATAGATTGTGGACGCACGTATAGCCTGCCATTATTTATCACGTACCACATTAATGTAGGAACGAAATCTCTGGAGATGTTATTTCATTAGTAACGTTCTAAAAATAAAAAGAAAGTTGTAAAATGAGCGTTGAGCAGAGTTAGAAGTTGTACTTTTATTAGGTGTATAATATAATCAAACTTTATATAACACTAGCATGACTCCAATTTACTTATATAGGAAAGCAAAAATAAAATATTAAATAAATATTTAAGAGATTTAATAGATAATAATAAATTTTAATAAATAGTAAAAATATATATTTATTAATAAATTAATATCTTCATGCAATTCCTAATGCAGGGGTAGACGGAGGTCTAGTCTAGACAATTAAGTCTCTACGACCCACCTTCCACCGAAGATATTTTCGGGACAACGTGACAGGTGGTGAGCCCGTCGCCGTCTTTATGTCCAAGCCAACGATATATTTCGTACATAAGTTTTTGAAAAACCCATTGGTTCGAGCCTGCCTCCTGGGAATCAAACTCGGGTCTCTTGACGCGAAATACCAACCACTCTTTCATTCGGCTGTCGTGACTTTTTGAGAAATTTGATTCCGATTATTTTATGTTTGTAATTCACTTTATTCCTTCGAGACACGGATTGAATTACACTAACATATAGGAAGAACAGACACTGCACCATAACATAGTAGACAACTTTAATGTGCACACCTAACTTCCTTCCAACGCAAACTACATAAACGGGATAAATTCAAATGAAAGAACTAGTTTCAGCGACTGCTCTGAGACCAAAACGAACTCTGCTTTTAAATTAGACCTGAATATACAGAGAAGCTATGAAAAAATAAGAAATGAATGGGAGAAAATAGGGCTTATGTATAATTTATGCATGGTGAAATAAAGGTGCGTTCCAATGTTTTAATTTTTGATATAGTAAATAAGTCAATACACAATCGATAGACACAGTAGTCCTAAGTAGTAATAAATAGGCTGTGACTAAATAAATACATTTTTACATTTCTTACGCTCCCCTCCACCTCATGGAGCTCATTAAAAATACCTGATGATATGAGTATGTCTCAAAAATCTTCGGTGGAAGGTACGTCGAAAATACTTACTTGTGGAGACCTTTGCCTATCCCTGTAATTGGAATGGCGGGAATATATTTTTTTTTTGATAAATTGAATACCTGATCTATGAATCAACACAAATTGAAATTTCTCATTTTCTAACAAATCTTAATAACTATGAGACCACCTCGATTGTAGCTAAGATGTCTGTGCTATATGATCATTCCACAAGAGTAATTTAATACATTTGATTATTCCAAATCTTCTCTAAGAGAGAGATTTTTTCTTGAATTGGACTTATATAACCATTTCATCAAAATTCGCTTTTCTATTAGACCACAAATACGTTTCCAGCGGAAGCGTGGCAGTAGCAGATCTACAGAGCGATAACATATTGATACAACATTGACACTTCGACTTAGTGCAGTAGGCATTTAGCGCCTGTTGAGGGAATCATTTTTACAACCTTCTTAAATACTTGTACTTAAACTCTATAATATAACTTAATATGTTTACAGTCATTGGTAATACCAAAGATTCGATTTTTAAAGCAGAATCAAAAATAAGTCAATAATAAGCCTTAAGGTTCAAGTGTTAGTAGTGTTCTCTTAAGATGCTGTGATGATTGTGTTATGTTATATACAAATATGTTAATATATAGATAAAAAAACTACTCGCACATATAAAATTATATTTTAAAAACATATACGTATCAATATCATTATTGTAATATTTCATTTTCGCTTTTACCGTATTGTAGCTGTCCGCCGAAATGATGTACGTGGCCTTAGTGTGATGTTATATCAATACTTCTGATATTATTTTGCTCATGGGTATACACGCAATAACGTATAATTGTGTTATAAGAAAATTTATCCGCTCCTATTTATCGACATTCAAAACGGTATAAATAACTTGTTTCTGAGAAGATTGAATACGAAAATACACATTAATTGTGGAAACTTTCACAACGATAATATAAGTATAAATAATAACCCATGCTCAATGAAAATTACCAAAATGATAATTATGCTCACGCTTAAAAAGTCACGATAGCCTAATGGTTAGGTGATCGGAATTTGAGTCAAGAGACCTGAGTTCGATAACATGGGGGCAGGCTCGTAACAATGAGATTTTTCAAAAAACTTATGTACGACTTTTATCGTTGGTTTGGTCATAAAGACGGCGACAGCCTTAACACCTGTCACGTTGTCCCAAGAAGTCTTCGGTGGAAGGTGAAAGATAGGTAGACAGAAGCTTAGACAATTAAGTCCTTTTGACCTAATTGTTTATGCTTCAGTCTACCCCAGTATTGAGAATGTCGTAAAGATGTATAGACATAAATACTTATTTATATAAAACGATTTTCGGATTCCATCGCGTTTTTCAATTATTTTTTACAAACTATTTTTATTTCCCGACGTTTCGGATGCTTTACAGCATCCGTGGTTACGGACAGACTTTTTATTTAAATGTGTAGTATTCGCGTAAACACAAGAAATCATTATATATATTTATGCTAAACTAAAGTTTTTATTTACGTTTAAAACGATCTAATTATACATTAAAATGAATATATCAAGTTCTATTTTCAAAATTCCTAATTCTATTTCCATTCGATAATGGAAGCCATGTAAAAAAACAAAAATTAAAAGAAACAGTCTGTAAACGCCCACAGCTAAAGAAAAGTCTATCCTCTATATATTCGACAGATATAAAGCAGGGGAATTACCTCCACGCTGCTCCACTGCTCGTGGGAGTACTTCAAATATATTTATTTTTATTTGACACTGAGCTATTATAGGCCTTCAGAGGACCTTCGGCAATGATCGCTCGCCTGTCTTTGCCGGCGTTTGTAACTACACCACTACTGTCACGCGTAACGGGAGAGTACGAAGTATGTTACTTTCCGACGTCCGTGGACAAACAGCGTACGAGTATGTAACGGTTTCATCGTATCGCCAGCTCTGAGGTTCGATTCCCGGACGACTCAATGTAGAAAACCACTACCACATAGAACGGCAGAACCGTTCTACGTGACAATGCATGGTAAAATGCCATCTGCATCCATACTTCCCGCAACAATGTGTAGGTCGTCGCTCCGTCTTGTGGGGGGGAGGGTCTTCCTACATTGCGTTTGCTAGTTAGTCCAGCTAAAGTCACGATAGCCTAGTGGTTGGGTGGTTGGAATTTCGAGTCGAGAGACCCGAGTTCGATCCCCAGGTGGCAGGCTCGTACCAATGAGTTTTTTCAAAAAACTTATGTACGAATTATATCGTTGGCTTGGGCATAAAGACGGCGACGGGCTCGCCACCTGTCACGTTGTCCCGAAAATATCTTCGGTGGAAGGTGGGTCGAAGGGACTTAATTGTCTAGACTAGACCTATGTCTACCCCTGTATTGGGAATTGCGTGAAGATATTTTCAATATTTTCTATTTTATTTCATCCATACTTCCTGCAACAATGTGCAGGTCGCCGCCCCGTCTTGTGGGGGGGTCGTCCTATATTGCGTTTGCCTATACAAGGTTGCCAATCGAGAACCTTTCTTGCCCAATTGTTGTCAGTTCTATAAGCTATGTGACCGGCCTATTGTCACTTCAACGTGCTAATCCTCACAACTACCCTGCTTCTGTCCCTTCTCACGGCTATCATGCAGTGAAACACTAAGTATTGCCCTTTCCATAGCACTCTGAGTAACTTTGAGCTCTATGAGGAAATATGGCCTGCAGTGAAATACCACGCCTGAGCACTGGCAACACGCACTGTAAGCTACTGCATTAATACTTTGAGATATACTGGACAAGAAGATGTGGCATTGTTTTCCAAACGCTGGCCAGCCGATTTTTGTTCGTCTATTGACGAGAGTCAAAGTTTGAGTCAGAGTCTGAGTCTGAGTTGGACTTTCTCAGTTTGACAATTTGTCCCAGCTTTACGTACTCATCGACAACTTTGGGGGTAGTAATCCCAATCACAACGGGTATTGGTATGACGTGGACATTGGAGATGGTCTTGGTCTTGTCCATGTACATGTGAAGACCAAACTATTGGGAGACCAGATTTTGACTGATTTGATTGATTGACCATTGAACTTAGTACCAAGTTCCTCTAGCGATTTTGGCATGAGGCCTATATCGTCGGCAAATCGAAGGTGAGAAATATTTTTTTTTACCATTTGGCTGTAGCTTTTGCTTCGATTGCTACAACAATATCTGTGATGAAAGTACAGAAGGTGGTGGTAGCACTAAAGGCATTAGTGGAAATTTCTAAACAATAGCCCACCGTGTACTTCATTTGTGCTTTATAACGTCATAATTTCTGCGTGGGTTAAGGAAAGCTGACTTACACAAAACTTAATCTTTTAAGTCGAGTCAGTCTTATTTATTATTTTAATTTAATATCTCGACAAAAATATGAACTGAAAATCGAAAATATCAACTACTCTAAATTAAGACTTAAATTAGCAAATATTTAAAAAAAAATATCTTCACGCAATTCCCAATACCCCCTGTATTCGGTAGAGTAGTAGACAGAGGTCAAGTCTAGACAATTAAGTCCCTTTGACCCACCTTCCACCGAAGATATTTTCGGGACAACGTGACAGGTGGTGAGCCTGTCGCCGTCTTTATGTCCAAGCCAACGATGAAATTCGTACATAAGTTTTTGAAAAACTCATAGGTACTGCCACCTGGGGATCGAACTCGGGTCTCTCGACTCGAAATTCCGACCACCCAACAACTCAGCTATCGTGACTTATTATTAGCAAATATTTAATTACTGGAATGTATCAAAGAAATAAATAATTTGCGGCGTTTTGATTCTAATCTTATCTAACGTTTCTGAACATTTACAGCTGTGCTTTTAAATATTTAATGCAATTTAAGACAAATGCTGTTCTGTACAATTTAAATTTATAAATTATTCATTCATAAATAATATAAATAGAATATATGAATGTATATTCAATTTATATTATTTATGAATGAATATTTCTATCCGTTCCTTTGAGATTTTAAACCAACAAGATCAAAGACAACGCTCCCTCATCATGTATTCATATATCGTATCTCAAATTACTATTATTTCTTACCACATCCTACTAATATTAAATGTTATGTTATGTGTAAGATTTAAAATAAAATAGAGAGAGCTAGGATACTTTGAAATTTGGATGTCTATACGTTTAATTATTAATTTTACCAAAATTTCTTTACCAAATTTAATAAATAAATATCTTTACGCAATTCCCAACAGAGGGGTACTAACTACTACTATAACTAGACAATTAAGTCCCTTCGATCCACCTTCCACCGAAGATATTTTCGGGACAACGTCGTCTTTATGCACCAAATGTAATGAAATTTGTAAAGACCATTATATGAAATTTTTACGAAAAAATTATGCACGGTTCCCGTGAGGTAGGTCAGAGAGATGATAATGATAGCTCGATAGGTTATTTGTTAGGCAGCCTCTATGGTAATAGTAACGGATTCGATTCCTGCAAGTTGCATGTGTGATGAATATGAAAAGTAAGACAGTAGGAAAAGTACTCAAGTCATTGATATCTGGATATATACATATATATCGGCGCAGATATTTATTTTTAATGAACCTTATGTTATGAAAGCTAAACCCAATGACGAGTCACTGTGGCTCGGCTTGTTGTTGAAGTGAGATAAACTTTAATGTTTAAAGAGAGCGACGACATGGATATGTGCATATCTATATTTTTATATTTGTATACATACATACATAACGGTCTATTAAAGTCCACTGCAGGACATAGGCCTCTCCCATATTTGCCATAATCGCCACGCTTGACTAGCGGATTGGCCATAGCAGTATCAGACACCTCGCACCTTAGACGCTGCTGCCCATCTTCGGTCGGATTATTTTCGTCTGATAATTCTAGAGATTGCTATTCCGCCATCTATCGGTTGCCATAAGATGTACAAGACCGTTTCCCTTAGTCGCCTCTTACGACCACCACTGCTAGACATAGGCCTCTCCCGTGGGTGGGCATGGTCATAGCGGCAATCAGGTTGGCGATGGCAGTGAAATCAAATCAAATCATTTATTCAATCCGACATTTCAATGTACATCCGTTTATTGATAGTATTTTTTAATCTATCACAGTTTCGTAATGAGGTTACTCTAATGGAGAAGAAACAGACGAGAGAAACTCCGTAGGTATCCTCTTTTTTGGTCAATCTTTTTTTAATAATATATAATTATACAAATACTATACTATATTATACAAATGTGATGCGATATTTTCTAAAAAAAAGCTTGGGAGCGATCTACTTATTCCCAGTGGTTACTATCAATAATATATTCGTTTATATAATAATAACCCTTCTTATAAAGTTTTTCTTAAATAAATTTCTTAAGCCTGTTAATAGGCAGACTTTGCCCATTTACCGTGATTTTGTTGTAGAACGTGTACACCGCCTTATGAACGAGTTACTTATTTAGCGGTAACAAACATCTTGTACCTTAAATGCTGTTGTCTGTTATTTTGTTTTTCGACTTGGTTATCCCGCCATCTTTCGGTAGCCCTTGATATTGTCAAGGATTTTCTTTTAATCGCCTCTTGCAATCCCCACAGAGAGTAATGGGTGGTATATTCTTACACCGTAACGAATGACCAACATATGTAGTTATAATTTAAAAACTGACTTAATTGCAAATGACAAATAAAATGCACTACTACTATATATTATACAATATTCTTACTACACTATTTCTTATTTCCTAAGCTTTATTGAAGCTCACAGAGCGTTTCTGAGTCACGCTTCGTCGAGGTTAAATAATGTTTCTATTTAATTTTAAATCAAGTCAAGATTTTTCTTGTTTGATTTCTATTTGTAAAAGAAGCATAAAAGTTAGACATTAGGTTTACGTTAAGAGAGTTTATTTCCTATTTATGAGTTTATCAAATTTTGCCAATAAAGTCGATGTCTTTCGGTTTTATTTCAAAAAAGTGCCGATAGACTAACTTGTCACGGCTCCCTAAATGAAGTTCCTTATCTGAAGGGCTCTTACCGCCATAAATATTCCCTCGGTTTCAGAGCTTTTTTTATATAGAAAAGGGAGGCAAACGAGCAGGTGGCTCACGTGATGGTAAGTGATTACCGGCGCCCATGAACACCCGCAATACCAAGGGCATATCAGATGTGTTGCCGGCCTTAGAGTGCCCCTCCCCCAGAATTGACGGAGAGGGGGGGGGGGCTCCGGTTACCTGCACTCACCAGACGTAACGCAGAAGTTTGTTAGACTTCTACTTCACGCTGGTATTCTGTGAGGTCGTGGTACTTCCGACGTGGACGAGCCGGCCCATTCATGCAACAACAAAAGCTGATGCGTGGCTCTACCACTGTTACCGCCTACTCTAAATACTCCACTGCCTTGTGGAGTATTTAAAGTCGACGGTAAGAGACATGAGGGTTTGGCTTTAGTCACTCGAGTAGGGGGCAAAGTTCTTGTGTGGGATGCTTGTGACGATACACGGCCAGTCCTATGGTCGCGATACGGCCGCATCTATTTGGATGTGGAAATGCATTCAATGTGGAAATGCAGTTGCCGTTCTTGGTACCGGTACCGGTACCGGTTTTAACAGTGGTAGAGCCACGCATCAGCTTTTGTTGTTGCATGAATGGGCCATCTCGACCGGGGAAGTACCACGACCTCACAGAATACTGGCGTGAAGTAGAAGTCTCACAAGCTTCTGCGTTTCGTCTGGTGAGTGCAGGTAACCGGAGGCCGCTAATTCGGGGGGGGGGGCACTCTAAGGCTGGCAACGCATCTGCTCTGCCTCTGGTGTTGCGGGTGTTCATGGGCGGCGGTAATCACTTACCATCACATGAGCCACCTGTTCGTTTGCCTCCCTTTTCCATAAAAAAAACCATGCAACGAGAAGTAGGGATGTACGATTATTGTAGCTCAGTTAATCAGTATTGTATAAACAAAAATGATACCAATGATTGATGAACAAAATGGTACCTACATATTTTAGTTAAATGTTAATAAACTATATTAAAAAATGTTGTGAACTTTCTTAAAAAATGCGAAGAAACTTTTTACCCAACCTATTATGTAAGACTATCATAAGTTACAATTTCATTCGATTTTATTTTAATCATGAATATTTTGGCGACCTGTTAGCCTAGTTAGTAGCAACCCCGGTCTTCGAAGTTAAAGTGCATATGTATTAAAGTAAGTTGTTGTATTCCGCTAGGGGCTAACATTTGATAGAGGAATCGAGTCATGGAAGTTTATATGAATTTATAAATATTTATGTTTGTCAATATATTTCTATGTAAGTATATTGTCCCGATAGACACTAATTGGCTACGAATACGGCGACAGTCTCACCACCATTTACGTAACCCCAAATAACCTCTGGTGAAAAGTAAAGTAAGAAAAGGACAAATTTTTCTCTACTACTATCTACCCTATGGTCATTGAGAAATACATTATTAAATATACGATATAATATATTGATGTCAATAGTAAGCGTAGCTCAAAAAAGGTCAGAATTTATTACAATATCATACAGAATGAATATCAACAGTCGAGTTCATTCTATAACACAGTGATTATACACCTTTACTCCTTCGAAGAAGACAACCCGCTAGCATAGATGACTGTGTCAAACGCAGGGCTCTGATAGCTACATGAAACACGTACATTGTATTATAACGACCTCCGTGTACAAGCGACGTACACATCAATTTTCGTGGCGTCGCCAGCTCTGCGATCCCAGATTGGTTTCCGGACGAGTAAGTATTTAGCACCACTTTTTCTGCATTGTCTCGGGTCTGGGCGTTTACGGTACTTTCGTTGTTTTCAATACCATAACACAAGTGCTTTAGCTACTTTGGGATCAGACGAATGTATATGATATCATCCATATTTATGAACTTATTTTTTTCACTAGCCGGGGTAGTAACATCGGGTTACAAATATTAGCGTAAGATTCTTATCTTAAGAGACTACTAGGAAAAATCCTAAGTATTAAACGAATACCTTATAAATTGTAAGTAAAGAGTTGTAAAAATGCTGTGTCTGCTTCTGAATTCGCTAATCCGCTTGCAAAATATAGCATATTTCCTACAGTACAGGCAGTTTACGGCCGTAGTTTAATAGTATTAGGTACATACGACTTATTACTATCCTGTTACCGAGACACAAGAAATCCCTCTTTTGAAGTGAATAACGTGTATTATTGCTCAATATAGTATGAATATAAAACCCAGTCACCTAACATATAACTAAAATTTGTAAAAAGTAAGGGCATAGTGTATAATATAGATATCTATGTGTGCACTGTGACACCGTATACAAGAAGTTATTTACAAAGCATAGATACGAATATGTACAAGATTACTCTGAAAGCTTATTGAAGGAGAAAAATCTTGTCATATCCTGCTTGTATTTCGGACTATGATTGACTGACAGTATGATGACAGGCATTAATACAGCCTTTTGTTTGGGTAAAGTGAAGCTCTCTTTGTTTGTTTTCTCAAAATAGACGTCAACTTTCGAATCACATGTTATATCCGGCTCGAATGTCGATTATTTACTACCACATAGTCGTTTACATTGTAGGAATATACCGCCCCTTTCTACCGTGGGTGGACTAAGGAAAGTCTGAAAAATGCAACGTTTAACTATTGCAGGCGTCAAGATAATGTTAATGTGTCATCCATCATATAGTCCCGACCTCCATTGATCCCCAAGAACTACAGATAATCTTCGCTTTACGGGCCCTGAAGTTGCGGTGCGAGCGTTCGTGAATGCTGGTGGTATCTTCCTGTGGAAGGTAGAGGGGATACGCTTAAGTCCATTTTACAAGAGAAAGCAGTATTTAGGTAAGAGCAAAATAGAAAATAAAAATATCTTCATGCAATTCCCGATTCAGAGGTAGACATAGGTATTGTCTAGACAATTAAGTCCCTTCTACCCAACTTCCACCGAAGATATTTTCGGAACAACGTGACTGGTGGTGAGTCCTTCGCTCTTTATGTCCAAGCCAACGATATAATTCGTACATAAGTTTTTGAAAAACCCATTTGTATGAAATAGCCTGCCAACTATAGCGATCGAACTCGGGTCTCTTGACTCGAAATTCCGACCACCCAACTACTCGACTATCGTGACTTTTTTAAATTTAGCAAAATAAAAAGATATCTCCAAGTCATTTCCAATACTGGGGAACTTAATTTTCTAGATCACTAAACAGTGATCTAGACAATTAAGTCGTTTCGAACCGCCTTCCACCGAAGATATTTTCGGGACAACATGACAGGTGGTGAGCCCGTCGCCGTCCATTTCATGCCCATTCCAAAGATTTAAACCGTACATAAGTTTTAAAAAATACTAATTGGTACGAGCCTTCCTCTTTCCGAAGCGACGTCGGGTCTTTTGACACGAATTCCGATCACCCAACCTATGCGCTATTAATATAAGACAGGAATTACACCACACTTCCTTAATTAAATTAAAAACAACATGAAATAGACTGTGATAAACAGAAAACTTAATAAGAATAGAAAATAAGGAAAACATTTTTACAAATAAATTTTCATTAAAATGCGGAAGCGACGGTACGAGTGTTTAACAAAAATAGGTAAAATAAATCGGCAGATCTCTTATAATTTACGCTATTAAATCTTCTAGAAATAGACGTAGGAAACCTTCTATGATTCTCTTATAATTTATAATGTATTTTATTACTATTCGTTTGTTATATGAGAGATAATATGAAAAGAGATATTATGTTTTCTCTCTACCAGCTACAGTAATTTCTCGTCATCAAGTGCAAGTGCACCAATTTAATTGAATAAGCCAATATTAATTGTAACTTAAAATGCAACAATTCCGAAAGCAAACAAAATATTCTAGAATCTGCAGGAACTTTTTTTCCGTTTTTTATATACGTATATAAAAAAGAACGTGTAACATTGGTGATTTGATTATTATCAAATCAAACCACCACATAAATATTATATTCCATTTGATAGGATATTTCTATTACTTCAATACACATTATTGTAGCTGCTTTGTTGCTATCACTATTTGCCCGTCAGTATATTCATATAAAGGCCAGTCGGTACTTAACTTATATTCAATCTACTATTTTTTAAAGTTTCATTATTCTTCTTTAGTACATTTTTACGCATTTAATATGACATAACGGTAGTACGCAGTGAGAAGCTTGGGAGAAAAGGAGCTTCGGGAACTGCTTAAAGATAAAAAGAATATTTGTTATAATAATCTTAAACTGATCACGTAATTTTTATTTCATTTTCAAAGCATATGAGTCATGCTGAACTTTTTATTCTTAAATTAAAGTTAAACATAAAAGTCAACGGCAGGGTTTCTCTTTAATTTAAAGTGACCATCCAATAATGATAACCCGGAAATCAATGTATTCACAATTATTTCAAAGATCACACACTAACCACGTCCAGGTCGCGAACAGACTTTTCTAAAACCACAGAATATTTTTTGTTTTATTTTTTTATAAGTCGAGTGTTTGGATGATCGGAATTTCGTGTCAAAAGACCAGAGTTCGATCGCCAGGTGGACGGCTCGTACCAATTATATACAGTTTTATAGTTGGCTTTAGCGTAAAGACAGCGACGGGCTCACCACCTGTCACGTTGTTCCGAAATTATCTTCGGTGGAAGGTGGGTAAAAGAGACTTCATCGTCTATACTAGACCTCTGTCTACCTCTGTATTGCTATGATGATATTTGTATGGCATGAAGATATTTTAAGAATATTTTTCAATTTAATTATCAATGAACAAATTCTATTGTTTCAACAATCTGTTGGGCTAAAGATCTGCTTATAGTAACTGCTTGTTTATTAAATAATTATTTCTAAGTCAATTCTTTACTCATTTAAAACTAACTTCATTTATCTCAATACACACAAATTCACCAAGGCACAATTTTTGACAATGCCTATTTAATGAAATGTTTAATGGTCTCCATGCCTATTAGACGTACTAATGAATGATAGAAATTGTTCCTGAGTTTCAAAAAACTTATGAAGAGTTATGAATCGAAATTGAGTTTGTTTTTCGTTTAACTTAAACACCTCAACCGAATTTCGATAATTTTGGTATAGAGACCTTAGAGAATTTTTATGTCATTATACATTAATGCGAGTGATCTCACAGACAAAGCTAGTTAATAAAATTGGTATGAAATATATTTATATTTATATAATTATTTTTATTATTTTATTGCCCTAGTGCTGCATCATTGAGATTCGTTCAGTTTCCTAATTATACCTTATACAGAGATATTTCTGTAGAGACTATCTAAGTCTAAGTATTGCCAATCAATTGATTTGAAACCATAACAGCTTGCATCCTCCAGTGCTTTGCTATCGAGTAAGAAAAATTTATATGTTCGAAAAAATGATAACAAGATTTTACACCGCTATCTGAACAAGCAAATGAGATAAAATATGAATGTCTCAAAAAATTAATGTTTTGAGTCTAAATGCGGAAAACTTTAATCATTTATAATATTCATTTTATAGGTCTGTACCTGAATTCTACAACTGTCAGGCTGACAATCATTGAATGTCCTTGTAGTCCATAGACGAAAACCTCAAAAAAAAGCTAACATCGTTTCGAAAATAATCGATTCATTTGGTTATCAGACGGAGTTCACGAACGCAAACACATATTTTTCTCAAACTTAGTGGACAATTGCGTCATAATGAACAAACACGCAAACCTACACCCACACTAAATGGAGTAGCTAGTTTCAGTTACAAAAATTGATCATTCACTGTTATAATTCTCAGATAAAATTCTCACAAAGTGTGTGAAATTTGTATTTTACATTATTTTTATTATTACTTTACATTTCATTTTTATCTAAATTGGCATCATCCCAGATGTGAGCTATTTTCACCCGTAAATAAACATATGTAAATACCACTGGCCACAGTCCACAAACATACGAATTGGCGACCGTAGCATTAGATACCTCACTCTGACTCTATGACTCTGGCACCGACATTAATAACTCTTAAGGTTACTTAATTTTGTTCTCTTCTATTTATCTCTTACGCAATTTTCAAATACATCCATTTACAATCCTTTAGACCCCACCAATTAGAGACAACGTGACCTATACGTACATACATATGTTTTTACTTAGATAAACAATCATAAATAAGTTATCCATAATTTCAGTTCAAACATACATGTTCAGCACACAAGTGTCTGTCCCTAGTGAAATTAGAAATCGCAACTTTCAGATTCGTAGGCAGTATCACTACAAATTAGTCTGTCGGATCGGAAATTTTTTAATGAATTTTCTAGGCTTTATGACTACTGGAAAAAAGGTAATATATTTTAAAACCATACTTTATACAAAGGCAAACGTGGAAGATTAAAAATAATGGCAATCTTTTGGTAAAATGTTGTTTTGCTACACCGTAGCATTATATTTTGATTATTCATTCCGTAATATTTAATTTATGAGATGTGCGCAATCTGCTCGAAAAGGGGAGAGTCAAGAGTACTCGGATACCTAGACGTGCATGTATGAAGAAAATGATAAATCTGAAAGAAGCGAAAGAGGTATGTAAGGTTCGCGACACTTGGCGATCTATTCTCTTTGGCTACTCCGTCAGGGTCTGTACGTGAAGATAATTAAATAAGTAAATAATATTTAATTTAGTTATAAATTTTGTAAATAAAAATATAAATTTAGCTTATTTAAAATTTTCATTCCCTTACGACGTCGAAGAATTAGATTAGTAGCGCCTCGTAAGTTATCATTTGGAATGATTGATTTCAATGAACGTAAGGACTATTCAAGTAGTACTTCATGATTAGAAAATTTTAAAGACGTCGAGCGAAGCTGTCTCACCCAGGTACTCTATTTTTAAGTGCTCACTTTAGAAATGGAACAATGCAGTGATTAGGTTTATTTTCTTTATTGTCTCGTAAAAAAACCAGCAAGCGGAGGACTACTGTTTGCCAATATTCTTTTCGAACAATAACCATTTTAGGGAAGAGGCACATACTTCGCATATGATTCTTTACAGCATGTTATTATAATACTAAAATATTGATACATTATTAATTTATTAAAAATTAAATTTAATTAAATGTTACATTTAATGAAAGATCACCTTTAGAAAAATAAATTAAACCGTCGTATAAGAAAACAACTAAAAGGCAAAGAATAAACATTAATGATTTTAGTTAATAATTATTCAAATTTCAATTCAATTAAAAATAAAAATTTAATGTTTTTTAGTTTCACAAAAAATCGAGAAAGCCTGAACTGATTAGCGTAATTTTTTCAATCAAAAGTTCAATTGAAATAAATTTATTATTTAATAAATAAGACTTAAAAGGTGAGAAAATATAAAAATTTCAATGACAAAGACGCAATATAAAGAATCGAAAGTTTGAAAGTTCGCCTGGTCAGCTAATATATTAATAATTTTGTGACGGCGCCAAATGTTCCCTTCTAAGGTAACCGCATGGACAGATTTAAAGTGGAAACATAGTGATATTATCATATAATATATATAATCTACTTAAGTGGACGATGCCTATCTACCGAAGTGGTTTCGTCACGTTGAGCGAATGAGTGAAGACCGAATGCTGAAGAAATTATACAACGGAAGTTAGCAAATGAAGGTAGAATTACCCTAATTTTTATATATATATATATATATATATGTATATATATGTATATATATATATATATATATGTATGTATATATATATATATATATATATATATGTATATATATATATATATATATATATATATATATATATATATATATATATATATATATATATATATATATATATATATATATATATATATATATATATATATATATATATATATATATATATACATATATATATATATATATATGTATATATATATATATGTATATATATGTATGTATATATATATATATATATATATATATATATATGTATATATATATATATATATATATATATATATATATATATATATATATATATATATATATATATATATATATGTATATATATATATATTTATATATATATATATATATGTATATATATATATATATATATATATATATATATATATATATAGCAAATGAAGGTAGAATTACCCTAATTATTATATATATATATATATATATATATATATATATATATATATATATATATATATATATATATATATATATATATATATATATATATATATATATATATATATATATATATTTATATATATATATTTATATATATATATAAATATATATATATATATATATATATATATATATATATATATATATATATATATATATATATATATATATATATATATATAAATATATATATATATAAATATATATATATATATATATATATATATATATATATATATATATATATATATATATATATATATATAAAACACTGACCTGTAAATTTACGAAGTCATTCAAATTAAATAAACAGCAGAATACGTTTATAATGTCTCCGCCAATATTGACTGTTGACCGTTTATTATGAAGTAATTACACAGGGAAGTCTCTTTCCATTTAAAATTCTTTATAACTAAGTCGGATAATGACTTCGTTAATATTGACATGTCGCTTTTGTGACCCATTTCTAAATAATTGCGTCCTGTTATAGTTGCCGAAATGATTCGTAACACCTCTTGCAATGGAATTTTGGGGTTGATCATTCGACAATCTCAATGATTTTCAATAACAAGAACCGGATTAAAAGAATCGTTAAATTAAAATATTTTGAAAGCAAGGGGCTTCGAAAATCGCGACACGAATATGATCAAACATTAATACAGTTGTGTTAAAGGAAAAGGCAAAGATCTTTGCCGCGCGTGTTGAACTTGTATAAGTCGTTTTAAAGTTCGATATAACATTGTAGCGGGAAAAATCGTTGGCGAGTGTGTTTCTGTTGCTAAAAATGCAACAACAAAATAGTTGAAATCTGTTTTGCCGAATCTACGAAGCGACAAAACGAACATACGAAGAAACAAAAACTAAAAATCATTACTAATTTCTTGAAAGAAAATTTAAAAAATGTACATACATATACATTAATGCATGTACTTTAAAACTTACAATTTCTATTTTGATTCTCTCCATTAAAATAAATACATTATAACGAAAAGTGGAGCTTATTTACTTTATACAAAATGCTTTGTATGACGTGCACTTAGTATTACGTGTTTGTTCCCTGCGATGTCATTATAAATGGATTCCACTTTATTTAAATATAGAACCTTTACCCAGTAAACGTAATAGAAGTTTTATATCATGCTTTCACATTTACTACAACAATTTAGATATATCATATGTGTGTATATAAAAAAGGCACGATAGCCGAAAGGTTTGGTGGTCGGAATGTCTGTCAAGAGACCCGAGTTCGATCCCCAGGTGGCAGGCACGTACCAATGGGTTTTTCAAAAACTTTTGTATGAATTATATCGTCGGCTTGGACACGAAGACGGCGACGGGCTCACCACCTGTCACGTTGTTCCGAAAATATCTTCGATGGAAGGTGGGTCGAAGAGACTTAATTGTCTAGACTAGACCTCTGTCTACCAGGGGTATTGGGAATTGCGTGAAGAGATTTATTATTTATTGTATATACAAGTATTTAATACAAAATATATTAACTACAAACTGTTACAATATTGTGATAGTGCCCCTGGCTACTTTGAACACTCTCACTGTGTTGCTATATCACGAATTCCCAGTATTTGCTTACCAAACACAGCGATTAAAGCAAGCCCTACTAACTAGTAGGAAGCTTTTAACGAGTGGCGTTTACCTGTGGGTCTAACAACGACGTACACTTTAATGTTACTTGTAAATTTGTAGTATAAAATTTTCTATGAATACCCGTGATTCACAAAAGTATAAGTATATACTTTTGTGAATCACGGGTATTCGCGGGTATAAGTCATGTAATAAAACATGACTTATACCCGCGGTTTCGATTGCTTTGAGTGAGACTTAAAAGAACTGTTAAAATTTTAATGATTATCATTAGACGGTAAATATTATTATTTCTCAAACAAATAGAAACAGCTGCTATACTTAATTAAATTGGGAGCTGACCGCCGATAATACTATTTAATCTAATTGGATACTTGGTTTCATCTTATTTTTCTTGAACGTTAAGTGTCAAAGCAATCTTCATAATATAAAAATAAATATAAAGAAATATCTTCACGCAATTCCCTATACAGGGGTAGACAGAGGTCTAGTCTAGACAATTAAGTCCCCTCGACCCACCTTCCACCGAAGATATTTTCGGGACAACGTGATAGGTGGTGAGCCCGTCGCCATCTTTATGTCGTACAAAAACTTATGTACGATATAATTCGTACATAAGTTTTTGAAAAACACATTGGTACGAGCCTGCCAACTGGGGTCGAACTCGGGTCTCTTGACACGTAATCGCTATCGTGACTCCACAATATTCATAGTCATCTAAATTTTCTAAGAAATTAAAATTTTTTGATATTTTACCTCTAAGTAAACAAGTTTATGCTATGTTACTTGCTGTTAATTTAGCTTTCAAGGAGTGAAAGAACTTTCAAGCTCGGTTAAGTGTTTTAGGCGTTAAATATAACAAACAAAATAAATTAACTTACTTCGTATTATTAATATGACGTACAGGGGGACGTCTAAGTAAATTACTACTATATAAGGTATAGAGACCAATAATTTTAACTTATTTCTGGTGTAAGGAAAAGCTGCGCAGATGCAATAAAAAAGATAATTTCAGGGAGATTTACCCAAAATTAGAATGTGACCTGAAAAACCTAAAGCAGGGATTTGGCTATATGGTTCCACATGACCAGCGGTACTATGGGTCAGCTCGTGTTGTCAATTATAACCGTTAGATGTATGGCTCCTCCTAGTGGAATTCTGACATTGTCAAATAATTTATGACCCGATGATGGGTCTACAAATAATTTGTAGAACCTTCATCCAGTCCACATTCACAGAGAGAGAATTCCGTATATTTAGCCAGATGGAGAGACATGACCAAAACGTAGCCGACAAATAGAAGAAGTAACCTTATTTGCTTCCCGATAGAGAAAGAACCAGTGTCTAAAAGGGATCTTCGACTGCGCTCTAGCTGCTCATGTGGTCTTTAGTGATTTAGAAACTCATTGGATTTCCCTGTAAAGAGACAAAGTATTATAAATATAATGTAATAACTCATTTATGACAAAGGGCATATGCTAAGAGAGATTCCACTAACTGATTAATTAAATTTTTTTAAACCTACTCGTACATACATAAATCCAAGCCAAACAGACCAAATCACTTAGCAAAATGCTACTGTTTTCGAGGATAATCACTACCATATACATACTATACGTCCGATTATACAAAAAACCAATGAGAACAATCTGCCATTAACTCTGGCATAAATTAAAGATGAGAAAACCTTCGGTCAAGTCTCAACAGCGGTACCAGGCCAGGTAGACTCCATGTACATCGAGTAATTGAGATGTTAGTATGATGATAATACGATGTATGTCCAAAAGCAGAACTAGATTACCGAACCCATCCACTTGCTGAATTCTGTAAGACAGGGTGACATCCTAACAGGATAATTCTTCACCGTTGCATTTAAAGATATCTTCAAGTTGCTTAAAGTCACGATAGCCGGGTGGTTGGGTGGTCAGTATTTCGAGTCGAAAGATTCGAGTTCGATCCCCAGGTGGCAGGCTCGTACCAATGTGTTTTTCAAAAACTTATGTATGAATGATATCGTTGGCTTGGACATAAAGACGGCGACGGGCTCACCACCTGTCACGTTCTCCCGATAATGTCTTCGATGGAAGGTGTGTCGAAGGGACTTAATTGTCTAGACTCGACCTCTGTCTACCCCTGTATTGGGAATTGCGTGAAGATATTTATTTTATTATTTATTTATTCAAATTGCTGAACTGGAAAGTTTGTGGTATGAACATAAGTGGGTAATATTAATCTTCGGTTTTGTGATTGCCAGCGACCTTTATATTATGCTGTTTAACCTTAAAAGCCGCAGCAGAAACAAAGTAAAAAAAGTCACGATAGCCGTGTGGTTGGGTGATCGGATTTTGGCGCACTCGTGGAGCAACAAAATCTACATTTGCCTTGATTATGTAATATACCTATAAATATTGGCTTAATTTGCAAAAATTCCAATGCAGTAAAGTTCCGAGTGTACATTTTTTTCTTTTGTTGGCGCGAATAATTGATGGACTTACGTAATTATGTACAATGACTAAATGAAAAACTTAAACAAAATGCGGTAAAAAATGATCTTTTCAATGTCAAAATAATCTAACATATTTTACCTCTATCTGCTTATTTATTTTTAACAGAACTATGATGTTTTAAGAAGATACAATCGTCCGAATTACAATTAGGTATACTTTAAATATATAGTTACATTTAATGATTGTATCAACTTAATTAGCGAGTACGATATTCAAAACACCAATCAGTGAAAACCATTTAATTAACAATTCGTTTCCTAATTATCCAACACCTATTTGCATTTACTGTGTATGGTATTCTCTCGACAAATCACGACAATATTGTCTGATTTTTAGGTGCATATACACTACATCCTTAATGAAGTAATGAAGTAGCCAATAAGGATGTGGTGATCCCGAACTTACACAGTCAAAATGCCGGTTCGGTTTCGGTTTAGGATCTAAGCCCTACTTTGAACCTTGGAAGCGAAACTATTTTTCCAAATAGTACCAACACAAAGTACAGAAAAACATCAAAGTTTTTTAGTTAAAAACCGTCCAAAAGCTGATCTGACTCAGACGCCAAAACTTGATTATTGCTAGTAACAGTAAATTGTATACAAACAAAACATAACTATAAAGGTACATTTGACAAAAAGTTGCCCCAAACATTATCCATCACGGTTAATTCCATCAGCTAATACGTTTGTTAGCTTCATAAACAATTTTTATGTGATAGAAATAAAATTTAAAATTAATTTTCGGACTTGTCTTTTAGATGTGTTGTGAGATACTTGCATGCTTAAGTTCATGATTCTAAGTCTACAAAAAGAACACCGCGTTTTGCTTGCAAAAACAATAATTGTTTTGTATACATTAGAAGCTTTATATTTTTAGAGTAGTGGTCGCTGAGCTACTTATTTAAAATTATTTTCAACTTAATATCCTTCTCACGCGAGCCTGATATAAGTCTGTCATAATTATTGGAAAATCTTTTTTATACGTCTAATAAATTAGAAATTTAATATGAAATTGACAAAAAAAATTCACAAAGTACGGTCGTCAGCCTCTTGCATCCATCGACTTCCCGCAATATTCTGCAAATCTCCATTTCGTAGTAAGTAATCCAGTCCTATACTGTTTAAAAAACACTATCAGTCCTATACTGTTTAAAAACTTAAGTTATTTTATTTTTTTCATATTACATACGCTATTTTCTATGCGCAGAAAACAGAGATATTAATAAAGAAGTCGCAAAGTTCCTCCCATCCTTCCCCGAAGCCTATTTTGGGACAATATGACAGATGGTAGGCCTATCTCCATCTTAGTGTCCAACATTAATAAATTTCCAACGTCTTATCGCAAATGTCTTCACGCCATTCCCAATAAAGGTGTAGGTACACAGGAATAAACAAATAAATAAAATATATGTATATTTATAAAGACATATTTTCATATAAACATCCATGACTAACTAGTAGTAAACAGCCAAGTGGTCGGAATTCGGGTCAAGAGACTCGTGTCCGATCCCCAGATGGCAGGCTAGTACTAAAGAGTTTTTACAAAACAGTATGCAAACACTAATAGCAGTACTAATAGTATAATTTTAAATTAAGATCTCATCTCATTGCATTAAAAATGTGGATTTGTACAGGTTCAGTTTTCGGCAATAAATAAATACTATAATAAAAGAATATAAATATAAGCCACGATAGCCGAGTGGTTGGGTGGTCGGATTTTGGAGTCAAGAGACCCGAGTTCGATCCCCAGGTGGCAGTACCAATGAGTTTTTCAAAAACTTTTGTACGAATTACATCGTTGGCTTGGACATAAAGACGGCGACGGCTCACCACCTGTCACGTTGTCCCGAAAATATCTTCGGTGGAAGGTGGGTCAAAGGGACTTAATTTTCTAGACTAGACCTCTGTCTACCCCTGTATTGGGAATTGCGTGAAGATATTATATTTTTTATTTATTATTTATTTTTTAAATATAAAAAGAAATACTAAAAAGAAAGACTCGTATAATAAAAGAATATTCACAATAGCCGCTTGGACAGATGATAGGAATTCGGGTCAAGAGGTCCAAGTGTGATACCCAGGTTGCAGGTAGGTACCGAAGGAGTTTTTCAAAAACGTATATCGTTGGCTTGAACATAAAGACGGCGACGGTATCACCGGCTGTCAAGTTATCTCAAAAAATGTCTTCGGTGGAAGTTGGATCGCATGTTCTTAATTGTCTAGACCGCTGTTGGACCATTATTGGGAATGGCGTGAAGATATATTTTTAACGTCAATGACTCGAGAATAAATATTAATATGTACTCGTCGCAGTAATTTTTTCTCCTAACGGGTTCGGACCTGTAACCCAAACCTAAAGCTTCGAATTTCTCCACCAACTCGACTATCGGTTTATATATATATATATATATATATATATATATATATATATATATATATATATATATATATATATATATATATATATATATATATATATATATATATATATATATATATATATATATATATATATATATATATATATATATATATATATATATATATATATATATATATATATATATATATATATATATATATATATATATATATATATATATATATATATTTATACGATGTTACTCGACTATCGGTTTATCAATTACTTAATATATGAAATTAGAGAAAACTTATCTAGACATATAGTTTTAGACTTAGTATGAGATTTTGGTCATCCTTCAAAAAAGGCATATTTCTTTTTTTTCAACCAGCTACTTTTTTAGATTTCTGTACAAATATATAATGATGCATTGAAAAGAAACGACAGAGATATGCATGGATCGTGACACTTGATGGTGTTCTTTCTGGCTAACCCGTCGGAGATTACGCGTGAAGATATAATAAAAAAAGTAAAATTTCCTAAATAATTTGCTCATTGTCACATAACGTCGATAATAAACAACATTATTTCTTAGGAATTAAAAAAATAAATAAATGTTTAATAAGTAAATTAATTAGGGTCGACTATTTTGAAAACAGTTAATCATAGTTTAAGATATCGAAATTTTATAAAAGTTTTTAGCAGCATGCATCATAGCCCTTCATATAACTTTATAAAATCCCGGAAATATGTAGCCAGTTTTATGCGTGGTGTTACTGAATAAAATATGATAGCAGACTTTACTCAGTAACTGTGACACACACGTGTCCTAAAAGCCTAAGTTTAGTGATCAGGTGCTTACAGAATTAGTGAATTTTAAGTAAAATAGATTTTTCCCGGATGTAATCGAAATGTGATAGAAATTAAACTCTGATTTAAACATAATTAATTCTCAAATTAGTTTAATTTCAAAAAGATTAATTAGTTTAGTTGTAATTTTTTGAAATCCAGGCATTATAATTAGAATTCCAAGACTAATCATAATATTTTTGTTGTTTTTTTTTTATTGTGGCACAAAAAGGGAGGTCTGAAATTTCCATCAAAAGAATCTAAATTACGAACTGTGCTACGTTTCATATTCCTTTGAAAAATATACGTATGAAAAAAGTTTCTTATGTTAATCAAAATATATGTAATATAACAAAGATATGCTGGCTTTACTTATTTTTACACAGCGTGTCCAAAAGATTCAAATAATGGGAATATTTTATATTTGCCTAAACCTCTCAGGCTTGAGATGATAAACAGGCGATCGATAGGCGATGCAAGATTAAAATTACACATTGTGGAGCACAGATTAATATTTTAGAAGCAAGCACCGCACTTTGCCAATATTTAAAAAATTAATTGAGAAAAAGGAAGAAAAGGCTTGGTAAAAGAAAAGTTTTGTTTATAAAATAACTCTACCAGCCTTTTCCTAGAGTAACATAATTTTCGCTTAGCGGTGTATATTTTACTGGACATTTGTACCATAGACGCTATAAGTTGCTTGTATGTTTCTATATGTTTATCGCCCCATCATTTGCAATGTCGAGGTTTTCCCATCGACTCTTGCGTTACCTACACTGCGTATTACAGGCATATTACAACCGTACTTACACCGTAACTTGAATTTTATAGAAGCCTAAGAGGTATTACATTACTTAAATTATTGAATAAATAATTTTATTTAATTAATAACCTTTAAAGATTGTTTGATTTTTTTATTTATCTTTTACTATGGCTTCAAGATTGATGCAGGACGATACACATCACAACATACAAATCACAATATACAAAATTATTATCTCAAATCGAAGATAATAATAAGAGCAGTGGATAAAAATAATTAACAATTTCTATTATAATAAAGAACATAAACAATTACACATATTTGTACTTAAATATTTCTTATCCTCACTTTAAAATAATAAATCACATAATACACAATTTTGCAACACAAGGAACATGACACACATTTACATAACATGCAAGGAACGTGACACATGGTGATATGTTTTCTTTAACGCTGTCAGGGACTATACGTGAACATATAGTAATAATTTGCTCTAATAACAATAATATTATAATTATATTCGGATGCCTTTCGTGATATAATGCTAATTCTTATTGTCACTTATGTTCAAAAAACTTTTAATCATAGGATTACCTAGAAAATGAAAAGAAAATGTTCGAAAACTAAAGATTTGAGTCAATAGTAACTCAAATCTTTAGTTTTCGAACATTTTCTTTTAATTATCTCTCACATTTTTAAAGTTTAAGGTATTTCCTTAATCATGGCGCAAAGCGCATTTTAATGCTCTCTCCCAAAGTTATAAACCCCTCCCAACACCACCATTACAGAAATATATCTATTCTATTTTTTTTTTACTTAATCTTCTGAATCCTTCGTGCATAAACAAACGTCTACCTTCATTCGTAAAATAATACAAAAAGTAGGTCTTTTGAGGTTTCACCCGTCACAAAGTACAACCACAGCATTTTTTAAAAAATTACGAAGTAGGTAGTTTATTCATATATAATCTTATATTTTCTTTATTAATTTATAAATACTTGAGATAGATATGCAGATTTTTCTCAACCCACTATCCACCGAAGCGTAAACGAAGCCAAATCGCACAAAAAAATAAATGTTTTTTTCAATTTCAAATTCCATTTACTATTAGTAAACACATATATCGTAAAAAAATAATCAAATTACAGACTAGATCTGTTTCTCTTTCCTTTAAAGTTGATAAAAAAGGAAAAAATACCAAGTATGAGTTCCAAATAATTATTCATCTAATTACTATTCATTAACTTGATTAAAATTGTCTGCATACACAGTGTTATAGCTGTTTCATTGTTTTAAAAATACAGGCCGAATGAAAAATAAATGTAACGTAATTATTTTAAGTCTCTTTTTGTCTCGAGCGCTTCTCTGAAGTGCGTCACAGTATGCAAATTGAGTAATAAAACAACATTAAATTTGTAATTTTTATTGCTAACCCATTCTCCCCTTACATTATAAATATGCATGAAAACTCTCCTGGATCTAAGAAAAATGATATTACGTTCAAATAACGCATTATAGCTTAAAATTTCAGTCTCTGGGATCACATTACCACACTACATTATTCTTTAATTTTGGTTTTATGTGTCAGTTATAAATAAGATTTATTTTTAGATAACTGAGTAAAAAAAATAGTAACGTAGAATTTATTTCTATAAAATAGTAAGTGTAATAATAATTTTAACAATATTTGCAAAACTAGTGTTATGAATTAACGACTTATTTCTTATGGCATCAAGATTTATCTTTTTTAATTATTTTAGAACAATTTTTACGACAAATTCTACCAATTACTTTTTGTATTAGTAGAAGAATATTTACGGAAAACTATTAAACAGTATCGGCTAGTTCAAGTTACTTCACACTTATCACTATGTCTCTTCTGTCTTTGATTCAAGTATCTCAAGCCGTGCTGGAGTCACATACAGGTGGGCGTTTTCGACTTAGAGCAGTTTGCGAACATAAAGTTAAAGCGTTATACTCGTTCTACAATATAGTGGGTTTGAAATATGACCTTATTGTTGAGCGAATGAGTGAAGTACGAATGACGAAGAAAATATATACCAGGAAAATAAAGGGTATCGAGGTAAGCCGAGACTCACTTTCGAGGACCACGTGGGGAAATTTCTCAAAGAAGGGAGGGTCAAGAGTACTCGGATATTCAGAGGGGCATGCATGAAGAAGATGATGAATCTAAAAGAAGCGTAAGCGGTGTATAAGGAATACCATATATGGTTATATATGGTTATAGAGGTATATATGGTTCAGCGCCGAATGGTTCCAAGCCGAAAAGCTTAAACATTTAGCGTACCTCTCATGGGTTGACGCTCGAAACCGTAAAACTCCGGATGTCAGATCCAAGAAGAGAGCCTTTAATCTAGCCGCCAAGACTTACAAAAAGGTGTTGCGGAAGGCTCGTTTCGAACGCATGAGGCATATTGGCACGAAGCTCTCTGCTCAACCATCTGGCAGTAGAGCTTTTTGGTCTCTTGCCAAGGCGGTCGAGATGAGTTTTTGTAAACCTTCACTGCCTCCGCTGGTTAAGCCAGACGGGACATTGGCTCATGCGGCAAAAGAGAAGGCAGAACTGTTCGCGAATCTCTTTGCCAGCAACTCACGTCTGGACACAAGGAACGCAGTTCCAACTTCCCTACCTCCCTGTGGTACCTCAATGTCAGAGGTCCACATTACTAACAAAGAGGTCCTCAAAACGTTGCGACATCTGGACGTGAACAAAGCCAGTGGACCTGATGGTATTTCAGCCATAGTGCTTAAGACCTGTGCACCCGAGTTGTCTTCTGTTCTGACACGCTTGTATCGCCTCTCCTTGAAGACTGCAATAGTTCCCAAATCCTGGAAGCTTGTTAACGTGCAGCCCGTGCCCAAAAAAGGTAGCCGTGTTGACCCAGTCAATTATCGACCTATTTCAATTACCTCCATACTCTGTAAGATAATGGAGCGTACATTGAACTCGCACCTCTTGACATACCTAGAACATAACGATCTCCTTAGCGATCGACAGTACGGGTTTCGCCGAAATCGGTCGACTGGGGACCTTCTAGTGTATGTCACACATCTATGGGGTGAGGCCCTCGAGAACAGTGGTGAAGCACTCGCGGTTTCGCTCGATGTCACGAAGGCTTTTGACAGGGTCTGGCATGCTAGCCTTATCAATAAGCTTCCTTCATATGGTATATCCCCTGGACTGATAGCCTGGATAGAAGACTTTTTGCGGGAACGGTCTTTGCGAGTCGTTATTGACGGCTGCTCATCGGAGGCTATGGCGATTAATGCCGGAGTTCCTCAAGGATCTGTTCTGTCCGCAACTCTCTTTCTGCTGCACATAAACGACCTGCTCGAGCCCGGTCTCTTTGGGTATGCAGATGACAGCACAGTTGTGGAGAGATATCTGGCGCGTGTTCAGTCCAGACAGGATCAAGTACAGTCTGCTCGGGAGGCCATGGTAGAGCGTATTAATCTTACATTACAGGCAGTTTCCAACTGGGGCAATACCAATCTTGTGAGATTCAATGCCACCAAAACGCAAGCGTGTCTGTTCTCCGCCAAAAGGAACCAGTTCACCTTGGCTCCTAAATTTCAGAATGTATCTCTGGAATACACCGACCGCCTCCAGTTACTAGGAGTCGAAATTACGTCAAACCTTAACTTTGAGCGGTTCATTGAGTCTAAGGCTAAAGCCGCTGCAAGGAGATTGGGAGTTCTTGCAAAAGTGCGGCGTTACTTTACTCCGGGACAGCTTCTGACCCTATATAAAGCTCAGGTTCGGTCGGCTGTAGAGTACTGCTGCCACATATGGGCTGGAGCTCCTAAATATCAACTGGCAGCCTTGGACTCGGTGGAGGGACGGGCCAAGCGGCCAATCGGTGATCCTGACTTGGTTACTACCAATTTGTCCAGTCTCGAACACACACGTCGGGTGGCCAGTCTCTCGGTGTTCTACAGGTTACATTTTGGAGAGTATGCGAAGGAATTACATGAGTTAATTCCCCCTTCCCGTTTCCATCATCGGACAACAAGACGCACGGCGGGTTTCCATCCTTTTGTTGTCGATATACCCTGCATTCGGACGAAGCGTTTTGCTTCGTCGTTCATAATGCGTACAGCAAAGGACTGGAATGATTTGCCTGCATCAGTCTTTCCGTCTGATAACAATGTGGGTGTCTTCAAGAGAAGAGTGAATAGGCTTTTTCTAAGCTAGTGTGCCTACCAACAAAAACTACATCGCCTCTTACCATCAGGCGGGATTGTAGTTAAACGCTAGCTTATAATGTTAAAAAAAAAAAAAGGATCGTGACACTTGGCGACCTGTTCTCTCTGGCTACCCCATCAGGGATAGTGCGTGAAGAAAAGTAAGTATACTCGTTCTTTCCGCCTCTCTTTTTATTTTCCTATTTTCTTCTCACATTCGTTGGATCGTCAATTGGATGATGTTTGAAAATCGGAACACATGACTTTTTACATATTCATGCAAATTTCTATACTTTGGTAGTCAGACGTCTAGACAATGAAGTCATTTCGATCCAGTTTTAGTTCCTGCGTGACAGGTGGTAAGCCTATCGTCTCCTTAAAGTACAAGCTAACGATACAATATAGTTATAAATGTATATAAATTTACAAAAATTTAAAAAAAAAAACATATATACATATAAGCATACATGACTCGAGTACAAACATTTATATTCATCACTTAAATGTTTGTCTCTAATGGAATTCGAACCCCCAACCTGTAGCTTCGAAGGGGAAGGCTCTACCAATTATGCTATCGAGTCGTCGTCAACCTAGACATATTTTTTTATTACTCTAAAATTTTTGAGCTCTGTTTTTGTATTATCCTTTTTTTGAAGGTAATTTCCTACCGGTATCCTACATTGGTATAACTAAAATTTATTAAGATTCGTTGAACTGTTTAGCGGTAAAAATACAACTACAAATACGATATATAGTCAGTTGCTTTAGATTTTATTAAAAAGTCTTTTTTAAAAGTCACGATAGCCGAGTGGTTGGGCAGTCGGAATTTCGAGTAAAGAGACCCCAGTTCCCCAGGTGGCAGGCTCGAACCAATGGGGTTTTCAAAGACTTATGTACGAATCATGTCGTTGGCGTGGACATAAAGACGGCGACGGGTTCACCACCAGTCACGTTATCGCGAAAATATCTTCGGTAGAAGTTCAAAGGGACGTAATTGTCTAGACTTGTCCTCTGTCTACCCCTGTATTGGGAATTGCGTAAAGATTTTTATTTATTTATTTATTTTATTATTACTTTCGATTTTATAATATTACTAGCTGCCCCACTCGGCTTCGCAGGCGGTATGACACTTAACGCGGCATCCTTATTATTTTTCTAAAATGGTAAATTCTAAAAAAGTAGCATAAGTGACTATTTATAACATCAGCAAATATTTTTGACAAAAGTTTTTATTTTTCGTAATTTATTTTTTGATAAAAAGTGTATCCTACCCTATGTAAATTCTAATACCTCCAAGAATATGTGTAGAAAGTTTCACGATGATCAGTTGAGTATTTTTCGCGTGAAAGCGTAACAAACAAACTTAAATTCACATTTAGAATATTAGTAAGATTGAACAGATGTTATTATTGGCCAAATGTGTAATCCCGGAAGTATCTAAAACCATTCACAGAGCTTTAAGGTATTCATTTTCTTGATTGCAAATTGGCATATGCGAGTATTTAACTCCGATAAAGTAACAAATAACATTCTCATCACGCACCAGTTTTTGCACACCAGTCACGGAGCGATTTACATTTAATTCAATTTAGTGAATACCGACTAGAATTTTTCATCAAGTTTTCTGGAAAGTGAAGCATTCATTGCAACTAGTTTTAATGTTTGCTTCAGCAGGTAATAAATGATGTAAGTTTTTATGTAAGTTACAACTTATTTTGATTTCCATTTTATAGCGTAAGCTTTTCTCTCGTGATGGTAACATATTTCTTTAAATGGTGGTAAATTATGTCATAATTACCGTCTCTGAGTATATATTCGGGCGTATTTCGGGCTCATATACGCGTGTACGATTATTAAAAAAAACATAAATGTGAAAACGGAATGTGAGGTATGTGTAAAAATTAATGATAATTACTTTCACAACAGATCAACTCTTCAAAATACACAGGGGTTGTGGTAAACATATTGGTATTACATTTGTACTGTCAGGACACCCATTGTATTATAGGAGCCGTGAAACTTGACAATCTGTACTTTCTGGTTACCTCTAGGTATTATTAATTATGTCAAATGTTACGGAAAACTCCATATTTAACAAGTTGCCAAGTTGAACCGTAATTAACCAATAATTGTGAAAAGTAATATATTTGCACTTTTAAAATCAAATAATATTTTTGTATCACATTTGTATCATCATTTGAGAATTGCGTAAAGATTTTTATTTATTTATTTATTTTATTATTACTTTCGATTTTATAATATCACTAGCTGCCCCACTTGGCTTCGCAGGCGGTATGACACTTAACGCGGCATCCTTATTATTTTTCTAAAATGGTAAATTCTAAAAAAGTAGCTTAAGTTACTACTTATAACATCAGCAAATATTTTTGACAAAAATATGAATATATATATATATATATATATATATATATATATATATATATATATATATATATATATATATATATATATATATATATATATATATATATATATATGTATACACATTCATATAATAATTAATTATGATTTCAATTTCCAAGAAACGGTTTTATTTAAGCTGACCTTCTACTTCACGTCCGCAGAGTGAAGGCTTGAAGATTTGTATCCTATATAAAGTAAATTCTTCATAATTTTTCATCAGTCTGAATCCAGCAAAGTTCGTCTTAACATAGGTGAGTAGTAACTTACTTAGTTTAAAGTCTCGTTCGTCTAAAGTGCACTTAAGTACATTTAAAATAAATTTGTGTATCAATTTATTAATGTATATATATATATATATATATATATATATATATATATATATATATATATATATAATGAATCGAATTCTAATATACAATATAACGATATAACGTTGACTTGTGACGTGCGACAGGCTCCCTACCCGTCACGTTTTCTCAAAAAATGTCTTCGACGGAAGATGGGTTCAAAGAACTACACCTGTCTACACCAATATTGTGAATGTCGTGAAGATATTTTTTTACTATATCTCTCGATTTTCAGACATGCGGACCCTCATTGTGTTTGTCATTGTGGCTGCTGCTGTTGCTAGACCCGATGAAGCGTTTTATGACCAAAAGTATGACAACTTCAATGTGGAGGAGGTTACTTCAAACCTTCGGCTTCTGAAGTCGTACGCGCAGTGTTTCCTTGACACAGGGAAATGTACACCAGAAGGGAATGATTTTAAGAGTAAGTTAATTTAATTTTTGAAATTTAAAACAAATCACTCGTAAATTTCTCTCTTCTTTGTAAAATGGTTGAATTTATATTACTCTAATATTAATAAGTAATCAATAGTATTTTAAATAACTCCCGATGGTGATTTTTTTTTGATAATATTTCAACCTATTCCTATTATATATATATAAACGTTCCTTAATAAAGATATTTATTTCAGAATGGATTCCAGAAGGAATACAAACTGAATGTGCTAAATGCACCGACAAGCAGAAGACACTCGTTGGTCAATTTATTAAAGCTATAAAAGAGAAACTTCCCACTGAGTATAATGATTTGTCCAACAAATATAACCCCGGAGGAAAATACGATGACGGACTAAACAAATTCTTAGAAAAATATGGAAATTAACCTTATGAAGTTGTTCTGATACTAACGAAATAAATACTTATTTTAAAACTATTTTAGTCTTTTTCTTTATACCACAAACGCATAAAGATGGAACTTTGGTCGTTAAATTAATCTTTTTAATTTTTTTAATATATTAAATATAATACAATACCATATTAATATTATCAAGGCAATATTTCTTATCCTGGGAACTGGAATTCTGACAAGTTTAACGAACGTGGAACGAAACATATTTAGCATGACGCAGCAGTGGGTGGCGAGCCTGACGACAAGCCAACCTAATACCCAAGCCTCGAGCCATCTTAATATCTAAACAAACTATGTGCAAGTCATCTTGGAAGTTTCTTAAGAGTTAAAAAAAATAAACACTTATAAATATTAACAACAATACCTTAGAGAGTATTGAAAGTACATTTTTATGGGCCAAATAGCTCTCGTACATATGAGTTTGCTTTAGACATGTTTAAAATATAATTGAAAGCCTGCATTTTAATTTTCGTCATTTTTATGTAATGCTGATATAAAGTAACTAATCAGAGACTACATCCGTTATTAAAATAGAAATAAAATGAAACGAAAGTATTTTATTGCTTCAAAGAACGCACACACATATCTGCATACATTTGAAATACCAAGCAACTTGAATATATATAATTATCATTGAATCTCAAAGTTTACAACGCAGTTTTTAATAATTAACAGATGTTTTGCAGTTTGCAGTGGTAAGGCTCATAAGGCAAAGTCTGTATCGAGGAAGCCCCATTTCAAAATACAAATGCTTTTACAAATGAATCTACGGTACAAATACTGTGTTGACATCACTGATAATTAATTTCTTATGTAATTACAAGTTCAATATTTAAGAACGTGTGCAGTATGGTATAATCATTAGCTTAGACAAAATTTTAAAAATTTAACATAAATTTAAATTAATTTAAATTAAATTTTAAAAAGTCTTTACTTAAATCTCAAATATCAAAACCATAACCAATATATGTATAAATTACAATATATGTATTTGACGACCTCTGTGGACGAGTGGCGTAAACACCGGTTTTCAAGGTGTCGCCATCTCGAGGTCCCGGGTTCGTTTCCCGGTCGGGTCAATGGAGAAAAATCACTTTTTTCCACATCTTCTCGGGCCTGGGTGTATGTGGTGCCTTCGTTATTTCCGATTCCCATTCCACAAGTGATTTAGCATCTTACATTGGGATCGTAGCAATGTATGTGATGTAACATTTAAGTGTAACTTACCGTGCAAACTATTACCGCTCGGGGCGCGGGCGCAGGCGGGGGCACTAGCTCGCTTCTTGGAAATTTAGTTTAAACAGTAGAAAAAATTTAGGTTAAACAGTAGAAACAGTTTTATTTAAACGACTTTTTGCTCATTACTGTGAGACGCTTATTTCGCGTTGAATATGGTTTACACGACTTAAGTCAGTGTCCAAGTGCTCCTTTAATAAAGAAATGGGTGAAGAAGTTCGAAGAGACGGGATCTACACTAAATGTGAAACAAACCGGCGGCCCACGGTCTTCTCGGAGCGAAGAGAACGTGCAACAAGTTTCCGCTTCTGTTCGACGTGATCCAGATTTATCGACACGCAAAAGTTCGGCTGAATTAGGATAGCTGAATTACGCCGTATTTTGAAATTAGATTTGAAATTACATCCATGTAAGATCCAGCTAGTGCAAGAACTAAACCCTAATGATTTAAATTTGCGTAAGTCATATGCCGAAACAATGTTAACTCGTATCAGTAATTTTCACAACATCTTATTTTCTGACGAAGCCCATTTCCACCTAAATGGACATGTAAACAAACAGAATTGCAGATATTGGAGCCGCGAAAATCCTAAAGCTAAACATGAGAGGCCACTTCACTCTTCTAAGGTAACTGTATGGGCTGCAATTTCAGCAAAAGGAATCATCGGACCTTACTTTTTTGAAGATTCTCGAGGCCGTTCAGTTACTGTTAATTCTGCCGAGTATGTGAAAATGTTACGGGAGTTCTTAGCACAGATGCTACTGGAATTTGCTGGCTATAATCGTAAGACATGGTTTCAACAAGATGGACCCACGTGTCACACGTCGAACGAGTCCTTGCCGGTGGTCAAAGACATGTTTCCGGGAAAGCTTATATCCATATATATATATATATATATATATATATATATATATATATATATATATATATATATATATATATATATATATATATATATATATATATATATATATATATATATATATATATATATATATATATATATATATATATATATATATATATATATATATATATATAAATATATATATATATATATATATATATATATATATATATATATTTATATATATATATATATATATATATATATATATATATATATATATAGCCGAGTGGTTGGGTGGTCGGAATTTCGAGTCAATAGACCCGAGTTCGATCCCCAGTTGGTAGGCTCGTACCAATGAGTTTTTCAAAAAACTTATGTACGAATATCGTTGGCTTGGACATAAAGACGGCGACGGGCTCACCACCTGTCACGTTGTCCCGAAAACATCTTCGGTGGAAGGTGGGTCGAAGAGACTTGATTGTCTACACTCGACCTCTGTCTACCCCTGTATTGGGAATTGCGTGAAGATATTTTTTTTATTTACATACATATATATATATATATATATATATATATATATATATATATATATATATATATATATATATATATATATATATATATATATATATATATATATATATATATAACAGAATATTCATAGAAAGTCAAAAAAATACACAACACAGTATAAAGTGTACATTTCCGTTGCGTAAAATCGGTGGTGAAGTATGTTATTTCATGTCGAGGGTACCGCCTGTATAGTACCCATGCATGATGAAGTATTCTGCAAAATTTGTCCACAAGGATAGGTCTTCTTCTCTTCAAACCAGGACACGAAGGCCATTAATTGTTTTGGCGTACGAAATTACGCAAGGTAATTAGATAATAATATCTCAATGATAAGGAACTTCCGCAAAGTAACGCCTGAGTCTATTAACTAATTATATAAGACGAAAAACTCAGAACATATTTAACAGCCAGGTTGATATAAATAATATTGTGAATAATAGTAGATTTAGACTCATAAACTAAAATTATATGGTTGTTTAAAATTTCATAGTGTAACATAGCCTCCAACAGACTTTTTTATATATTTTTTTTGTAATTTCCCAAATTATGTTTTTTTTTAATTGCGAGAAACTTATTTGGAAAATATGACAGATGGAGAGTCTATCGCGATCTTAGTGTTCAAGCAAAAGCAAAATATACTTAATAATTATAAATGGTTGGGTGATCGGAATTTAAGTCCCAAATTCGATCCCCAAACCTCGTACCAAAGAGGTTTTACAAAACTTATGTACGATTTATATCGTTGGCTTGGACATTTAAACGGCGAAGAGCTCACCACCTTTGACGTTGTTCCTAAAAATGTAAAGTTCCCAAGTTGTTGTTGTTATGCATGCATAACCAGGTAAACGATTTGTTTTGATAATACTGATTGTAAACAGAAACCCATTATGTATTAATCCCACAAGACTAACGAGCTCTGGCAAACAGTTATTGTCAGTTTTATTGCTAAATCAATACCGTGACTAATCTCTTGGTTACAGCAATACAATTATGCTTGTATAGTGTCGTCCCGAAGTAAGGATGTAATTTCATTAAATTGTGTACCTTTACCCTATCACCTGTAACTAAATTTTATTAATATAATGACAGAAATTAAGAATATATTTGTATACATTTATTCACACAACGTAAATTCAAAAAAAATAAAATAAATTAAAATGGAGAACAAAAAAACCAGGGATGGATTGTGTGAAAGAAGACATGAGAAAGAAAGGAGTGAGTATTGAGATGACGGGAAATAGAGGAGAGTGAAAGAAGAAGACATGTTGTGCCGACCCCACATAGAATGGGATAAGGGCAGGAAAAAGAAGAAGAAGAACGTAAATTCACAAAAAAAGTGGTAAATCAAAATGAACATACGTATTAAATTAGAAATATGAATACAAACTTAAAATTAGATACCTCTATTACAAATTCTCTGTTACAAACTTACAAGAAGAATTAGGGCGCACATTACTCATAAATAAAATTGATTCAGCATCTCGCTTTGCCGGAAATCAAATCTGGCGGGATTAATTTTATACAGCATCAGTCCCGACTTCAATGCTATTGTAATGTAAATTTTCGTACAATATATGTAAGTTGTTGTAGTGAGCTGATAATAGACCCTACTGCACTCCTCATCAGCTAGAAGTTAGGCAATAATTAATACTATTTGTTGGCAGACAATTCCCGGCACATAGGTATTAGACAATAAGAGACGAAATGGACATTTTAAAGTTTCTACGGACTGATAACAAAATTTACCCATATCGTACCAATTATCACATTATCACAAAGTATGTCCCGAAAATATCTTCAGTGGAAGGTGGGGTGGGGACTTCATTGTCTAGACTAATCCTCGGTCTACCCCCGTATTAGTAATTGCGTGAAGATTTTATTTATTATTTTATACCACAAAATATCATCGTTTTAACTACGTACTCGTACTTACATACGTTTTTCTAAACTAAAATGATTAAACAAAACACTTTTTTTTATCTGCTTCCAAGAAGAACACAAAAAGGCAAGAAAATTAATATATTTTTTTCTACACTTTTTTAGTCACGATAGCCGAGTGGTTGGGTGGTCGGAATTTCGAGTCAAGAGACCCGAGTTCGATCCCCAAGTGGCCGTACCAATGGGTTTTTCTAAAAACTTATACGAATTATATCGTTGGCTTGGACATAAAGATGGCGACGGGCTCATCACCTGTCACGTTGTCCCGAAAATATCTTCGGTGGAAGGTGGGTCGAAGGGACTTAAATGAATAGATTAGACCTCTGTCTACCCCTGTATTGGGATTTGCGTGAAGATATTTTATATTTTATTTTATTTTTATTTTTAATTATTAATTAATACAAATGTTAGGGAAATAGTGGAGAGAATTCGAGTCCAGAGACCCGAGTTCTATCCACAAGACTTATGTACGATTTACATCGTTGGCTTGACATAAAAACAGCTTCGGGCTCACCACCTGTCACATCCCAAAAATGTCTTCGGTGGAAGGTGGGTCGAAAGGACTTAATTGTCTAGACCTCCAGCTCCCCCTGTATTGGGAATGGCGTGAAGATATTTATTTATTTTAAAAATAAATCATTCCATATTTCTGCCCTTGGAGATAACTTTCTTCTTCTTCTTCAAATATCTTCTTCTTAAATTACCAATAATAAATATAGTTCATAGGCGAACTGGACATAGAAATAATATAAATATTGATAAACGTAAGTAAACAAGTTAAAGAGCGGCCTGAGAATAGACCTCCTCCTACCCCTGTATTGGGAATCGTGAAGATTTTATTTACTTTATAAATAAATTATTCCATATTTCTACCCTATTAGGTTTTTATATTAAAACGTCATTTACTTAACCTGCCTTAACATAATATACGAGTACGAGTTTTCCTTTTTTTATGTAATAATATAAACACATCATATTCTTTTTATATATTCTTGTATTCTTGTATTTATATTCTTTATGTGTATTCTTTTTTTTATAAAAAATATAATATGAATTGGATTTGTGATGGTATATGGTTCTGCTGCTGGAGGTACCTCGGTGTTCACCACAATCTTGCTCAGCAATAACGTGAAGCAGTGATATTGAACCACAAGTTGAGAGAACCAAGCTAAGTTAATAAACTGAAAACATAATCTCATATCATACATATCTTAATATCCTTACAATTGAAATTAAATTTAGAGAGGATTTGCGTAAAATCCGTTCTCAGTGAGCGTCTACAGCAGGAAATGAGTAAGTTTATTTCACGTTGACCCGGGGACCCCAGAGCTGCTGATACCATGAAACCCGGAGAATTCTTCACTCGTCCACGGAGGTCATAAAGCGGCAAACAAAACAAAAAAATATATTCAAATCAATGAAACTATTTTCCAGTGTATGCGAGACAAAGATGAAATTTTTAATATTTAATATTTAACTATGCATCTGTAGAATTCCTATTATTTGCCTACCTTGCGTCATCTCTTTTACACAAGGATAAGTCATTTCCATCTTCTATGAAACATTTAAAAAATATAACCTCGGACTGGTGCCGACTAAATTTAGTCCAGTTCAACCCCAAAAAGACACAAGTTTGCGCGTTTTCCGCAAAAAAGAAACCCTTCGTCGTATCACCTCATTTTGAGAGCACTCCTCTAGTTGCCTCAGCCAGCATCGGAATCCTTGGCGTCGACATTTCGAGCGACGTTCAGTTTCGCGGTCATTTGGAAAGGAAGGCCAAATTGGCCTCTAAAAAGCTTGGCATTCCACCACATAGCGTTTTTCGCGGAATTTTCTGCCACGCACTTGCACTTTATGGAATGAGCTGCCATCAGCGGTTTTTAAGGACTTAGGGACCTTCAAGAAAAGAGCCTCTTCTCAAAGGCTGGCAACGCATCCGCTATTCCTCCGGTATTGCAGATGTTCATGGGCGGCGGTAATCACTTACCATCACGTATGCCACCTGCTCGTTTTCCTCCGTCTTTTATGAAAAAAAATAATAATGTCATAATCTACTTTATTCATATATTATAAATTTTACATTTCCGTTTCCTTAGTAAATCAATTAAGATAATGTAATTATGGTTTTAATTAGCACCCAAAGTGTGATAAAAATGTTACAGATTAGATAATATTTACTTTTTAATGGCACTCTCATAACCATAAAAACCCTAGTTGCTCATTGGAATGCTAGTTAACATAAAATATTTCCAATTGGTTTATGTGTCATAAACTGTTTGTATACATACATTTAAAACATTTGCAATAAGAACTAAAACTCCCAGCATGGCATTAAGGGTAAGTGGTCTAATTTAAAAACAAGTTTTAACAATATACCCTAAACAAATTTCCAAACAATGAGTCACTGATGTTGGTATTAATATTTTTGAATTACTCATATTGTACTCAATTAAAATATATTTATAAATACTAAAGTTCATAGAAAACCAACGAGATAAAAAACTAATTTTAAAACGTTCATATTAATTCTTGACCTGTAAGTTTCAGAATTCTTCTGAACTACGGAAATCTTCATTAGCACTAGCAACCTTTAAAATAAATAAAGCGTAACAGTATAAAATAAACGAGGTATCTCTGTGACGATTTTTGAATGGTAAATAATATAATATATTCAACAGGTTGGCATCATTACGTTGTTTCTTGCAATATTTTTGTTTGACGTAATTCAACATTCTACTGCAACAAAAAACAAGAAAGAAAAGGTAGATACCACACCAACAAAAAAAAAAGGCGATACCAAACCACCGAAGAAAGAAGATGATACTGATAATGACAAAAAAGATTCGAAAAAAAAACCAGTAGATACCAAACCACCGAACAAAAAGGATGATACTAAAGATGACAAAAAAGATTCAGAAAAAAAACCGGTAGATACCAAACCAAACAAAAAGAATGATAAGAAAGGTGACAAAAAAGATCCCAAAAAGAACTAATAGATACGTTCTAATAGGTACTAGAAAGGCATCAATACTTGGAGTGACACAACAATAATAATTACATAACTGGAAACTGTACTTTCAAATATAAGGTGATGGCATAATTCTTGCTAAGAATTTAAATAAAATTATTTGATATTAACTTTTTATTTTTTATTTAACTTTATGGAACCTTATAAATAATAATTCACGATTGTCGAGTGGTTGGGTGGTCGGAATTACGAGTCGAGAGACCCGAGTTCGATCCCCAGGAGGCAGGCTCGTACCAATGGGTTTTTCAAAAACTTATGTACGAATAATATCGTTGGCTTGGACATAAAAACGGCGACGGGTTCATCACCTGTTACGTTGTCCCGAAAATATCTTCAGTGGAAGGAGGGTCAAAGGGACTTACTTGTCTAGACTACCCCTGTATTGGGAATTGTGTGATGTGTGTGATATGTGTGAATTTTTTTATTTATTTATTTACCTCTAAGGAGGTGAATTTTGGGATTGAAAGTTAATCTTGAAAATTTGTCAGTTTTAATTAAACTTTCTTATATAAAGTTTACGAAACGGCAGCAAAAAAACCTGTGGTCCGTATGCTCTGCCACTCGCGCCATGCCTACGCAAGTCGCTAGTTACTAAATGGCAAGGAATTCATGTTTGTACATAATTTTTAAGCAGTGGTATCTTCTTAAATATTGATTTGAATGATATAACGTAAAAGATAAATTAGTCAATGTCTACATTGAAAGCTCAAACTGACTAAAATACATATCATCTTAAACAAAGCAAAGAATTTGTAAAAAAAAGCATTTAGTAAATTATTATTTACTAATTCTAACAACCAATTAATATTTATAAACTAAATAAAAATTTAAAATATTTCCAAGAAAAAGTTTTATAAGACCCTTGGGAAAGATTCAATACAAATATAGCAGTTTAAAAAGTTATATTGTACTAACAATAAGAATATTATAACTTACAATAAGTGGACATAAAACTTATAAAAACTTAAGCAGTTAAAATATTCAAAAAATTATATTTATTAATGATATACAGAAATACCAGCACTAATATATTGATAAAACACACTTCGCCGGCCGCGGCGCTGCCCTGGCTCCGGGCTGATCCCGGTGTCGGAATGAGTGGTTATACATATGTATGAGCGGAGGTCGAGCGTGACCTTGGTACTAATAAATAATAAATAAATAAATATCTTCACGCAATTCCCAATACAGGGGTAGACAGAGGTCTAGTCTAGACAATTAAGTCCATTTGACCCACCTTCCACCGAAGGTATTTTCGGGACAACATGACAGGTGGTGAGCCCCCTTGGGGATCGAACTCGGGTATTTTGACTCGAAATTCCGACCTCTGTCTACCCCTTCCGACCACCCAACCACTCGGCTATCGTGACTTTTTACTCTACTCTGGTACTTCTGGAACCACTGTTAGAAGTGGCACCACTGAACCACTATTACAATATTATGCAGCTTTAATTTCCTAGTTGAGGAATGTCATCAAAGAGAACAAGAGAGGTAAACTTCAAAGAGGCGTGCTGTTTTACACGACAACGCACCCGCGCACAGGTCAGCAGTTACGATGGCTGCCATTCGGCAATCTAGCTTCGAATTGGTTGACCACCCTCTTTATTCACCAGATCTGGCGCCAAGCGATTTTAATCTGTTCCCCAAATTGAAAGAATTCTTAAGGGGAAACAGGTGCGAAGACGATAACTTAGTGATGGATGCCGTGGAGAGCTTTTTGCGGGACCAAGACAAAACTTTTTTAAAGGGATCGAAGCCTTGGAAAAGCGGTGCGTAGAGCGTAGAGCGTACTTGGTGTGTCTCCGAGTCTCTCTAACTCGGAGAGTGTGTAGAAAATAAATTATTAAGTTATCAATAGTCATTATATTCTATCTCATTTTCACTACTTTTAATCCCTCCTCGTATATAATATATAAATATAAAATTAATGTGAGAGTTGCAAGATGCCTTGCGCCGATTATAGATCGCGGTAAACGTGGACTCGAAATCGACGTGTCTTTTTGCTAGACATATCATTGAACTGGTCATTGGCGTCTTAGTGTTTAATTACATTAGGATACGTCGGCTGTCATTCGACATTAAGAAGTATGTTGAGCACTCCTAGTGATACGAAAGTTCTACAACTTTGTGTGTATATATATATATATATATATATATATATATATATATATATATATATATATATATATATATATATATATATATATATATATATATATATATATATATATATATATATACCCGTATATATAACGTATTCCATTGCAACGTATCAGAAACGGAATGCCCAAGAGCATTACAATTTGAAGGCAAGTCTTTGAAAGTCTCAATCACCTCAGTAAACAACATGTAGTATGTGACTTATTCTATCTATCTCTCTCTTTCTCTCTCTATATCTATATGCATACATATGTATGTAGATGGACCGATCCACCTTCCACCGAAGATATTTTCAGGACAACGTGACAGGTCACCACCAGCCCGTCGCCGTCCTTATGACCAAGCCAACGATAATAATAATAATAATAATCTTTATTGATAAACCAATTAAACAGAATCATGAATAACAGTGGTTTGTGACCCCTGAGCTAGGGATAGGATACCTGTGTTTCAGGGGCCACTTTCCTTGCCAGTAAATAGTTTAAACAAATTTAAATTTTTAATTTTTTAATTAGTCTAACGATATTCATACATAAGGAAATTAGCACATGGCAATCCCGTCCAAAGCACCTCCCATAGCCTGAAAAGATATTAGCCTACCAACTGGGGATCGAACTCGGGTATATATATATATATATATATATATATATATATATATATATATATATATATATATATATATATATATATATATATATATATATATATATATATATATATATATATATATATATATATATATATATATATATATATATATATATATATATATATATATATATATATATATATATATATATATATATATATATATATATATATACCCGAGTTCGATCCCCAGTTGGTAGGCTCGTACGTAAGCTATGACAGTGTTAACCACTTTGAGATCCAAGAAGTATAAAATTATTTCAGGCTTTGAACTTTGACATGGACCAAGCGGGCATGAAGCAGCAACTGCTGCACCTCCAGCAACTCCTCACCTTCGCTAGCCCGGAGCTGGCTCATCATCTGGCTCAGAAGGACTCTGGGAATATGTATTATTGTTTCCGTTGGTTGCTCGTTTGGTTCAAACGAGAGTTCTCGTATCGAGATATCATGAGGTATTTTTATGTAAATCTTCTGTATTTGTTTATGTTAAGACGGCGACAGGCTTACCACTTGTCACGTCCCAAAAAGTGTCTTCGGTGAAAGGTGGGTCGAAAGGATCTAATTGTCTCGACCTCTGCCTACATTGCCTGTTTTGAGAATGGGGTAAAGATATTTATTTATTTATGATTTTTTTTTATTTAATTAGTCACGATATCCGAGTGGTTGGGTGGTCGGAATTTCGAGTCAAGAGACCTGAGTTCGTAATCCAGGTGGCAGGCTCGTACCAATGGGTTTTTCAAAAACTTATGTACGAATCATATCGTTGGCTTGGACATAAAGACGGCGACGGGCTCAGCACCTGACCTCTGAGACCTCTGTCTACCCCTGTATAGGGAATTGCGTGAAGATATTTATTTATTTATTTAATTTATATTTTATTTAATATCTTTTCAGGCTATGGGAGGTGCTTTGGACGGGATTGCCATGTGCTAATTTCCTTATGTATGAATATCGTTGGCTTGGTCATAAAGACGGCGACGGGCTGGTGGTGACCTGTCACGTTGTCCTGAAAATATCTTCGGTGGAAGGTGGATCGGTCCATCTACATACATATGTATGCATATAGATATAGAGAGAGAAAGAGAGAGATAGATAGAATAAGTCACATACTACATGTTGTTTACTGAGGTGATTGAGACTTTCAAAGACTTGCCTTCAAATTGTAATGCTCTTGGGCATTCCGTTTCTGATACGTTGCAATGGAATACGTTCATGGCTCCATAGCCTGATTAGATTGATTTTCCGACATTTTTAAGATTTAAATATGCATCTGTAGTTTTTCACTTCTTTGCCTACCTTGTGTCATTTCTATTATACAGGGATAAGTCATTTCCATCTTTAATTAAACATTTAATAAAATAATATCATAATCTACTTTATACATACATATATTATAAATTTTACATTTCCGTTTCCTTAGTTAATCAATTAAGATAATGTAATTAAAGTTTTAATTAACATCCAAAGTGTGATACAAAATTTACAGATTAGATAATATTTACCTTTTATTGACGCTGCCATAACCATAAAAACCCATGTTGCACATTGGAATGCTAGTTAACTTACAATATTTCACATCGGTTCATGTTTTATAAACTTTTGTATACATACATTTAAAACATTTGCACTAAGAACTAAAATTCCAAGCATGGCATTAAGGGTAAGTGGTCTAATTTAAAAACAATTTTTTAACTCTAAACAAATTTTCTAATAATGTGACAATGATGTTGGTAAAAATGTTTTTGAATTACTCATATACTCAATTAAAATATATTTACAAATGAACCATAGTAGTTCATAGAAAACCAACGAGATAGATGAAATAATAACTTTAAAACATACATAATTATTCTTAACTATAAAAATCTTCATTAGCACTAGCAACGTATACAATAAATAAATTATAACAGTATCAAATAAACGAGGTAATCTCTGTGGCGATTTTTGAATGGTAAATAATATAAAAAAATATTCAACAGGTTGGAATCATTACGCTGTTTTTAGCAATATTTTTGTTTGAAGTAATTCAACATTCTACTGCAACAAAAAACAAGAAAGAAAAGGTGGATAACACACCACCAAAAGAAAAAGGCGATACCAAACCCCCGAAGAAAGAAGATGATACTGATGATGACAAAAAAGATCCGAAAAAAAAACCAGTAGATACCAAACCGCCGAACAAAAAGGATGATACTAAAGATGACAAAAAAGATTCAGAAAAAAAACCGGTAGATACCAAACCAAACAAAAAGAATGATAAGAAAGGTGATAAAAAAGATCCAAAAAAGAACTAATAGATACGTACTAATAGGTACTAGAAAGTCATTAATGATATGAATACTTGGAGTGACACAACAATAATAATTACATAACTGAAAACCATACTTTCAAATATAAGGTGATGGCATCATTCTCACTAAGAATTTTAATAAATTTATTTGATATTAACTTTTCTATTAATTATTTTGATTTCATATACATTATTTATACATTTTATAACTTAGACTCATGAATATTTCTACTATGTTATCGGTAAATCAAAAAATTATACCATAACTTTTCAAAAATGATCTTAAGGCATCAACTAGCAGTAAAAAACCTTTTACCTTTAACCTTTGAAAACAATTTCAAAGTGAAAACGAAGCAGAATACTTATTTATCGAATCTTATTGCATACCAAATAACTTCTTGATCTGTTCTTCTACAGTTGACTATTTCAATACATTAGACAACATTTTGTAAGGGCTCACCCTTTTTTATGCATATACGGTGCCAATGGGTGACTGGTAATAAGGATGGTATTAACCATCCTTATTAAAAATTATACGTGATCTTATCGGCTAAGATCGCTCGTAGAAGGGTCTGCTTAAAATGTCTTCCCGCTTTCTGAAACTCATTTCTTCCCGAATAGTGTCCCCTCTCCTAGATTTGGTTATAGTCACCTCTAGTGGCCACGTTGCATTTATTGGCATTGTTGTTTTTAATGGCATCCAAATCTCTGTTCAAAAATTTGGGTGCGCTGTTGGACTCTAGCTTTTCTTGGACTCCTAAAATTAATGCAGTTTGTCGTAAAATATTTGCACCATGTGGATCACTAAAAAGCAACTAAATAATCTTGAGCGACTGCGTAAATATGGACATGTATCAGAATATCGCAATAAGCTCAAGTGGCTGCCGATTGGTCTTCGTCGGAATACTCACATTTATTCTGCACTTTACTGCATCCTATGTCATATAACAATATAATAAAAAGTTAAAGAATATTATCTCTCTCTCTCTCTCTCTAACTCCTCTTTATGACAAAATTAATAAATTACTTCACGCAATTCCCATTACAGAGGTAGACAGAGGTCTAGTCTAGAAAATTAAGTCCCTTTCCGGCCACCCTACCTTCCACCGAAGATATTTTCGGGTTACCGTGACAGGTGCTGAGCCCGTCGCCGTCTTTTTTCCCAAGCCAAAGATATAATTCGTACTTAGGTTTTTGAAAAACCCTTTGGTACGAGCCTGCCACCTGGGGATCGAACTCGTGTCGTGACTCGAATTTCCGACCACTCAACTATTTGGCTATCGTAAATTTCTATCGTGGTTCTTTATGAAAATATCGTTTTTCCTCTCATATTTCCCTGTGCCCTAATGATTATTCTGACTACAAAAGGTATGCTTTTCCTATTACTATGTATTTATCTTTTTCTTGTTTTCATACACATGCTACCCGTTAATTATTTTTCTTTTTGGTAAATGGAGACCTGGAAGAAATTGGTATAGAGCAATAAGGTCACCTTTTGTTATCCAATTTTGACACTTATGTTTTGAATATTTTTTCTTCTAATTTAGTATATACGTATAGTCTACTTGGTGTAAGTATATCATTAATTATTATAAGTACCTCATCAAAAGCCTTGTCATGATCCACAAAAGCACAAAAAACCTTCTGATTAGCAGGCAGAAGCTGTTCCATGATCATGCGGAGAGAAAAAACTTGACCGTGCATCCTCTTCCGCAGATTTACACCTCTAAATTTGCATTGTGCTTTCCTAAAATAAAATAAAAAACCAATCCGATTTATCTCCAACCCAATTGTGAATCGTACATAGGTTTTTGAAAACAACCCATTTCGTACTAATGGATTTTTTCAAAAACCTATATACATATATTGTCATAGTTGGTCGTGTTATATATGTATGTTCTGCCACTCGCGTCACGTCTACGCAGGGAGCTAGTTACATAATAAATGGTAACAAATTTTTATTTGTACATAATTTCTAATCAGTGGATGAGACGTGATAGGTGAACCAAGTACTGAGTCTTTCATGTACGTGTACATCTAAATACTTAGTCTTCAAACCTGTTCCAAGAGTTAGAAGTATGCATTTTTATGAACTCGTTAATTCTATCGGTACCATTATTTCGATTGCGTCGGAAAAGACTAATTTATAATAATATCCCCTCTTCATAAAATTGTGAATGCAGCCCGGAGCAGGTTTTTTTGGTTTCTCATTAATTTAATAACGTCGTGAATTATAAATATTATTATGTTAATAAGAAAATAAACAAATGAAACATTATTGAAACAACAACAAAGTTAATTTAATTTGAATTGAAAAACTTGTTTTTTGCTTCTACAGTCTTTATATTATCAGTCAGCTTTAAATAATTAAAAATATTGTCATAAAAGTTTCTTATTTAATTTTTTTTAAATAATATTTATTAAACAAAATAAAAAAATCACAATAGCTTAGTTTTTGGGTGATCCGAATTCGAGTCAAGAGATCCGAGTCGATCCCCAGGTGGCAGACTAACGGGTTTTTTAAAAACTTATGTACGAATTATATCGTTGGCTTGGACATAAAGACGGCGACAGGATCACCGCCTGTGACGTTGTCCCGAAAATATCTTCGGTGAAAGTTGTTCAAAGGGACTTAATTGTCTAAACTAGACCTCTGTCTACCGCTGTATTGGAACGTGCGTGAAGATATTTATTTATTTTGCTCATTTATTTTGCTCATTTTTTTTATTTATTTGGCGCCGACTCAAAATTATTATTATATAATGTACAAATTTATATAATATTGCTGCAGGACTTAGAACAATTCATTTAATTCAGTTGTATGTTCATATTTTTATTTGCTACCTCATAATTCCGTAATATATAAACAGTTTTCGAAAGCATTTTTAGTTTGAAAGAGTCCAGTTTTCTAACATGGTTATCACGTTTATGAGCATTTTGAGTGTTTCCCCTATTTTTGTTGTGAAATTAAGTTGTTTGTGCCTATTAGTCATCGTGTAAGGTGGCTGAGGTGGTGATAGAGACCACTGCACTACTCATCCGTTAGGAGTCACGCAATAATATACGATTCGTTGACAGATAATTCCTGGTACATAGTTAATGCTCGATAAGAGAAAATTGGGCATTTAATAGTTTCAACCATCTGATTATAATATTAACACATATCGTACCCATTATCAGTTATTATTAACACTACAAAGTATTATCGTTTTCACTATGAACGCGTTCTTACAAACGTTTTCCTAAACTAAAATGATAAAACAAAACAATATTTTTATCTGCTTACAAGAAGGCAAAAAATACTAGCTACACTTTTTAATTATTAATTAAAATTCTTATCTTCACGCACAATCCCTGACGGGGTAGCCAGAGAGAACAGATCGCCAAGTGTCACGATTCCTACATTCGCTTCTTTCAGATTCATCATCTTCTTCATACATGCATTTCTAGGTATCCGAGTACTCTTGACACTCCCCTCTTCGAGCAATTTGCTCACATGGTCTTCGAAAGTTAGTCTCGGTCTACCTCGACACCTTTTAATATTAACTTTCGCGCTATATATATTCTTTACCATTCGGTCTTCACTCATTCGCTCAACGTGCCCAAACCATCGAAGCACGCCCTTATCAATTTTTGTGACAAGGTCATCTTTCAAACCTGCCATATTGCGAATATCTTCGTTTCGCTTTCGGTCGGCCATGGTAAGGCCGCACATTTTACGAAGAGATCGCATCTCCACTGCATTCAACCTGCTTTTATGCTTCTTCTGGCATATCCAGGTTTCGCTGCCATATAACAAAGTCGGTACCAACACTGCGTTCTGTATTGCAAGGCATGCAGATTTCACAACGCCTTGCCTTTTGACTAACGCAGTCAGGGTACCATTGACTTTGTTCCCGGCAGCGACACGCCTGTCCACATCTAAATCATATCTTCCATCCCGGCTAAACGCACTCCCCAAGTATACAATTTCATTCACCTGTTCTAGACAGTCCTGATTTATCCAAATTTCGCACTTCGTTCTTTCTGCGTCCCTTTCAAATACCAGAACCTTAGTTTTATTAGCATTCAAACGGAGGCCTTCAATTTCACATTTTTCTTTCAAAAACCTTCGAATAAATTTTACTTGCTATACTGGTCAAGCTCATCGCCCGATAGCACCCGCAGTCATAATGTGAACCTTTACCTTTATATAAAGGCACAATGACCTTTATTAATTAAAATGAAATGTTATAATTATCTCTCGTATGTAATAATATGGTCACGAAAATATGGGGGGTGATCAGGATTCGAGTCAAGAGACCCACGTTGTCCTAATCAATTATCTAGACCTCTGCCTACCCCTGTTTTGGGAAATGATCGAAGATATTTTCTTTTTCTTTAAGCAATAATATATAGTTTATCAAAAGTCAAGTAAACTAAGTTAATAAACTTATTTTACTTATTGCCATTTATTTACGATCTACTATATTATCTATTTATTATAAAATCTAATTATTATAAAAGTAGCCTAATTTCAAAACCTTAAATTTATTTAAAAAAATTATAAATTGTTGAAAAACTTAATAAATTGTAAAACACCTTAGAGAGTGGTGTTCGTAAAATATTTTTGAATTACTCATATTATACTAAATTAAAATATATTAATACGATTAATAGATAATAACGAGAAAACCAACGAGATAGATGAAAAAAAAACTAACTTTGAAACACATAATAATTCTTCATCCATCTGTTTTAAAATTTTTCTAAACTACAAAATAGCATTCATAAGCAGTAGCAACCTATAAAATAAATAATGTATAACAGTATAAAATAAACGAGGTAATCTTTGTGACGATTTTTGAATGGTAAATAATGTAAAACAATATTCAATTGGAATCATTACGTTGTTTCTTGTTATATTTTTGTTTGAAGTAATTCAACATTCTACTGCAACAAAAAACAAGAACGAAAATGAAGATACCACACCACCAAACAAAAACGACGATACTAAAGATAAAAAAAAAAGGATGATACTAAAGGTGGCACAAAAAATTCAAAAAAGAACCGAGGTCACAAAATCGTAAACGTTCTCAGTAAGAAATTAATGACATCGAAGCTTGAAATGACACAACAATACTTATTACAAAAATAAAAAGAATACTTTTGCATATAAGGTGATGGCATCTTCATTTGCCAGGAATAAAAATAAAATTATTTGATATTTACTTTTGTATTACTTCTTTTCATTATTGACATATTATATGCTCATTTTATAAATATTCTATAAATTTAGACACATAAATATTCCTACTATATTATTGGTCCATTAAAAATCAATAGTAAAACTTTTCGAAAATGATCTTGCGGCATCTATTAACAGTAACAAAACCCTTCTCTCCTACCTACACAGCCTGCATTGCCAGACTTTATTCTTATCCACAACGATCGAATTAGTGAAGGATGTACTGGTGGCACCATTTACGAGCGCACCGTGTACATTATTACTATTATAAAATTGTAAAATAGTCGCGTCTGTACATGGAAGATTTTTAAAAGATAATTACTGAAACTGGTTGCTGGGACAAATAATTCGCGTCGAGAGACCCGATTTCGATCCCCTAGAGGTAGGCTCAAACCAATGAGATTATTCAAAACTTATGTTCGATTTATTTTGTTGGCTTGGACTTTAAATTATCTCCGGCCGAATGTGGGTCGAAAGGACTAAATTGTCTAGATGTAGTCTAGACTGTCCAGGCTTATAATACTTCCCGCATTTCTCAATACATGGGTCACGATAGTAGTCACGATAGCCGAGTGGCTGGGTGGTCAGAATTTCGAGTCAAGAGACCCGAGTTCGATCCCCAGGTGGCAGACTCGTACCAATGGGTTTTTCAAAAACTTATGTACGAATTATATCGTTGGCTTGGACATAAAGGCGGCGACGGGCTCACCACCTGTCACGTTGTCCCGAAAAATATCTTCGGTGGCAGGAGGGTCGAAGGGACTTAATTGTCTAGACTAGACCACTGTCTACCCCTGTATTGGGAACTGCGAGAAGATATTTTTATTTTACTTATATTTATTTCAATACATGGGGTATTAAGAAATGCGTGAAGTATTATTAGCTACGTGTATGAGTCTAAAGCTACGCTTTCTAGAATTTTTCTCTGTTTGTTGAAGGTTGGCGCGAAAAACACTGAACGGATTTTGATTTCATTTCCCCAAACTGATGATTTTAGTTAGACACTTCCATTTGTATAATTACTCGTATTAAAAGGAGTTCAAGCTGTATCTCTGTATTACTGAACCGATTTAAATAACAAAAATTAAAGTTAAAATAAAATTTTTCTTTATTTGTGTATTACTTGCAATGTTCAGAAGGGATTTTGATGCGGTTGAATGTTACAAATATTAATAAAAATAAATATATTCACTCAATTCCCCATATAGGGTTGATAGAGATCTAGTCTAGACAATTAAGTCCCTTCGACCCATTTTCCACCGAAGATATTTTCGGGACAACTTGGCAAGTGGTGAGCCTGTCGCCGTCTTTATGTCCAAGCCAACGAGATAATTCCTACATAAGGTTAAGGTAACATTCGTACCTACTGGTACGAGCTTTTTTTAATTGGTACCAGCCTGCCACCTGAAGATCGAAAACGACTCTGGACTCGAAATTCCGATCCAACCACACCGCTATCGTGACAAATACAAAGAAAGTACTTTAATGAAAGGTAGAACCTGTAGGTCTCCATATCAAAAAATATCAGACCAAAACTAAACAGACCTCCGAGCGGTACCACCGCCTAAGTTGCGAATTCTCTAGTACTGCGATAGTCAAATTGCTAAGAAAAGTAATTAAATTAAAGAGAAAAAAATTATTATTAACATAAAAGTTCAGCATAATTATGCTTTCAAAAAATCAATAAAATTGCATAATAAAGCTAAGAAAAGTATTGACCAGAATCTATTTCCATGCGTACGAATTCGCGAGCCCTAGTACCTTAAAAAGTCATCAGCGCGTCTCCGTTTAAATAATTTGAATTCATAAAATATCATATGAAACAATATTGATGAAATTAGATGTTTTCAACCTTTCAATTCTACCAATCATTTCCAAAACTGCACTCCCTCTCATATCCCAGAATAACCTCTTAGGGGGCGTCCATAAATTACGTGTGGTGTTTTTTGAATTTTCTGTCCCTCTCTCCCCCCTTGGTGAGATTTTATTCAAACCCCTCCCCCATCCCCCAATCTCACGTGAGATTTTTCAAAATGTAGGTTTCTTACGTAAACGCTTTGGATTGTTATTGTAAAAAGAATGAAAAAATTGCTTCGTGCTTTTATTTACGACTAGTTAAGACTAGTAATCAATATTGCTGAGAGTTTAATTATAAGTGTAATAAAAATTTAACAATAGAATACTTACATCGTAAATACTGTGATTAAAGAAAGATTATATATTCTAATTAAATCCATAAAAAATCATGGACGGTCTCAAGAGAGACTATTGGAACCACCATGTCCATATGATGTTCAGTATCATCATCTGCATTTCAGTAGAATAGTGTAATTTTTTTTTGTTTCAATCAGAAAAAAATTGCGTAATATTTGCCGAGACCTCCCCTCTCTCCAACGTAAGATTAGATGAGATTTGACTCGACCCCCTACCCCCCTTAAACATCTCTCGTAATTAATGGATGCCCCCTTATGGCCTCCTAACTCTCTATGAACTAACCCTTTTTTTTCTAACCACAACTTAACCAAAAAGGTGATATCTTATAGCATTTATGGTTTTGAGGGTAAATCACATTATCTCATTCTTCGTAGCTAAAAGGAACTTGGAGGAATTGAGGCGGGCTGATGCTTTATATTGAACTCCAGTGTCTAACACCAAGTATTGATGTAAACGTTATCAGCTTTTCAATTTCTTACCTTTTTATAAGTTTTATTGTTCAATAAACTGCACTGCTACGATGCACTGTGTTTTATTATGAAAACTTAAAACAAAACTCTTTAATTTTTTCCCATAACTCAAATTTTACGGTGGGTTTTACCAATAATAATATATCTTAATAACCCTTAACCTGACAGATATGAAAACAACAGAATGGTAAGTCAAATGTTTTAAACCAATTTCATGGTTTTAGTGATATATACCATAAATTAAAATTAAAAGTTTTTATGTTCATTTTTCAACAATTCACTACGTTGAGTACAAAATAACATATAAATTACTTTAAATAATTGGCATACAGCCACAAGCTGCCGGAATTGTCAAGGCATATTTTCTTCACAAATTTTAGAAATAACAATAACATTATTATAAAAGTACAATATAAAAAAAAAGTACAGTGGCATTCCATTCATGATCTTTTTTGTCATACATCTTTATATCGTATAAAACTTTGACTGCGTAACGTATTTCGAACGTACTCGTTTACATGCCAAATACAGATAACATTGCATTAATTTGTTTTGTTGGGAAAACACAGTGATTATTTTTAATTGATGCGCTTTAGTCAATTAGATAATAATTTCCGCTTTAACATCTTTTTATATCCATCTACCTAACTTCACCTATTCAGAATTAGCCAGTTAATACATTTGCTCTAACATTTTAATTTGTAGACGCAAAATGTCATGTACCAATCTTTATACTTCATCATATCTAGATTTCATTGAATAACGTAGGTATTTTCAGAGTGCAACGGAGAATCTTTCGAGGCATAATGCACGTTGTTGCTCAATCTTGCGGAGAGTAATCTTACACTACGATTACCTGTCCAAGGCTAACCTCAAAATTTCTGTTCTATATTGGTAATAAGTGTGAGGTCTATCCTTTGACCCTATTGAGCGTGCATATCCTAATGAATATATGGGTTACCTAGATAAACTTAATTGTAGTAAAACAAATACAAAATTATTTTTATATTCATAATACTAATTAATTAAAAAGTAAAATAGAGCCTTACTCCTTATGGCATGGTACCGAATCTCTCTCTCTCTCTCTCTCTCTCTCTCTCGCAATTTCTCTCGCTGCTTTCAAAGTTGAATGGTTAGTCTTAACCGTTGAGCGAGAAAAGAACCAGCTCTCTTGTCACCAGCGCACCAGCGGCATACTATTCCTTCAGAACTGTTTAAGTTACCTTAGTTCTTCAGAGAATCATTGTAGATTCTATCATGGATATATACATTACCCAAGGTTAACTGAGCAAATTTAAGCGACACACTTGTGATGAAAGTGTAAAGAACGAATTAGCAACACGCACTGCTGCTAAAGTTTGATTTTCATACTTAATTTTTTTTTTTGTATTTTATATAATTCAAATATCCGCAGTATTTTAAAAATGAGTAACAAAAAATTAAGATTTTTTATTTCTACATAATTTTCCGTAATGTTGTAGTTCTAAACTATAAACTTCATTCGACCCACTTTTCTTATTGAATAGAAGCTTATTTAATATAACGATGGTGTGCCTACTGATGTACAATACGAATTTAAAAGTGCCATAGTGCCCTTTTTATAATTACATGGCTTTCCCCCTTCCCCCTATTTGAACCTCCAAGGATGTAATTCCGTAAATATTTAAAATTATCACTTGCAATCTATAGGTTAATAAAAACCTTCACATGGAATTTTCGCTTGGATATGGCCATGTCAATGTTATTATTTAATAATAGAATAGAAAAAAAACAATTACGAATACGATAGACACAAAAAAACAACTACTTCACGGTTTGTTAGTTCGATTCTGAATTCATTAGCGTTCTAGAGAACTCGTTATAAAATATTAAAAACAACCATCCGCAATACTCTTTTTATGATTGTTTATCTTTTATTTTCCACGATACCATATGTTTTTAATTAATAAATTAAAAAAAAGAAGAAAATTCTCAAATTTACTGCAAAGGATACCTGCCGCAAACCTTAAAGCAACCTTAAAGCTTTACTTGCGTCACTACATAATCGACATTTCAGAGCATGGAACAGAGAAGAATTAAACGAAAAAGAGTATTTATTAAATATTTATTTATTTTCACGCACAATCCCTGACGGGGTAGCCAGAGAGAACAGATCGCCAAGTGTCACGATCCCTACATACTTCTTTCGCTTCTTTCAGATTCATCATCTTCTTCATACATGCACGTCTAGGTATCCGAGTACTCTTGACCCTCCCCTCTTCGAGCAATTTGCTCACATGGTCTTCGAAAGTTAGTCTCGGTCTACCTCGACACCTTTTAATATTGACTTTCGCGCTATATATTTTCTTCACCATTCGGTCTTCACTCATTCGCTCAACGTGCCCAAATCATCGAAGCACGCCCTTATCCATTTTTGAGACAAGGTCATCTTTCAAACCTGCCATATTGCGAATCTCTTCGTTTCGCTTTCGGTCGGCCATGGTAAGGCCGCACATTTTACGAAGAGATCGCATCTCCACTGCATTCAACCTGCTTTTATGCTTCTTCTGGCATACCCAGGTTTCGCTGCCATATAACAAAGTCGGTACCAACACTGCGTTATGTTTTGCAAGGCGTGCACTTTTCACAACGCCTTGCCTTTTGATTAACGCAGTCAGGGCACCAATGACTTTGTTCCCGGCAGCGACACGCCTGTCCACATCTAAATTACATCTTCCATCCCGGCTGCACGCACTCCCCAAGTATACAATTTCATTCACCTGTTATAGACATTCCTGATTTACCCAAATTTCGCACTTCGTTCTTTCTTCGTTCCTTTCAAATACCAGAACCTTAGTTTTATTAGCATTCAAACGAGGACCATTAATTTCACATTCTTCTTTCATACACGTGACTAATGCCTGCAGTTCTGCCTCTGATGGTGCAATAAGCACTGCATCATCCGCATATAGCAGACAATTTACTTTTATGTCACCCAATTTCACACCCAAACAGCTATCTTTCAGCTTCTGTAAACAGCTGTTGAGATACAGTATGAACAGCCAGGAAGACATGACACAACCCTGTTTTACGCCCGTTTGAACGCTAAACAAAGGTGACAGGTCATGCCCTACCCGCACACAGGCTTTACAGTCACAGTAAAGTGACTGCACAGCCCTTAGCAATCGACCATCCACACCATACCCCGGCAACAGTTCCTACATTTTCTTCCTTACAACCTTATCAAATGCTTTCTCAAGATCCACAAAAGCACAGAAAATCTTCTGGTTAGCAGCCAGAAGCTTCTCCGTGATCATGCGGAGAGAAAACATTTGATCCGTGCATCCTCTTCCAGGTCTAAATCCGTATTGTGCCTCCCATAGAAATCTTTCCGATTTATCTTGCATCCTACGTGTCAAAACCTTCGAGTAAACTTTACTTGCTAAACTGGTCAAGCTGATCGCCCGATAGCACCCGCAGTCATAATGTGAACCTTTACCTTTATATAAAGGCACAATGACCGCGGATCGCCAATCATCCGGAACAGCCCCCGTTCGCCAGCACAAATTGCACAGCAGATGAAAGCTGTCCCAGACGCGTAGCCCACCATACTTGACCATTTCAGCAGTAACTCTGTCTAGTCCTCTGTCTAGTATCCTGTATCAAAATAATAAGTATGTTTGTAAGTACATGAAAATAAAATATTTAGAAACTGCATCAAAAAATACAAAGAGGCTATCAATCTAATATATTAATTTAAATATTTAACTCTTTTATTAATTTGTTACACGTGAAACACGTGCGAAAGAAGGTGATGGTATATTCTAAGGCCGTAATCATAAGACAATATTTATAATTTGTATCATATGTATTATATTATTTATTGGCTAAAATATATTTTTTTTATTTTCTCTGAATCATGCTCTTAAATATATATATGTATGTAGACCTGAAAAGCCGAGTTTTTGGCGGTTGGAATGCTTTAATATTTTAACGTATAATTTTTTGACAACATTTCAAAATATATTACGTATCCCGAAAATATCTTCGGTGGAAGTTGGGTCGAAGGCACTTAATTGTCTAGACTAGACCTCTGCCTACCCCTGTGGGATTGCGTGAATATATTTATTTTATTTGTTTTATTTATAAGAGTATGTATAGAAAACTCATTTCATTGTATAGGTAGTAAAATAATATCGAAGTTTGAAATAATAACAAAATAGAAAAGTGTATGATTTATTTTCAAATTCAAACAGTAACTAATTAGGATTAATTTCTAAGAAACAATTAATTTTTTACTTAAGATGACCTCAGATTAAACATCCGCAGAGTCAAGGCTAGAATATGTGTATTCTATATAAAGTCAAGTGATCATAATTTTTCATCAGTTTACAACACAGCACAGTTAACAAGCAAACTAACTCTTGTCATAGGTGAGTAATAACTTTTTCATTCAATATTTTATGTTTTTTGACAGATCAGGAAAGTGCACTCACAAGTGAGTTTAAAATAATAATATAATGAATGTAAGTAAATTTATTAGTAGAAATTAAATGTTTTCAGAAAAAATAAAACGGATGTAAAATATATATATATATATATATATATATATATATATATATATATATATATATATATATATATATATATATATATATATATATGTATATATATATATATATATATATATATATGTATATATATATGTATGTATATATTATTTATTTTTCAAGTTATTCAAGTTTATTGCATTTATATAATATTATTCTCGTTATATATCCTTTGGACCCTGACTTTGAACCGAAGGATTGCGGGATAGTATTCCGCATGGGACAAACATTTGTGTGGTTAATGTGTTTCTATTCGAGCCATGGTTATTTATATATGTAAAATAAAATAATATAAATATCTGCACGCCAATCTCAATACAGAGGTCTAGACTAAAGATATTTTTGGGACAACGTGACAGGTGGTGGGGCCCGTCGCCATCTTAATGTCCAAGCCAACAATATAATTCGTACATAAGTTTTTGAAAAAACCCATTGGTACGAGTCTACCACCAAGGGATCGAACTCGGGTATTTCTAGACTCGAATTCCAATCACCCAACCATTCGGATATCATGACTTGTTTATATATGTATTTACGAATAGTCCCGATAGCCGAGTTGTTGGGTGGTCGGAATTTCGAGTCGAGAGTCCCGAGTTCGATCCCCAGGTGGCAGTACCAATGACTTTTTCAAAAACTTATGTACGAATTTCATCGTTGGCTTGGACATTAAGACGGCGACGGGCTCACCACCTGTCAGGTTGTCCCGAAAATATCTTCGGTGGAAGGTGGGTCAAAGGGACTTAATTATATATTTATTATTTATATCAATATTTAATAAGATAACTGCACTAGTAACTTATCATTTATTACCTCATGTTACTTACAATCTCACTATTTCTTTAGTACAGACATGCGGACCCTCGTACTATTTGTCGTTGTGGCTACAGCACTTGCTAGACCCGATGAAGCATTTTATGACCAAAAGTATGAAAACTTCAATGTAGCGGAAGTTACTTCAAACCCTCGGCTTCTGAAATCGTACGCACATTGTTTCCTTGATACTGGGAAATGTACACCAGAAGGGAATGATTTTAAAAGTAAGTAAAAGTACATTTTTTTCTTTGCTTTGGCATCTAAATAAATAAAAATATTTTAAAATTTATTGCCGTTTCGTAACGAGATTTCCCTGACAAAGAAATCAACGGAAGAAACATAACATATTTCAAAATAAAATAATCAAAGAATAAGAAAAATATTAAAGAATATTAAAGATTGCAAAAAAGTCACAATACAAATTATAAAGCATCTCAGGCATTGACTCACAGTTAAGTAGAGCTTACCAGGTTTCAGATAAGCGGCTGCAAAGTTGACAATTGTCAATTATTCACCGACAATTTTCCTCTTATTACTATGGAATCTTTAGAGACCAGAAAAAATGCCAAAATCAGTCGGCATATTGATTTTTTTTTTCATGTGAATTAAACTGGATGAGCGGGCTGTGAAATCGTCATTGCATATGTAATCCAGACGATGATAATTTTGTTCATCACCCGTCACGTTGTCCCAAATTAGTCAAAAGTGGGTCGAAAGGACTTCGTTGTCTCTATCTACCCCAGTATGGGGTGAATACAGGTTCGCTAATCAGAATATACCTTAACCTTCGAAACAGGTCCATGTGTTTCGCCCTATTCCTGCAAATTAAATAGTACTTTTTAATAATCAGCTCAATTGTAAAGTATGCGTATTACTTCAAGTTAAATTTAATTAATTTAAAAGATTATTAAGACAAAGAGTGTTTGTGTATATTTGAAACGACTTTTTATTATGACGATTCCCAGGTGGAAGGCACGTACAAATTGTTGTTTTTTTTTTTTTTTTCAAAAACTTATTTACGAATTATATCGTTGCCTTGCATATTAAGACGGCGACGGGCTCACCACCTGTCACGTTACGTTACAAAAATATCTTCGGTGGAATGTGGGTCGGAACGACTTGATTGTCTAGACCACTGTCTACCCCTGTATTGGGAGTCTCGTGGAGATATTAATTTTATCTGTTATTTTTATAATATCTATTTAAATATGACAACTTCAAATTTAATTTAATGTAAGCCCATTTTTCATCCTACTCCTATAAAAACCATTCATAAAAAAAGTTTTTTTTTAGAATGGATCCCAGAAGGAATACAAACTGAATGTGCTAAATGCACCGACAAGCAGAAGACACTCGTTGGTCAATTTATAAAAGCTATAAAGGAGAAACTTCCCACTGAGTATAATGATTTGTCCAACAAATATAACCCCGGAGGAAAATACGATGACGGACTAAACAAATTCTTGGAAAAATATGGAAGTTAAACTTATAAAGTTGTTGATACAAAATAAATACATAGTTTTTTAACTATTTTATTTTTCTTTTTATTTCGAGAACAAAAATGTCAATAAAGAAAGTAGTTTTGTGCTAAAATTATTTATTTTAAAATTTATGAAATTAAATATCTTCACTCCATTCCCAATATAGGGGTAGACAGAGGTCTTTTCTAGACAATTAAGGCCCTTCGACCAACCTTCCACCGAAGATATTTATGGACAACGTGACAAGCGGTGAGCCCGTTGCCGTCTTTATGTCCAAGCCAACGATATAAATCGTACATAGGTTTTGAAAAAACTCATTTGTACGAGCATGTCACCTGGGGCTCCAACTCGAGTCTCTCGAGTCGAATTCCGATTCCGACCACTCAGCTATCGTGACAAAAATTTATAAGACATTTCGAAGAAAACATAGAGAAATACTAGCTGATGATCGCTTTTGATTCTTTTAAATATAATAATAAAAAAGTAAATTACTGAATTCGAACCTTCTCCTTTTCTTAAAGTCGATTAAAAATAGGAAAGCAATTTTAGTAGCTGCAATATTATCCACTGAAGAATTACAGACTATTACTAAAACCTATCTTCTTCCCCTTCCAACAATTTTGAAACAAGACTATCCTTGGCTTACAACATACATAGACCACATACATGGACCAGAAACACTAATTTCTCCAGATTGTGCATAACACCGAAGAATCTGGCAATATTTGGAGTGAACGGACCATGAGAAAGTCCTCAATATACACAAAAGGGAGATACTTTAGCCCTTTAGTTTTATTATTGTATTGTATGTGTATATGATGTGTGTATTTATACTTTTAATTATTGCCCGTTAATTTATAATATGAGTTATATGGTATGTAACTTACGTATGTGTGTCCCTTCAGTTAGCTAGCACTTTAACTAAATAAGAAAAATGCGGCGTTCGTTACGCCAATGACGAGGTTATTTGGCTGAAAATCAGCGCTAAGCGGGATTTTCCTTGCTTAGCATATGCTGAGCCAACCCCTTTTTGGCACAATTATGTTTTTCATTTTTTTTTAATTGGTTATGCTTGTAATTATTTTTACTTGTGCTGAATAAATGTTTCTTTCATTCATTTCATTTCATTCATACTATATTTTTACCAGCCATGCGAATTGCGATGTATAAAAGTGAAATTTCAAAGTTTTAAAGCGTGTAAAATAAGGAACTTATATGATATCCCTTTTATCGCTGTTATATTAAATGTTACTGTGTTGCTGTGCCTAAACTGTAATAAACAATTTTAACTCCTGTGCCCATTACTAGTCCTATATTTACACCTATATTTGGGAACATACACTCCAACTTTTCGACGAATAAGTAGGCACCTGATATCCATTTATATCACTATGTATATTTTTTTTAGGAAGGGAGGCAAACGAGCAGATGGCTCACGTGATGGTATTAGATTACCGCCGCCCACGAACAATCGCAATTGCATATATACATATCCAACTAAATTGTTCCTCGAAAAGGGATCAATTGATGGACCTACACGGTTGAGAGTGTGATAGTTTTTAGAAGCGTAAGGTAGAATACTGGCTCTGTCGCGAAAATTCTAACGCAACACATCCATGAAGAATTTCGTGCCCAGCCTAAGACATAAAGTTATTAAATCTAAGCAAAAAACCTACAATGGCGGTAAAAAACTGGTAACACTAGCGATAACTTATAAAACATATAGATGCTAAAATGCGGGTTATGTAATAGCGCAGTTCTCTATATTTCTTTGCGTGACGCAATCTGCTGCAAAAGATATTCGTACCAATCTACTTGCCACCTGGATCAGTAAGATAAAGTTGCAATGGATCATTTACGTAGAAACTTTCAAAGGCCGGCAACGCATCTGCTAATCCTCTGGTATTGCAGGTGTTCGTGGGCGGTGGTAATCACTTACCAACACATGAACCATCTGCTTGCCCCCCTATACTATAAAATAAACGATAATCGCGCTTTAAAGAGAGAGCGCATCACCACACCTACCTTGTATTGTCAAATAAGAGACGGGTGGGTCTAATAGCATTTTTAATTTTGAAATGCTACATATACAATATAGGGATGTTTATTAATCAATCGTGCTAAAATGGTTAAATTAATTAAAATTAAATTACAAACAGATACAGTTTATGACCTCTTTTAAAAGTTTCTTTAGTAAAATGGTTCTACGATAAATTTAATAATCTCGCGAGATCTTAATATAATATACAGATGAGGTTGCAGAGAGAAAGTAGTTTTTATAAACTGAATTATTTTAAATTAAAAAAAGGATTTATGATAGTAAATCATTGTACGTAATAAATACATAATATAGTTTTTATTTTACTTTTTTGGCAATATATTTTTAACTAAATGTACCTCACTCTAAATATTTGCAAAATCAAGATTTGTCTTTCTGTTATAAAATAATAGTAATAATAAATTTCTTCACGTAATTCCCAATATATATATATATATATATATATATATATATATATATATATATATATATATATATATATATATATATATATATATATATGTATATATATATATATATATATATATATATATATATATATATATATATATATATATATATATATATATATATATATATATATATATATATATATATATATATATATATATATATATATATATATATATATATATATATATATATATATATATATATATATTGGGAATTACGTGAAGATATTTATTATTACTATTATTATATATTATATATATATATATATATATATATATATATATATATATATACATTGCTAAAGGTGCTATACACCGTAAGTGTCTGTCTCTCTCTCCGAGTCTTGTAAGTTAATAACACTTAACTTTTTTCCGATAACTTTCACCGATTTCAAAGATATACGTAGATTACGAATTCTGGGAAATTCTGTCTTAGTCTGCAGTGATCTATTTCAGGCCATTATGTATGTATTTTACTTTTTCAACACTTTGTTCTTTCATTTTATAGAGGAAAGCGGTTAATCGGTTCATATTCGATACTTATATGAAGTAAAGACATCAGGTGAGCCGACACATTGAGGTCCTAAAAATTAAGTCCTTTCGTCCCTCCTTCATCGAAGCCATTTTTGGAATGATGTTACAGGTGGTGAGCCGGTCGCCGTCTTTATATCTAAGCCAACGATATAAATCGCACGTAAGTTTAAAATAAACCATTGGTACGCGCCTACCATCTGGGGATCGAAATCGTGTCTCGCGACTCGAATTCCGATCATTCAACCACTCAGTTATCGTGTAAACGTTATCTATTTATTATACACCACAATTTAAGATAAAAACACAATGACAAGGAACAACAAAATGGTACAAAAGGCGGTCTAATTACTAAAAAGCAATTTCTTCCAGACAAACTTACCTAACTTACTGTACCATGCAAATCCACATAGCACTTTATGGGATTAATCCAAAGAGAAATAACCCTGTGGTATTAATTTATAATATTAATCAAATACTAAGCTGTTAGTGTTCAAATATGATTTTCACTTTTAGACACCTTAGACGTGTACAAAAAAATGGATCATTCCTTAAAACTCTAATAAAATTTTTAAATAATTCTTTAAGAGGGGTATAAAGTACTTGGGTTTTGAATTAATATCAGTATCTTAGTTAAGGTGGTTTCTTACTAATGCAGTCAAGAAGGATTTCAAGTCACGTTCCGTCAGGCACTCGACGTTATAGAGGAGAAACAAGCCACTCGTTCAGGTAACTTTTGTGCGAAGTTTTGCTTTTCAAAAGCAATTTTAATGATTTGTTCTAAATTAACGGTGCAAAAATAAGTTTCTATTTACGCATTTTAATGTATTTTTAATGAATAAAATGAATTGGTGAGTGATTGAGGGATAGGAATTCAAAAGACAACTAAATTGGGCACTATGTATGCCAAATATAAGCTATGCTGTTCGATCTCGTATTGATAAGATCTCCCTTGGAAAAACTTTTTGAAAGGAACTATTCAATAATTCATTATTTACGCTTAACAAAATATTCATAAGTTACACATTGTATCACAATACATTCTTCTTCTTCTTCTTTACAGCCTATCTAGAGTCAACTGCTAAACATCGGCATCCCCGAAAGCTTTCCACAAAGAACGGCCCCCAGCCACCTGCATCCAACGACTTCCCACAACATTTTGCAAGTTGTCAATCCACGGAGGTACTATACGGGGGGGGGGGGCGTCTTATATACATACATATATTACACACATATACATCGGCCTGTTAAAGTCCTCTCCCATAGGGATTTGCCATAATCGCGGGAAAAAAGAGAGTGGCAATATTCTTACGCCGTTACCACACAGAAGCGTCTTACTTTTCGTTTTCCTATACTATTGCCACTCGAGAAACTTAAATTACAAATGTACTTAATTTTTATATGTCCGACTAGAAAATCGACTTTATATCACTTAATTATTTAATCTGGCCCTTTACTTATCACATTTCTTATCGAAAAGTAAAAGGAGCGACAGGCTAATACAAAAGTAAGTAAAAGAATAAAAAGAAAATTTTAAGCTTATAAATAAACCTACTAAAATAAACCTACACGACCCAGATTTGAACAAAATATGTATTATAATTCTCTGGTAAATATTTAAGTAAAATATAAGCCAAGTTAGGAATGCTAACGCCCGATCAAAGAAATAATGAAACACGCTTTTAATTAAGAATTGCAACTTAAGCGTGAATATGAACAAGTTAAACAAAGAACAAAGTCGTTCAAATAAGTTTTCGAAATTCAAAAAGAATGTTTATCTATAATAAAACCAATTCACAATGGATGTGGTGGCTTATTTTTTTATTCAAGTCATTGATTATGACCACTTTTCATGCGAGATCCTTATTTTTATAGTCATTGCTTCTTCTGGCATAGTAGTTACATTGCTAGAAGGACTCAGATTGGCCCATTGAGCGTTCAAATAGACATTAATTCAAGAAATAGTTGATAAATCGACATACAACGTTGTGATATTTTCAGTAATTTACTAATATAGTTACTTGTGGATTTCGAACACAACCCTTAGCTTTGAAGACCGGGTCACTACCAACAAGATTATCAACAGGATGGTTCGTTACGTTAATGTTATATTACATACTCTTTACATTTAAAACCTATTTCTTCTATATAACATCACTATGACTACAAATTTTGCACAGTTATTCATTTCGCGATTTAGGTTTATAGGAAATCTATTTAAGTTTATAGGTGAATCAGTATAGACAATTTTCACTTATTACATAATTGGATCGATAACACGTACTTTGGATCTTAAGAAAATTCTCTTTTATTTTTGATTGACTTTTATGATGGATGCCCATGGAACGAGGAGCGTATAGCCGCCTTTGCAGAGTTTAAATTACCATTTTATATATTTACTTCAAGGTTTTATGTATTTCTTACCTTACCTTTTAAAACCCTTAAAAATGTTAATTATTGTCTGTTAGTCTATTTTTTTATCTTTCGTTGATCTATAAATAATTTGAATTTTTTTTTCTATAAAGTTCATAGACTTAAGAAGTAAATGAAAATTTCTAAAGTAAGTAGATTGTAGTGGAAAATGAAGTTTATTTGTTTAAAACTTTCTTTTCTATTAGTTAAGGGTTTAATATTATTATACTAGATTTATAAAATTATTAAGCACTCTCGTTTAAAATGATTACAGAAACCTTGTTAAAAGGATGTTGACGTTTATTAAAACAATAATTAAAATTTTGATACAATAAACTAAGAGGGCTTTTAAAAAATAAGCATTATTTAACATTATTATATAATTTATTGCTGGTCAACGTGCCTTTGTATAGTAAGTCATGACGAATATAAAAATGTTATAAAGTATCTATATTTTATCTTACTGCTTGTTCTAATACTGGGGTAGACAGAGGTTAAGGAATATAGTATTTTCGGCCCATTTGTCATCACAGTTTACTCATATTTGGGACAACGAGACATGTGGTGAGCATATCGTTGTCGTAGAGTCCAAGCCAACATATTGAATGCATATTTGTGTATAATATATAAAACAGAATAAAGATATATTCTTCTATGGTAAATATTTATATAAAGAACTCTTATATTTTGCAAACAAATATTAAAAAAGTGCAACATTTTATACTTCACTCCTAATGTTGTTTCTAATAAAACAAGCGAAAAATATGTACACTATAGACATACGCATTTTAAATTTGATATGCAAATGTTATAGAGATATATTAAAATAATATATCTCTATAACATTTTCATATCAAATTATATTGCATGATAAGAAACATAACGTTAAACACTATTCTAATGGAACATATTTACAAAGAGTTAAATAGTTTATGTAACAAGGTGTATAAGCTTCGCTTGACACTGACATTGGAGCCTGATTAGTATTCCACTACAAATGAAATTGATAATAATTACGATTGTATATACGAATATAAAATACGATTGTACGTATTTATAGACAAGTATGAATATAACTGATCTAACTTTCGTATTGTGGATAAACCTGAACTGACTAAGCCACACCGCGGCTTGTTTGTATAAAACAAAGTTAACTTGCTAGGATTCGTATGAAATATGAGATAAGCTAATTATCTTTGTTCCGCTCACATCAATATAACAAATTGCCTGTACGCAACGCTCGATTCTTGAAATTAATTTATTAAAGCAAATGTATATTATTTCCTATACGATACTACAGTTTCTCTGTATATTTATTTTACCTTCTAAACAATTCAGGCTTTTCGATTCACAATTCTCCGGAAATTTTTTTTGGACATCGTGATTGGTGGTAAGCCGGTGTCTCACAGTAAGAAGTAGCCTATGTCAAGGGTACTAATCAAACATCGACAGGAGCCTTGCCTTGGCACAATACCAGTAGTGGCACTGCTAGTAGGTAGTCTAGGCCAATATAACTTACAACAGAGAATTTTATGAAATTTAAGGTGTATGCTATGTACGGTGTGGTTATAGAGTAAAAATATAACACTACTATATTCCAGTGGGTGGTAAGTAAATATCAGGGAAAATATAATATGTAACTCTTAAAATTTATATTTATAATGAAGAAACTCATTATGTTTACATCAACTTCTTACCTTATTACGGTTTGTACGCTAAATTAACATAATTTTTATACATTAACTACAAAGTTAACACGTAACATATATACCCCCAGACCTGAAAGAGTAATAATAATTAAATTACAAACTGTGTCAAATTCAATTATAAGTAAATAGTATTTTATGTATTATTAATTATATATACATGTAAGTCACGATAGTATACATAGATACTTTAGGGCGATTGAAATTCGAGTCAAATGATTCCATTTCGATTCCCAAGGCTCATACCAATGTTTTTTTTTAAATTTCATATGTAAGTTTATGTCTTTGTATTATTATTATTATTTATAGTAGTATTATTTATATCGTTGGCTTGGACATAAAGACAGCGACGGGCTCACCACCTGTCACGTTGTCCCAAAAATTTCTTTGATCTGACTGAACTTAATAGTCTTGTAGTCTAGACGTCTGTCTACTTTGTATTGCGAATGGCATGAATATATTTATTTAATTATACATATAAGGTAGTCATTGTAATGACTTTAACGAGGAAGTCTATAAGGAAGGAGTATTTAACAGTTGCACATAAATTAACAATATCGTGTACTACACACAAAAACGAAATTAAATATTAATTAGATTTCATCGTAAATAAAAGTTAAGTTCCTAAATTATTACATTCATCGGTGGCTTTCAACTTCGGAAATAGTAACCGCTGTATTGGTTATAAAATAGAAATATAAAATAAAATAGTCGTAAAATGTTGCGGGAAGTTGATAGATGGCTGAGGACCGTTCTTTTTTTAATGGGGGAGGCCTAGGATACAAAGAGAATTATAGATTAACGTTTTTTATCTTCACGCGCAGTCTCTGACGAGCTAGCCATGGATAACATATCGCAGTGTCACGATTAACAGATTAACAAATTAAGATTAACAGATTTCCAAAACAACTTTTACCGTTCTGTTGAAAGTCAATGTAATAAAAATGCAGTTTTATTTAAAAAAAATTTTTTTTTTGTTGGATGTTCGTTATCTGAGGTTAAAGGACCCGTGTTTGAACCCCTTGGGAAGAAAATCCTTGGTACGAGACTTGTCTCGTACCAAGGATTTTCTTCAAAACTTATGTGCGATTTATATGGACATAAAGACGGGGACAGGCACACACATGTCACATTATTCCAAAATAAGCCCGGTGAAATGTGGGTCGAAAGTACTAAATTGTTTAGACGTCTGGATACCTCTATATTAAAAAATGCGTAAAGCTGAAATAAAGTATCTATTAAATATAAAGATTTACTTTATATGGTGATCTTTAAATGAACACGGACAATACTAAGATCAAGTCTAAGGACCAGATCACTACGATGTTGATGTTTATATATTGGGAACACGACTCTCGAAGTTGTTGATATGACATAAATAGGAAAATTATTAGAGAAGGTAAGATAATTACTGTGTGTGAATGGAACTGGTGGTATCTTCCACTATTCCTCTTCCATCGTATGAGGAAGCTCAAAGTTGTTTAGCAACCTATGGAGAGGGCTACACTCAGTGTCATAATCAACATCTTTGCTAAGTATGTCCACTTAGCAGAGATAAAAAGAACATTACAAAAGAAGAAAGCTATGGTTGCCATAAAGATCTAGGTGACCTTTTGTGTATATTAAGCATGATCGTATAAAATGTCTGCTTTGTTTTGAAAAAGGTTAGTGTTTTAATTGAAAGCATTTGAAAGTATTAAATAAAAAAAAAAACATATAGAAAGTAAATGTAATCAAAGAGACATTAAAAACGTTGCTTTCGAAATTGTCGTGCTTTCTATTTCATATTAGCATAAAGAATGTAATTTATTTCATCTTTAATATTTGATTTGAGTATTTGATCTCTAATTTTAAAAGGCAGATTGACTCATAACAGACTATATTAAGGGCGTAAAATTGCAAATATTCATAAATAATAACCTATAGGATTTGGACGTTGTTTGAAGTGTCATATGTAGCATAATCTAATAATGTGCCTATTCCCGAGATACGAATATGATGAATTTTATCAAAAATACTTGTAAATGTAACGACGTCGACCTTCATTGTCATAATATTTGTGTTCGGAAGGTTCCTTCAAAACGTTTTATTAAAATAATAAACATGTAGAATATTCCATTAAATTTTTCAGGTAAAATATTATATTTTTCTTATTTATTTAATGGCTTGTAAACGTCCAAATTATAACCCACGACTAAAAAAAAGAATTAAAAAGGCCACGCTTGGCTATAAGGTTAGCAATCGCAGTACCATAGACATGGTACATCATTCAGGTTGGAGTGTAGCGGAGTGTTGAGAATTGTCAAATAACCTCCATAAGCTCTTCTCTAGTGGCTCCAAGAAGCTGTAGTCACAGCGGCCACACTCCAGTAAACCACGACAGTGGGCTAAACCTCGAGAAGGGGGCTACTTTCATGAACCACTTTTAAGTAGCTATCAGTTTATCAAGACTGAACCAAACGTTGATGTGATACTGTAAAGTTAAGACCATCGATGTGACTAGGTATTGCGAAACACCTCAAGGGTGTCTGAATGGGTCCATTTAGTGTTTTACGGTCTTTCGCTGCATCCCTACATTTGCCAATTGTACCGGGCTTCCGGTACAATTGGCAAATGTAGTCCATTGGATCACAGGTAGAGGGACGAGGGAGTGGACTTGCAGTAGCGCAGCCGCTGGTTCACTATAAATAGCGATCCTTTTGTCGCCGTCGTCGAAATCGACGAGGAGGACTAGGTATATATCATTCGGTACTAAGAGAGTAACTCACCAAACTCTTATATTTTTCAAGACAGATATCTCGTATGTCCTTCCGTAATAATTTTGCGAATTTCGATATAATGCGAGAAAGTGTTGCGGGCAGAAATGAACTCTATGTAAAAAATCTGTTTAAAATTTTCCTAATATAATTTAATTCCTTATTAATTTTTATAAATATATAATTATTGCTTTATAATTAATAACGATCAATTTTCATTTTGGACAACACAGTAATCTTATATACAAAAAATTTTAGAGCTCTGTGAGTGATTTATCTTTTTAGACAATTAAGTCGTTTTGACCCACCTTCCACCGAAGAATTTTGGGACAATGTAGCAGGTGGTGAACCTATCGCCGTCTTTATGTCCAAGCGAATGTTATAAATCGAACATAAGTTTTGAAACAACTCTTTGTTACTAGCATACTTCCTGGGGATAAACTCGGGTGTCTTGAATCCGATCACCCAACCACTCGGCTATTTTGACTATTATGAATATTTGAGAATAATTATTATTTCATATTTGAGGATAATGAGAAAAAAACTAATTTCATTTGTTTAAAATTTCATCGTTTCATATTTCATAATTTATAAGTTTCATACTTCATAATATAAAATGTATGTGGATTGTAAATGTAACATGTCAACATATAATATTATATACAACATAATAATAAGAGCTTACTGTGCAGTACCAAGACAACTTCTGCTTAATGACACTAGAAATTAAATTGTAAATGAAAATGTAATTTGTGAAATAAAGAGAAAAAACCTCTGACGTGGAAGAAACAAGTGAAACTCAATAAATATAAATAAGATCCATTTTTTTTTCGATTCTCAGTAACTGTACGCAAACGCAAAAGATACTCGTATTTTATTTATTTACGTTTGTCAGAGAACTGCACTGTAGTATTTAAATTTTTATTCTTTAATTTATATTACATAACTAAATTTAAGTTGCAGTTGATTTATTCGGTTGTTCACTTTTAATCGGTTGGTAAAATCTTGTAGGTTATTATGTTATGAATTTCGTTTAACGCGTATCATAAGGCAAAGCACGCCCATAATATTTTCATGGACGACCTCCGTGGACGAGTGGCGTACACACCAGTTTTCATGGTATCGCCAGTTCTGAGGTCCCGGGTTCAATTTCCAGTCAGGTCAGTGTAGAAACCATTTTTCTTAATTTTTTCGGGTCTAGATGTTTGTCGTATTCATATTACATATGCTTATGCTGCTTATTTTGGGATAAAAGTAATGTGTTCCCACACGTTAACCCATATCCATAAGATAATCCTAAACAAAGCACAATACAAGAGGAGTCATTCGATAGAGTAAAACGGTCACACATTTTACTACTGAGCTACGTACTGCGTAGCTCTTCCGTAACCTTAATTCAACCAGTGAATTATGTACATATCTTACATATTACCCTTTTTCCGGTAAATAACCGCGAGCGATGTTACGATTACGTGATCGAATTTAAATTTCATAAGTTGCTTTCGTGTTTTTCCCTCCAGAATGATAATCATATACGAGTACTAAAGTATCCTAAGCTTAAAAATTATACAAAAAATAATAAAACGATCGATTCGTATTTTATTAATTCTGTTTGTGTACAGATGAAAGGACATGTCCTTTTTAACAGTACAAAAACGATAAAATAAAAATTTTGTAATTTCGAAAATTAAATATATGATGCCGCCATTAATGATGTCATCCGACGGGCCTTAACCAGTGCTGAAACACCTGCAATCTTGGAGCCAAGTGGTATAGTACGAAACGATGGGAAAAGGGCTGTCGGACTGATTCTTATTTCCTGGAAAAAAGGCTCACTTTGGTCTGAGATGCGACTTGTGTTGAAACATGTGTGTCGTCATATATTTATGGCACTGCAGACTGCAAAGCAGGAGTTGCAACAGCGTCGGCAGAAGATATGCAGCAAGTATGCAGCCCTTGACGAAGGATATTTATTTGTGCCACTTGGTGGAGACACTCGGACCATGTGGGCCAGACGCGAAAAATTTATATTAGAACATTTACTCGCGTTTGGTTACTATTACCGGTGACCTCAGTGTCTATACAACGTGGCAACTCTGCGAGTTTGTTGGCTGCTCTGCCCACAGACGGTGGCGATTTGGCCGACATTTTCTACCTTATGTAAATATATATTTTGCTTGTGTACATATCTGTTTTAATTTGTAACTTTATGTAATAATTATTATTTCATATTTGAGGATAATGAGAAAAAACTAATTTCATTTGTTTAAAATTTTCCTAATATAATTTAATTCCTTATTAATTTTTATAAATATATAATTATTGCTTTATAATTAATAACGATCAATTTTCATTTTGGACAACACAGTAATCTTATATACAAAAAATTTTAGAGCTCTGTGAGTGATTTATCTTTTTAGACAATTAAGTCGTTTTGACCCACCTTCCACCGAAGAATTTTGGGACAATGTAGCAGGTGGTGAACCTATCGCCGTCTTTATGTCCAAGCGAATGTTATAAATCGAACATAAGTTTTGAAACAACTCTTTGTTACTAGCATACTTCCTGGGGATAAACTCGGGTGTCTTGAATCCGATAACCCACCCACTCGGCTATTTTGACTATTATGAATATTTGAGAATAATTATTATTTCATATTTGAGGATAATGAGAAAAAACTAATTTCATTTGTTTAAAATTTTCCTAATATAATTTAATTCCTTATTAATTTTTATAAATATATAATTATTGCTTTATAATTAATAACGATCAATTTTCATTTTGGACAACACAGTAATCTTATATACAAAAAATTTTAGAGCTCTGTGAGTGATTTATCTTTTTAGACAATTAAGTCGTTTTGACCCACCTTCCACCGAAGAATTTTGGGACAATGTAGCAGGTGGTGAACCTATCGCCGTCTTTATGTCCAAGCGAATGTTATAAATCGAACATAAGTTTTGAAACAACTCTTTGTTACTAGCATACTTCCTGGGGATAAACTCGGGTGTCTTGAATCCGATCACCCAACCACTCGGCTATTTTGACTATTATGAATATTTGAGAATAATTATTATTTCATATTTGAGGATAATGAGAAAAAAAACTAATTTCATTTGTTTAAAATTTCATCGTTTCATATTTCATAATTTATAAGTTTCATACTTCATAATATAAAATGTATGTGGATTGTAAATGTAACATGTCAACATATAATATTATATACAACATAATAATAAGAGCTTACTGTGCAGTACCAAGACAACTTCTGCTTAATGACACTAGAAATTAAATTGTAAATGAAAATGTAATTTGTGAAATAAAGAGAAAAAACCTCTGACGTGGAAGAAACAAGTGAAACTCAATAAATATAAATAAGATCCATTTTTTTTTCGATTCTCAGTAACTGTACGCAAACGCAAAAGATACTCGTATTTTATTTATTTACGTTTGTCAGAGAACTGCACTGTAGTATTTAAATTTTTATTCTTTAATTTATATTACATAACTAAATTTAAGTTGCAGTTGATTTATTCGGTTGTTCACTTTTAATCGGTTGGTAAAATCTTGTAGGTTATTATGTTATGAATTTCGTTTAACGCGTATCATAAGGCAAAGCACGCCCATAATATTTTCATGGACGACCTCCGTGGACGAGTGGCGTACACACCAGTTTTCATGGTATCGCCAGTTCTGAGGTCCCGGGTTCAATTTCCAGTCAGGTCAGTGTAGAAACCATTTTTCTTAATTTTTTCGGGTCTAGATGTTTGTCGTATTCATATTACATATGCTTATGCTGCTTATTTTGGGATAAAAGTAATGTGTTCCCACACGTTAACCCATATCCATAAGATAATCCTAAACAAAGCACAATACAAGAGGAGTCATTCGATAGAGTAAAACGGTCACACATTTTACTACTGAGCTACGTACTGCGTAGCTCTTCCGTAACCTTAATTCAACCAGTGAATTATGTACATATCTTACATATTACCCTTTTTCCGGTAAATAACCGCGAGCGATGTTACGATTACGTGATCGAATTTAAATTTCATAAGTTGCTTTCGTGTTTTTCCCTCCAGAATGATAATCATATACGAGTACTAAAGTATCCTAAGCTTAAAAATTATACAAAAATAATAAAACGATCGATTCGTATTTTATTTATTTACGTTTGTCAGAGAACTGCACTGTAGTATTTAAATTTTTATTCTTTAATTTATATTACATAACTAAATTTAAGTTGCAGTTGATTTATTCGGTTGTTCACTTTTAATCGGTTGGTAAAATCTTGTAGGTTATTATGTTATGAATTTCGTTTAACGCGTATCATAAGGCAAAGCACGCCCATAATATTTTCATGGACGACCTCCGTGGACGAGTGGCGTACACACCAGTTTTCATGGTATCGCCAGTTCTGAGGTCCCGGGTTCAATTTCCAGTCAGGTCAGTGTAGAAACCATTTTTCTTAATTTTTTCGGGTCTAGATGTTTGTCGTATTCATATTACATATGCTTATGCTGCTTATTTTGGGATAAAAGTAATGTGTTCCCACACGTTAACCCATATCCATAAGATAATCCTAAACAAAGCACAATACAAGAGGAGTCATTCGATAGAGTAAAACGGTCACACATTTTACTACTGAGCTACGTACTGCGTAGCTCTTCCGTAACCTTAATTCAACCAGTGAATTATGTACATATCTTACATATTACCCTTTTTCCGGTAAATAACCGCGAGCGATGTTACGATTACGTGATCGAATTTAAATTTCATAAGTTGCTTTCGTGTTTTTCCTCCAGAATGATAATCATATACGAGTACTAAAGTATCCTAAGCTTAAAAATTATATATAGATAATAATGTATATCCGAAGATTATTGGATAAAAATAATTTTTAACGTTATTTTTTTAACGTTGTTTTAAATAAGTATTATAATAATTAGTAGGATACACAATGGAACATAGTTGATCCAAATCCGAATAGAGTTCTGGAAAGATAATAATATTTTACAATGTCCGTTGTTACAAGAAATTTACCACTGTTTAGGTATAGGATTATTAGGATACAACTAATCATCTTAAAAGCTATCATTATATAGAAATGTTTGTATCGTAATTTATTTATCTACTCAAGTGTTCTGCGATAACATGTCATTGCAGTCGCTTTTTTTTTTTCATTTCAGAGATGATCAATTATCTAATTCCTTAGAACGACCTTATCTGGTTTGAATATGAATTTGTACATTGATATTTTAAAAAGAACTGTTACAAATTGTTTTTAGTTTCATTTTTAAATAAGTAATTATATATGAGCAAATACGTTTGTTATTAAATAAAATTGTACTGTATGTTTTAATATATAGATAATAATGTATATCCGAAGATTATTGGATAAAAACAATTTTTAACGTTATTTTTTAACGTTGTTTTAAATAAGTAATTATATATGAGCAAATACGTTTGTTATTAAATAAAATTTATCGTGACTTAATAAATTAGGTCACGATAGCCGAGTTGTAGGGTGGTCGGAATTTCGAGTCAAGAGACCCGAGTTCGATCCCCTGTTGGCAGGCTTGTGCCAATGGGTTTTTCAAAAACTTATGTACGAATTATATCGTTAGCTTGGACATAAAGACGGCGACGGGCTGACGGTTGTCCCGAAAATATCTTTGGTGGAAGGTGGGTCAAAGGGACTTAATTGTCTCGACGAGACCTCTGTCTACCCGTGTATAGGGAATTGCGTGAAGATATTTATTTATTTTATTAAATAAAATTGTACTGTATGTTTTAATATATGCTACCTAGTCTCTTCCCGCAGAAACCGCGGACTCGTGACTAGAAGGCAAAAGCCTCGACACAGAACAACGGAGGTTGTAGAATTAAATAGTAATAGACGTTCATATGTATTGATGTTATATGGTATCGTTGGCAGGAATACTAAAACAACGACAGACTTCAACCACCTGCTACGTTATCCTAAATGAACCTTGGTTAAAAGTGAGTTGACAGTATTAAATTTTTTCGATATGTCTAACCCAGTATTTAGAAAAAAAAACTAGTCTCGAATAATCTCACCACAATCTCTGTAGGTATCCCCTCAACTTAAGAACTCGCTTTGAACTTTGCATAGCTAATTAAATGCAAAATTTGTTGCAAGCGAGCAATAAAACTTTAAGTTCAGCAGTTTATGCGTTTTCCTCAGAGTGTTACAAGTTTTGATTTAATTGAGAGTGTTCCATTTATAAAAATACTAGCTTTTACTCGCGGCTTATTTCGCATTAATGCTTCAAATAACCGTCAAAGGCATATTCGTTATCATAAGAAACTAAAAAAAGAGTATTATTTAACTACTACACAGACAAATTAAATTAGCTGATGCTACTCTTCATTAGGCTGTAAGCTGTACTCTAAATAGTAAGTTACCTGACTTCGTTTGGTCTTATTTTTTTTAGAAATATACAAACACGGTTTTCGTGTCGAGAGATCCGAGTTCGATCCCCAGGTGGCAGGCTCGTACCAATTGGTTTTTCAAAAACTTATGTACGATTTATATCGTTGGCTTGGACATAAAGGCGTCGACGGGCTCACCACCTATCCGAAAAATATCTTCGGTGGAAAGTGGGTCAAAGGGATTTAATTGTCTAGATTAGAACTCGGTCTACCCCGGTATTGCGAATTGCGTGAAGATATTTATTTACTTATACAAATAGTTGAATAATTTTTCCAGCAAATATCAAAATTTCAGCACACTTGGCGTGTGAGGAATTTTATGGGCAAATTTTGGATACCTTCGCTTACATTATTGCAATTTACTTAAGGGCGTCTAATTAAAAATGGTAATGTAGCTTTCTATTGGTTAAACAATTTTTAAAATCGGTTTCACTTTCGAATTTTAAGATTACCTAGAAATTGTATCATAATTGCTTTTTGACAGCCTGATTGCATAGGCGTTGAGCGTTGTGCGTAATGAGTTAAATTTGGCTTGCGGTTTCGAATCCCGCTAGAATTTGTACGATGAATGTGAAAATGTACACGCAAATGTTTACAGATTTGAATATTAATCAAGTTACAAAAAAGGGGAATCGTATAACGGGGTTGAATCTTGTGACACTTAAAAAAATACAACATTTCGATGTATTTGTCTTTTTTATGTATTATTTATACAAATTAGTTATACAAGTTATACGTCTTAAGTAGGAATCTTGATATTAGCAATGTCAGTGGAAGGACAACCATTGTAATAGGACGACATGGGACGTCGTAGTAAGAGGACATTTATGCCTTTCTTATTGGTTTTTTTATTCTCACTTCATCAATTTCTCAACTTTCCTGTGGGCACTTACGGAGTGAAGGAGTAGGCATGCTTTATAAAGTATTTAATATTTTTTTATCCTTCCCATTACGTTGTTGTTGAACAATATTCGGTGAAACGTGGATATCAGGACATTAATCATTATGAAGACCTCGACTATCCCGGAATTGGGAATATTTGAAGATGTAAAAGTTTAATTTCATTATCATACTATTTTTCAATCACATACAGAACAAATATATAACTAACTAAAACATCACAAAATATACATATATACTATACTATACCGGCGACGGGCTCACCACCTGTTACGTTGTCCCAAAAATATCTTCGGTGGAAGGTGGGTCGAAAAGACTTTATTGTCCAGACCTCTGTCTACCCCTGTATTGGGAAAGGCGTGAAAACATATATTTAAAAAATATATCAAAATATCTTGACGGAATTCCCAATACAGGGGTAGACAGAGGTCTAGTCTAGACAATAAAGTCCTTTCGACCCACCTTCCACCGGAGATATTTTTCGGGACAACGTGAAAGGTGGTGAGCCCGTCGCCGTCTTTATGTCCAAGCCAACGATGTAATTCGTACATAAATTTTTGAAAAACCCATTGGTACGACTTTCCATCTGGGGATCGAACTCGGGTCTCTTGACTCGAAATTCCGACCACCCAACCACTCGGCTATCGTGACTTTGTCATTGTAAGTATATGATATTGAATTATATATATGTATATATATAATGATAAATAATGGGTATTCAATAAATAATAAATACATAATTATATAGATAGTCTACTCCTGTATTGGTAACAACAACAATTTTTTAAAGTGTATATATATTTATTGGCAATAAGGGATTTTGAAATTCTAAATTTCATATGACTTGTTATCTAGGTCGATTTGCGTACGATATTCTCCAAAAGGGACGGAATTGGAGATTTCATTTCATCGTCAACATATGGCGATATTTGATTAGGTCGTGTTTGACCATAACTGATAACTACATTCTTTTAGTATAGTACATCGTCATCTAGCCCCTACCTAGGATACCGTGTCATTGTAAATATCTTCACGCAATTACTAACCCAATATAGGTGTATACAGAGATCTAGTCTAGACAATTAATTCCTTTGACCACCTTCAACCGAATATATTTTCGTTACAACATGACAGGTGGATATAGTTATCAGCCATGAGTCCGTCGCCATCTTTATGACCAAGCCGACAATATAATTCGTACATAAGTTTTTTTTTTTTTTGGAATACCCATTGGTACTAGCCTGCCACCTGCGGATCTAACTCGGGTCTCTTGATTCGAAATTCCGACCACCCAACCACTCGCTATCGTGACTTTGTCATTGTAAGTGTATGATATTGAAATATATATAACGATAAGTAATGGGTATTCAATAAATAATAAATACATAATTATATAGATAGTCTACTCCTTTATTGGGAACTGCGGGAAGTTTTTTTATATAGATAGGGACATCACCACATACATTGCTCCGATCCCAATGTAAGAAGCTATACCATTTGAGGTATGTCATCACAATCTCATTACCTTTCGCTTAGTGAGATATAGTTCTCGCTGTAATTAATAGTAAACAATGTGGGCACGCTTTTACTTTCTAATTTGACCCCATACGAGTATTTGCTATTTTTTCCCATTTTGTTATTTGTTATAAAATTTATATCACTGTGGAGGTCGCTTTGACATTAACATTTTACACCTTAACCCATTAACAAACTATAAGCCGGTCTCGTCAGTCTTCATAGATTGCTTATTTATCCTATATATATCTATATATATAAATAAAAATGGATCGCCGAAATGTATGTACAACACTTCCGAACGACTGCACCAAATTTGACAATTCTAGTTTTGCGTTCGGTATTGTCAGGGCAAGGTATCAATATAAAAAATGGAACAGAATTTTTATTCAATTTCATAAGTAAGTTAGTTGCAATATTTTTGTTGTCATGAAAATGTGCGGCATCAAAATATCAGACGGCGTACGCGTAACGTGTGTCATGTTCACAATCTTCGAGACAATGAGACCGAACCGTAGGTAAGCCGGCGATAAATCTGCTGATTTTGTGACACTGAGCAGTATTTATCAATATTGGAATTCGTAAATATTTCGACTCTAATCACCGCGATCATTATTGTGCAAATGGGAAAGTTTATTTTTTCTTTTTTTATATCTCTTTTTTATCAATAAGTTCTTAACATGTAACATATCGGGTACTTTAATTGAGAGGTAATTATTTCACTTTGAAACATCAAACGTGTTAATAAATGGTATTATTGATAATCCAATTGATTTGAATTTACCAGAAGTGTTACATTCGCTTAATCTGCGACAATACATCAACCGGGTGTTAATACAGTTTAGTGTATATATATGTATAATAGCTTCCCGATATATATTAATAAATTCATATATATATATATATATATATATATATATATATATATATATATATATATATATATATATATATATATATATATATATATATATATATATATATATAAAGATAGATAGGCCGGGAAAACATCACATACATTGCTCCGATCCCAATGTAAGATGGTAAAGCACACTAAACGGCAAAGGCACCACAAACACCCAGACCCGAGAAAATGTAGAAAAAGTGGTTTTCTACATTGACCCGACCGGGAAATATATGATTTGATCATCACTTATTTTGCAAATAAACTAGGATTAAATCCCTGAAGTTTGCCATCACAATTTCATAACATGAAATAACTATTTTCGACTCCGATCTAACACAATTTTTATAAAAGGTATGTTATTCTGCTAAAACTGATACTTTAAAATGTTCAGATGTTTTTTTCTTTGAATCAGAGTTTAAATACTGCAAAGTCGTAACTGTAATCGTTTAGGCAACTAATGCTATTGACATTGGAATAAAAACGCTTTGCAGTGTTTTATCATGGATCATAACTCCAACTTTATTGGCCATTTCGAATATGTATGGTACGCTTGTTTGTGAATAATTTTCGTTGCTACGACCTGTACCTATGAGAAAATCATTGACAGTAAATCTTTGTAAAATCCCCTAGTATCATATTACTCTAAGGGACTTTGCAATATTTTGCATTTTGAAACTTTTGAGATATATTACATACATATTACTTATTGGTATTTAAATTAATACGTTTGACTTATACCATCGAACACGAGTTATTTACGTTTTTATTTTTAGTAAATTTTTAATAAATTAATTACAAATTATGTCAATGGAATATTGACAAAATGTAAACAGAATAAATCAGTTCGTAATTCCTTAAACGAAAACGGATTTATTTTTTACATAATTTATTTTTATGTGTTCATGCAAGTAAATACTAATAATATATTATTTTTGATCTCTCTCAAGAAAATCACGTGAAATCAAATGGACACACTTTACATTGGAAAAACACTCACAACGCAACAGAGTGATTATATTTCTATCATCATTTGCCCGTAGTGTATGATACATTATTGTGCAGTTAAATATCAAAGTAAAATAGCGGGCTATGGAAATTACTGCTTATCAAATAACTTCTAGGTAATAATTTCAAAAGATATTGGAGCCGGAGCTGTTCCGCTACTTTTCTATAACACAACGTAATAATAAGGTTGTCAAACTTAAGACTAACGGGCGATGCGAATGAGGAACCTTAACCTTAAAAGCATAATCATGCTCAAGGTTTTCAGTGCATTTTTGAAGTTAAAAACAGTTTGAGGCGTTCAAAATATTATAAAATAGAACAACGCGCCCCATGCAATGATAATAGCATTGGCCATTCCACGTATATATGTCATTACAATTAACAATTGTTACTTTAAGTTCTACGTTATACGTTTTCAGCTTTACAAATTGATACGAGTATGTCACGATATCTGTGTGATTGGTTGACAGGAATTCGAATCACGAGAAACGGATATTCAAGAAGAAATCACACACCACTGAGTTTTCGAAACTAATGTGCGATTTGTAATTGCGGATTGATACTATGACGGTGACTGGCTCGCCACCGTTCATTTTCCTCGAAACAAAATGAACAAACATGTTGTATTCACATCCACAGAGGCTCGTTCCATTTGTAACGAATAGATAAACTTAATTAAACACGAAGCAAAGTTTGGATCATATAATGTACACAAGTAAGTTATATAATTCGAACTAAATAGCCATGTCATAATGTAAAACACTTTACATTTTTAAAATTATTAGGTATACTACGCGTTATACACAAGACATACACGACTATTGAAAAAAGTAGAGTTTTTAAATAAATAACCACTATATTCTGTAAATTTTAATAATGTAATTTGTTTTAATGCTTAAATATAAGCGTCATGTTTTGTGTGTAGACTTAGGTCTGTTTTATTTTGTTTTAATTTCATTTCATTTTCATCTCTTACCAATAAACATATTTTCTTTCTTTCTCTACTAAAATACTGTTTTTATATTTATTTACAGTCACGATAGCCGAGTGGTTGGTTGGTCGGAATTTCAAGTCAAGAGACCCGAGTTCGATCGCTAGGTAGCAGGCTCGTATCAATGGGTTTTCAAAACTTATGTACGAATTATATCGTTGGCTTGGATATAAAGACGTCGCCGTCTTCACCACCTGTCACGTTGTCCCGAAAATACCTTCGTTTGAAGGTGGGTCAAAGGGACTTAATTGTCTTGACTAGACCTCTATCTACCCCTGTATTGGGAATTGCGTGAAGACAATGTCACCGGTGCTGAACTTGTTGCCGTCTTTACGAACGAAATAAATCGTACATAAGTTTTAAAAAATCCATTGTTACGAGCCTACCACCTGGGTATCGAACTCAGGCCTCTTTACTCGGAATTCGAACCACTCGACTATGGAGAATTTTTAAAAGCGCGGAAATTTAACTGACATATTGCAAATCTGTGTCACCCGGATACTGAATAGTTTTTTAACAACACCCACAAAAAATAAGTTACGAAAATAAGTACTTTTACTTTCTATTTGTTAATGCAAAAACCTTTTTATGATTAGATAGTATTCCTCTGATGGTAAAGTTAAATTGTGATGGTAGGTGTCCGTAGTAGACGCCACTCAAGTCACCATTAATTTCTATGTAGTTTTAGTAATTAATCAATTTAATAACAGTTGGCTTTCGCAAAAGATTATTTTTTTTTCAATAAGGTCCATTATGACAGTCTTCGAACTAAAGCTGCAGGTAGAGTTAATTCTTCTTCTTTATAAATTTAAAAAAAAATGATTAGGTACGTGAGTATCGTGACACTTGGCGATCTGTTCTCTCTGGCTACCCCGTCAGGTAGTGTACGTGACAACAAGTAGGTAAGTAAGGACAGCTTTTCCAGCCCCAAAATATTCTCCAAAGGACGGTCCTGAACCAACTACATCTATCGACACCGATATTGTTTCATTTGATATTACAGAATACAGTATTGTTTCTAATAGATCGACTTCCGCTTGGTTGCAGATGAAAGAAAAAAGTCGATGCGAATGAGGAACCTTAACCTTAAAAGCATAATCATGCTCAAGGTTTTCAGTGCATTTTGAAGTTAAAAACAGTTTGAGGCGTTCAAAATATTATAAAATAGAACAACGCGCCCCATGCAATGATAATAGCATTGGCCATTCCACGTATATATGTCATTACAATTAACAATTGTTACTTTAAGTTCTACGTTATACGTTTTCAGCTTTTACAAATTGATACGAGTATGTCACGATATCTGTGTGATTGGTTGACAGGAATTCGAATCACGAGAAACGGATATCTAAGAAGAAATCACACACCACTGAGTTTTCGAAACTAATGTGCGATTTGTAATTGCGGATTGGATACTATGACGGTGACTGGCTCGCCACCGTTCATTTTCCTCGAAACAAAAATGAACAAACATGTATTCACATCCACAGAGTCTCGTTCCATTTGTAACGAATAGATAAACTTAATTAAACACGAAGCAAAGTTTGGATCATATAATGTACACAAGTAAGTTATATAATTCGAACTAAATAGCCATGTCATAATGTAAAAACACTTTACATTGGAAAACACTCACAACGCAACAGAGTGATTATATTTCTATCATCATTTGCCCGTAGTGTATGATACATTATTGTGCAGTTAAATATCAAAGTAAAATAGCGGGCTATGGAAATTACTGCTTATCAAATAACTTCTAGGTAATAATTTCAAAATATATTGGAGCCGGAGCTGTTCCGCTACTTTTCTATAACACAACGTAATAATAAGGTTGTCAAACTTAAGACTAACGGGCGATGCGAATGAGGAACCTTAACCTTAAAAGCATAATCATGCTCAAGGTTTTCAGTGCATTTTTGAAGTTAAAAACAGTTTGAGGCGTTCAAAATATTATAAAATAGAACAACGCGCCCCATGCAATGATAATAGCATTGGCCATTCCACGTATATATGTCATTACAATTAACAATTGTTACTTTAAGTTCTACGTTATACGTTTTCAGCTTTTACAAATTGATACGAGTATGTCACGATATCTGTGTGATTGGTTGACAGGAATTCGAATCACGAGAAACGGATATCTAAGAAGAAATCACACACCACTGAGTTTTCGAAACTAATGTGCGATTTGTAATTGCGGATTGGATACTATGACGGTGACTGGCTCGCCACCGTTCATTTTCCTCGAAACAAAAATGAACAAACATGTATTCACATCCACAGAGGCTCGTTCCATTTGTAACGAATAGATAAACTTAATTAAACACGAAGCAAAGTTTGGATCATATAATGTACACAAGTAAGTTATATAATTCGAACTAAATAGCCATGTCATAATGTAAAAACACTTTACATTTTTAAAATTATTAGGTATACTACGCGTTATTCACAAGACATACACGACTATTGAAAAAAAAGTAGAGTTTTTAAATAAATAACCACTATATTCTGTAAATTTTAATAATGTAATTTGTTTTAATGCTTAAATATATTATAATTATTTTGTTTTAATTTCATTTCATTTTCATCTCTTACCAATAAACATATTTTCTTTCTTTCTCTACTAAAATACTGTTTTTATATTTATTTACAGTCACGATAGCCGAGTGGTTGGTTGGTCGGAATTTCAAGTCAAGAGACCCGAGTTCGATCGCTAGGTAGCAGGCTCGTATCAATGGGTTTTTCAAAAACTTATGTACGAATTATATCGTTGGCTTGGATATAAAGACGGCGACGGGTTCACCACCTGTCACGTTGTCCCGAAAATACCTTCGTTTGAAGGTGGGTCAAAGGGACTTAATTGTCTTGACTAGACCTCTATCTACCCCTGTATTGGGAATTGCGTGAAGACAATGTCACCGGTGCTGAACTTGTTGCCGTCTTTATGGACGAAATAAATCGTACATAAGTTTTAAAAAATCCATTGTTACGAGCCTACCACCTGGGTATCGAACTCAGGCCTCTTTACTCGGAATTCGAACCACTCGACTATGGAGAATTTTTAAAAGCGCGGAAATTTAACTGACATATTGCAAATCTGTGTCACCCGGATACTGAATAGTTTTTTAACAACACCCACAAAAAATAAGTTACGAAAATTAGTACTTTTACTTTCTATTTGTTAATGCAAAACCTTTTATGATTAGATAGTATTCCTCTGATGGTAAAGTTAAATTGTGATGGTAGGTGTCCGTAGTAGACGCCACTCAAGTCACCATTAATTTCTATGTAGTTTTAGTAATTAATCAATTTAATAACAGTTGGCTTTCGCAAAAGATTATTTTTTTTTCAATAAGGTCCATTATGACAGTCTTCGAACTAAAGCTGCAGGTAGAGTTAATTCTTCTTCTTTATAAATTTAAAAAAAAATGATTAGGTACGTGAGTATCGTGACACTTGGCGATCTGTTCTCTCTGGCTACCCCGTCAGGTAGTGTACGTGACAACAAGTAGGTAAGTAAGGACAGATTTTCCAGCCCCAAAATATTCTCCAAAGTCCACAGCCCCAAAATATTCTCCAAAGTCCACAGCCCCAAAATATTCTCCAAAGTCCACAGCCCCAAAATATTCTCCAAAGGACGGTCCTGAACCAACTACATCTATCGACACCGATATTGTTTCATTTGATATTACAGAATACAGTATTGTTTCTAATAGATCGACTTCCGCTTGGTTGCAGATGAAAGAAAAAAAAGTCGATGCTCTTAAATAATTATTTTACAAAGTCTATGATTTTATTGCAAAAAGTTAATTAAGCCAAACGAAAACAAGAAGTAACAAAAATAAATAATAATTAATACCTCTAAAAATAACAAGCATCTTTCTAATTAACATCACATTAAGTTGAATTTTATTTGTCGGACCAGTGTTTGGATATGAGCGCTTAGGACAAGATTTAAATTTGCCCAATCAAACCTAATATAAAAAACAGATTGTACAAACAGTGATTTGTGGATACAAACTGATTTGGAAAATCTTCTACTATTTAAATACTCGTACAAAGTAAATAGAATTGACAATCATTATCATCATATCTTTGAATCTCCATTGTTTATACAATTTTCCTTTCTTTAAACCGGAAGTAAACACAACATTTTAAAATAATAATAAATAAATATCTTCACGCAATTCCCAATACAGGGGTAGACAGAGGTCAAGTCTAGACAATTAAGCCCCTTTGACCCACCTTCCACCGAAGATATTTTCGGGACAACGTGACAGGTGGTGAGCCCGTCGCCGCCTTTATGTCCAAGCCAACGATGAAATTCGTACATAAGTTTTTGAAAAACTCATTTGTACTGCCACCTGGGGATCGAACTCGGGTCTCTCGACTCGAAATTCCGACCACCCAACAACTCGGCTATCGTGACTTTTTAAATTATTATTAAACACACATTTATCTTATCGAAGATCACATGTTTTTTTTTAAATAATATCCTTTCGTAATATCGTTTCTCCGGAGAGACGGAGAAGAAACAGCCGAAAGAAATTGGAATTTACTTAACAGCTAGGTTAACACCACATTCATAGTTATTAAATATCACCACATTCATAGTTATTAAATATCACCACATTCATAGTTATTAAATATCACCACATTCATAGTTATTAAATATCACCACATTCATAGTTATTAAATATCACCACATTCATAGTTATTAAATATCACCACATTCATAGTTATTAAATATCACCACATTCATAGTTATTAAATATCACCACATTCATATCCATATATTTCTTATCATTTTATTAGAAACATTTTTAATAATTATCTAAATACAGATTCCAATGTAATTTTATATAATACAATATGTATGAATACACGGGTCTCTAGCGTTTAAATATATTATAATTATTTTGTTTTAATTTCATTTCATTTTCATCTCTTACCAATAAACATATTTTCTTTCTTTCTACTAAAATACTGTTTTTATATTTATTTACAGTCACGATAGCCGAGTGGTTGGTTGGTCGGAATTTCAAGTCAAGAGACCCGAGTTCGATCGCTAGGTGGCAGGCTTGTACCAATGGGTTGTTTTTTCAAAACGTGGTTCGTGACGGGCTTAAGAACTGTCACGTTGTCCCAAAAATATCTTCGGTGGAAGGTGGGTCGAAAAGACCTGTAGATTTTTGCGAACACGTACTTAATCTACTCACTTTGTTCTTACTTTGCTGTTGGAAACGACCGTTTACTTATCGTAAATGGGTAAAGATTTTATTAATTCATTTTAGAGATCAATCCTGTCATCGTATGAGTAAAATTCGATGGTTTTATTCATTACCTTCAGATAAGTAAGGTTATTAAATATGGTACAGTAGTTGTACTGTTACAGAATTGTACTAAACTTTAATTTAAATAAGTTCTTACGACACCGTAGTGATTCTCTTACCTACGTACATAAGATATTTTCCTATATCATTGTCTTTTCACTTTATAAACTGCGCGCCCGGACCACTACGCTGCCTCGCACATCATTCACAACTCATTTCTTGTTGAGCGTATCTATTATATAAAAACACCCTTATTAAAAGGAAACAAAGAAAATGTATGCAGGCTGGTATAGAGCGGCTATAAGCAAAAGATGAATGGATAATATCATCCATTTTGTGAAGAATGAATCTTTAATATTATTTTGATTATTATTCGAATAACAAAAAAAAAGAATGCAACCCTTTTAAGATGACTTCATTGTCCGTCCTTGCGTCAGCTTGTGTGTATTTAGTTTTATCACACATTATATTTTTTCAAGTCACGATAGCCTAGTGGTTGTGTGATCGGAATTCGAGCCGAGAGAACCGAGTTCGATGCCCAGGTGGCAGGCTTGTACCAATGGGTTGTTTTTTCCAAAAACGTGGTTCGTGACGGGCTTAAGAACTGTCACGTTGTCCCAAAAATATCTTCGGTGGAAGGTGGGTCGAAAAGACCTGTAGATTTTTGCGAACACGTACTTAATCTACTCACTTTGTTCTTACTTTGCTGTTGGAAACGACCGTTTACTTATCGTAAATGGGTAAAGATTTTATTAATTCATTTTAAATATCACCACATTCATAGTTATTAAATATCACCACATTCATAGTTATTAAATATCACCACATTCATAGTTATTAAATATCACCACATTCATAGTTATTAAATATCACCACATTCATAGTTATTAAATATCACCACATTCATAGTTATTAAATATCACCACATTCATAGTTATTAAATATCACCACATTCATAGTTATTAAATATCACCACATTCATAGTTATTAAATATCACCACATTCATAGTTATTAAATATCACCACATTCATAGTTATTAAATATCACCACATTCATAGTTATTAAATATCACCACATTCATAGTTATTAAATATCACCACATTCATAGTTATTAAATATCACCACATTCATAGTTATTAAATATCACCACATTCATAGTTATTAAATATCACCACATTCATAGTTATTAAATATCACCACATTCATAGTTATTAAATATCACCACATTCATAGTTATTAAATATCACCACATTCATAGTTATTAAATATCACCACATTCATAGTTATTAAATATCACCACATTCATAGTTATTAAATATCACCACATTCATAGTTATTAAATATCACCACATTCATAGTTATTAAATATCACCACATTCATAGTTATTAAATATCACCACATTCATAGTTATTAAATATCACCACATTCATAGTTATTAAATATCACCACATTCATAGTTATTAAATATCACCACATTCATAGTTATTAAATATCACCACATTCATAGTTATTAAATATCACCACATTCATAGTTATTAAATATCACCACATTCATAGTTATTAAATATCACCACATTCATAGTTATTAAATATCACCACATTCATAGTTATTAAATATCACCACATTCATAGTTATTAAATATCACCACATTCATAGTTATTAAATATCACCACATTCATAGTTATTAAATATCACCACATTCATAGTTATTAAATATCACCACATTCATAGTTATTAAATATCACCACATTCATAGTTATTAAATATCACCACATTCATAGTTATTAAATATCACCACATTCATAGTTATTAAATATCACCACATTCATAGTTATTAAATATCACCACATTCATAGTTATTAAATATCACCACATTCATAGTTATTAAATATCACCACATTCATAGTTATTAAATATCACCACATTCATAGTTATTAAATATCACCACATTCATAGTTATTAAATATCACCACATTCATAGTTATTAAATATCACCACATTCATAGTTATTAAATATCACCACATTCATAGTTATTAAATATCACCACATTCATAGTTATTAAATATCACCACATTCATAGTTATTAAATATCACCACATTCATAGTTATTAAATATCACCACATTCATAGTTATTAAATATCACCACATTCATAGTTATTAAATATCACCACATTCATAGTTATTAAATATCACCACATTCATAGTTATTAAATATCACCACATTCATAGTTATTAAATATCACCACATTCATAGTTATTAAATATCACCACATTCATAGTTATTAAATATCACCACATTCATAGTTATTAAATATCACCACATTCATAGTTATTAAATATCACCACATTCATAGTTATTAAATATCACCACATTCATAGTTATTAAATATCACCACATTCATAGTTATTAAATATCACCACATTCATAGTTATTAAATATCACCACATTCATAGTTATTAAATATCACCACATTCATAGTTATTAAATATCACCACATTCATATCCATATATTTCTTATCATTTTATTAGAAACATTTTTAATAATTATCTAAATACAGATTCCAATGTAATTTTATATAATACAATATGTATGAATACACGGGTCTCTAGCGTTTAAATATATTATCCTTATTTATAAGGTTACCGAGACACAGAATCCTCCTTTGGGACTAAATGACTTATTTAAAATGGCGTAATTGAATACCTGAACACAAATATACTCAATCAATTTAACATTTATAGAGTTTGGTTCGTTTATTGCACATTTTTCATTGATCGTCAAGTGTAACTTCCAAGTAAATAAAGCTTATTGCTTATACGCTGATCCGCCTCCTTAATTAGGGATCTCACAAAGCTCGAAGGAAACAAACATTAACAGAAGGAAACAGGCATCAAACAACAATTCTTTCCAGAAAAGCTTTATTAATTAAGTTAGTAAAAGTAAGTTTAGTGAAGCGACAAATTATTTAACTTTATAAACTTTAAATAAATAAATAATAATAAACTTTTCATACTTCGACTTTATTCCCAAAAACCAAATATCAACTTTAAGGTACGTTTACGAGCTCTGAAGATGCGTTGAGTGTCTTGGCAAGGTGCCATAGTAGAGAACCCTAAAGAAGGGGCTTATTACTTTTTGCAGTGGTCCTATCGAGTGCAAAGATGTAAACAGAGGAACGGAGATTTTTTCTGAATCGAAAATGGGATGCTTCTAGATAGAGCTATTTTTCTTAATATTATCTAAGGACTGTCAGGGCAACCTACGTACATAAGATATTTTCCTATATCATTGTCTTTTCACTTTATAAACTGCGCGCCCGGACCACTACGCTGCCTCGCACATCATTCACAACTCATTTCTTGTTGAGCGTATCTATTATATAAAAACACCCTTATTAAAAGGAAACAAAGAAAATGTATGCAGGCTGGTATAGAGCGGCTATAAGCAAAAGATGAATGGATAATATCATCCATTTTGTGAAGAATGAATCTTTAATATTATTTTGATTATTATTCGAATAACAAAAAAAAAGAATGCAACCCTTTTAAGATGACTTCATTGTCCGTCCTTGCGTCAGCTTGTGTGTATTTAGTTTTATCACACATTATATTTTTTCAAGTCACGATAGCCTAGTGGTTGTGTGATCGGAATTCGAGCCGAGAGAACCGAGTTCGATGCCCAGGTGGCAGGCTTGTACCAATGGGTTGTTTTTTTCAAAAACGTGGTTCGTGACGGGCTTAAGAACTGTCACGTTGTCCCAAAAATATCTTCGGTGGAAGGTGGGTCGAAAAGACCTGTAGATTTTTGCGAACACGTACTTATTCTATCTACTCACTTTGTTCTTACTTTGCTGTTGGAAACGACCGTTTACTTATCGTAAATGGGTAAAGATTTATTAATTCATTTTAGAGATCAATCCTGTCATCGTATGAGTAAAATTCGATGGTTTCATTCATTACCTTCAGATAAGTAAGGTTATTAAATATGGTACAGTAGTTGTACTGTTACAGAATTGTACTAAACTTTAATTTAAATAAGTTCTTACGACACCGTATTGATTCTCTTACCTACGTACATATACAATTTTAACATTTACACATTTCACTCGTAAACTATTACCATCTTCTGCCCAATGCAGCGAAAAGAAATATTCCCCAGTGACAACCTTGTAACTTTTCCACTTCTCAGTTACGCCAATGACACATTCGATTAAGATCGGTAGATTATCGTTTCATTTATTTAGTACTAAAAATTACATTGCAGAAGGACAGTGAAGGATTAAAAGACATACTATAGTATAATATAATTAGGTTTTGAGTAGTGAAAAATTCCCGATTTTAAGCAAAAAATTTAATTTTCGTAAAAAATTGCATTTTCCCATTTCCCAATACTGAGTTGATCAGAGAACTAGAGTATTTAGTCATTTCGTCCTACATTATCTGAAACTTATTTGGGACAACGTGACAACAGACCAGGTATTGAGCCTGTGTTAATGTCCAAGCCCTTTTTTTTAAATGTTATCAAATTGATGATGCATTTTGTGTTCCGTCTCCCGTCCTTGGTAGCGGTCAGCGTTTAGCAATTTTTCATCAATGTATACCTACCATTGCATGTATAAATACCATTCACACCCATGACTCGATCCATATATTTTATACAAACTGACAACTTATTCCATATTCATCCTCCGCTCTATTATTATGCTATTTATACATACATAATGTTGCGGCATTGAAAAGTCCTCCCCAAGATATGAGCCTCACCCGTAACTGAATGTTTGGCAAAATGCTCTCAGACCACCGTGGTAGCACCACGGAGATTCTGGAGGCAAGGTTATTGCTCCCGGGATGGGCCTATTGTAGCCAACGAAAGAGGTGCCAAGGTTGCGTTCCGAACGGAGGCCCTGTGACCCCTCCACAACGCTATTGGTGACCGACGTTGGGTTTTAGTCGGTGGGAGTCCGATATAACCCAGCTCTCTTCCAGGCAGGGTATCCGTAATGGATTTTCCCATATTAAAAAAAAGGACACTCAGTTAATGGTGGGGTGAGCCACCCTGTACCTGTGATGTAGTCCAAGACTTCGCTGGGGAAATTAATTGACTATAACTGTGTCTTTCCCAGTTCGATAACTGAGTGGTTGAGTGATGAAAGACCCGAGTACGATCCCCAAGGCTCGTACCAATGGGTTTTTCAAAAAGTTACGTACGATTTATATCGCCGGCTTGGACATAAAGACGGTGACAAGCTGACCACCTGTCACGTTGTCCCAAAACAATCTTCGGTGAAAGCTGGGTCGAAGTTGTCTGGACCTCTGCCTACCCTGTATTGGTAATGGCTTGAAGATATTTAATTATTTATTTGTATATTTATTATTTTATTATACGTTATTAATAATAAACCTGTTATAAAAAAACTTTTCAAATCATATAAAAAAGAAATCCTTCAATTTCGTAAGGGAAATGAGAAGCTTCCAAACTAAAAACAAAGCAAATCAAAATATAACAAAGCAGTCAACAACACTACAAAACCTTTTAAAATTAAAAGTAACTTTCAAATGAAAATATAACTAAACTTTTGTCCATTGATATTGATATTACTTTTTATTATTTCACCGTACTACCATAACATTGCTGTGTGATATGTGCGTAAGATTTTTCGCGTGAGTGTCGTAAGAGGCGACTTAGAGAAAAGCCTTAAACAATAAAGGTGACCGAGTATGGTCAATCCTCTCAATAGTAACCTATATATATAAAGTAGGGCTTACAGGTATTTATATTTGTGTAAATTGAATTGATTGCGTTAACATACAAAACATTCATACTCGTAGATAGTTACATGTAGGTTATATCAAAAAGTAACATTGTAAGATGGGCTATTTGATATCAATTATTCCGAATAAGTGTTTAGCAATTTTTCATCAATGTATTAATAAATACCATTCACACCCATGACTCGATCCATATATTTTATACAAACTGACAACTTATTCCATATTCATCCTCCGCTCTATTATTATGCTATTTATACATACATAATGTTGCGGCATTGAAAAGTCCTCCCCAAGATATGAGCCTCACCCGTAACTGAATGTTTGGCAAAATGCTCTCAGACCACCGTGGTAGCACCACGGAGATTCTGGAGGCAAGGTTATTGCTCCCGGGATGGGCCTATTGTAGCCAACGAAAGAGGTGCCAAGGTTGCGTTCCGAACGGAGGCCCTGTGACCCCTCCACAACGCTATTGGTGACCGACGTTGGGTTTTAGTCGGTGGGAGTCCGATATAACCCAGCTCTCTTCCAGGCAGGGTATCCGTAATGGATTTTCCCATATTAAAAAAAAGGACACTCAGTTAATGGTGGGGTGAGCCACCCTGTACCTGTGATGTAGTCCAAGACTTCGCTGGGGAAATTAATTGACTATAACTGTGTCTTTCCCAGTTCGATAACTGAGTGGTTGAGTGATGAAAGACCCGAGTACGATCCCCAAGGCTCGTACCAATGGGTTTTCAAAAAGTTACGTACGATTTATATCGCCGGCTTGACATAAAGACGGTGACAAGCTGACCACCTGTCAGGTTATATCAAAAAGTAACATTTTTATAAGATGGGCTATTTGATATCAATTATTCCGAATGTTTTATAGGGACTCTTTTTTGCTAATTTAAGTATTCATTTATTTATGTATACATATTTATATTTTCTGCAATAAGAGTATATAATAGACAATATGTAATAGTCATACACATTTAACTTGTAAATTTTCCACTTCTCAGTTACGCCAATGACACATCTGATTAAGATCGGTAGATTATCGTTTCATTTATTTAGTACTAAAAATTACATTGCAGAAGGACAGTGAAGGATTAAAAGACATACTATAGTATAATATAATTAGGTTTTGAGTAGTGAAAAATTCCCGATTTTAAGCAAAAAATTTAATTTTCGTAAAAAATTGCATTTTCCCATTTCCCAATACTGAGTTGATCAGAGAACTAGAGTATTTAGTCATTTCGTCCTACATTACACCGAAACTTATTTGGGACAACGTGACAACAGACCAGGTATTGAGCCTGTGTTAATGTCCAAGCCCTTTTTTTTAAATGTTATCAAATTGATGATGCATTTTGTGTTCCGTCTCCCGTCCTTGGTAGCGGTCAGCGTTTAGCAATTTTTCATCAATGTATTAATAAATACCATTCACACCCATGACTCGATCCATATATTTTATACAAACTGACAACTTATTCCATATTCATCCTCCGCTCTATTATTATGCTATTTATACATACATAATGTTGCGGCATTGAAAAGTCCTCCCCAAGATATGAGCCTCACCCGTAACTGAATGTTTGGCAAAATGCTCTCAGACCACCGTGGTAGCACCACGGAGATTCTGGAGGCAAGGTTATTGCTCCCGGGATGGGCCTATTGTAGCCAACGAAAGAGGTGCCAAGGTTGCGTTCCGAACGGAGGCCCTGTGACCCTCCACAACGCTACTGGTGACCGACGTTGGTTTTAGTCGGTGGAGTCCGATATAACCTAGCTCTCTTCCAGGCAGGGTATCCGTAATGGATTTTCCCATATTAAAAAAAAGGACACTCAGTTAATGGTGGGTGAGCCACCCTGTACCTGTGATGTAGTCCAAGACTTCGCTGGGGAAATTAATTGACTATAACTGTGTCTTCCCAGTTCGATAACTGAGTGGTTGAGTGATGAAGACCCGAGTACGATCCCCAAGGCTCGTACCAATGGGTTTTTCAAAAAGTTACGTACGATTTATATCACCGGCTTGGACATAAAGACGGTGACAAGCTGACCACCTGTCACGTTGTCCCAAAACAATCTTCGGTGAAAGCTGGGTCGAAGTTGTCTGGACCTCTGCCTACCCTGTATTGGTAATGGCTTGAAGATATTTAATTATTTATTTGTATATTTATTATTTTATTATACGTTATTAATAATAAACCTGTTATAAAAAAACTTTTCAAATCATATAAAAAAGAAATCCTTCAATTTCGTAAGGGAAATGAGAAGCTTCCAAACTAAAACAAAGCAAATCAAAATATAACAAAGCAGTCAACAACACTACAAAACCTTTTAAAATTAAAAGTAACTTTCAAATGAAAATATAACTAAACTTTTGTCCATTGATATTGATATTACTTTTATTATTTCACCGTACTACCATAACATTGCTGTGTGATATGTGCGTAAGATTTTTCGCGTGAGTGTCGTAAGAGGCGACTTAGAGAAAAGCCTTAAACAATAAAGGTGACCGAGTATGGTCAATCCTCTCAATAGTAACCTATATATATATATATATATATATTTTGTATATATATATATATTTTGTATATATATATATTTTGTATATATATATATATATATTTTGTATATATATATATATATATATATATATATATATTTTGTATATATATATATATTTTGTATATATATATATATATATATATATATATTTTGTATATATATATATATATATATATATATATTTTGTATATATATATATATATATATATATTTTGTATATATATATATTTTGTATATATATATATTTTGTATATATATATATATATTTTGTATATATATATATATTTTGTATATATATATATATAAAGTAGGGCTTGCAGGTATTTATATTTGTGTAAATTGAATTGACTATAACTGTGTCTTCCCAGTTCGATAACTGAGTGGTTGAGTGATGAAAGACCCGAGTACGATCCCCAAGGCTCGTACCAATGGGTTTTTCAAAAAGTTACGTACGATTTATATCGCCGGCTTGGACATAAAGACGGTGACAAGCTGACCACCTGTCACGTTGTCCCAAAACAATCTTCGGTGAAAGCTGGGTCGAAGTTGTCTGGACCTCTGCCTACCCTGTATTGGTAATGGCTTGAAGATATTTAATTATTTATTTGTATATTTATTATTTTATTATACGTTATTAATAATAAACCTGTTATAAAAAACTTTTCAAATCATATAAAAAGAAATCCTTCAATTTCGTAAGGGAAATGAGAAGCTTCCAAACTAAAACAAAGCAAATCAAAATATAACAAAGCAGTCAACAACACTACAAAAACCTTTAAAATTAAAAGTAACTTTCAAATGAAAATATAACTAAACTTTTGTCCATTGATATTGATATTACTTTTATTATTTCACCGTACTACCATAACATTACGGTGTGATATGTGCGTAAGATTTTTCGCGTGAGTGTCGTAAGAGGCGACTTAGAGAAAAGCCTTAAACAATAAAGGTGACCGAGTATGGTCAATCCTCTCAATAGTAACCTATATATATATATATATTTTGTATATATATATATTTTGTATATATATATATATTTTGTATATATATATATATAGATAAAAAGATATAAATGGTTACGCTACATGACAAAGTCGGTAACAGCATTGCGGTATCGCGCATTAGGTATCGCAAGACGTGCACTTTTCACTATACCCTTTTGCCTAACGCAGTCACTTTTTAACAGTGGTAGAGCCACGCATCAGCTTTTGTTGTTACATGAATGGGCCGGCTCGACCGGGGAAGTACCACGACCTCACAGAATACCGGCGTGAAGTAGAGGTCTAACAAACTTCTGCGTTTCGTCTGGTGAGTGCAGGTAACCGGAGGCCCACACACCCCCCTCCCCCAATTTTTTCACTCTAAGGCGGGCAACGCATATGCTATGCCTCTGGTATTGTGGGTGTTCATGGGTGGTGGTAATCACTTACCATCACGTGAGCTACCTGCTCGTTTACCTCCCTTTTCTATAAAAAAAAACTTTGTTCCCGGTAGTAACTTCTTCCATCCGACTCAAAACACTCCCCAAGTATACAATTTCGTTCACTTGATCTAGACATTCCTTTAAAACACACACTTAATATAAAGTTAGGGAAACATTAAAACAACAGCTTAGGTGGTAAGGTAATATCATAGTGTAAATACAAATTCAAACGTACTTAAATATACATATAAACCAAAACATTTATACAATTAAATGTTTCACATGTATTTTTATCTTCCTTATTTACTAATTACGAGAATATGCCCAATTGAACATTGTAGATTTTTAACTGACTTAGATCATAACATCAATACTGGCAACACTTATAAAACTCTGAGAAATTTAATATGCGAGAACAATATCGGAAAAATGGCTTATCAATGTTCGTAGAAAATACACTGACTTCACGTTTATAATAAGCCAAATTTTAAAAGTGTTTCAATTATTTCAATTCATAGTTCAAATCACAAACAGTCACTTCAGTCTATTCACTGATATTCGTTTGTCGAATAATTGGAGGTCGTGTTGCGATTTAAACAAAATGGTGCATAACAATTTCTTGTTTTTCTTAACACACACTTAATATAAAGTTAGGGAAACATTAAAACAACAGCTTAGGTGGTAAGGTAATATCATAGTGTAAATACAAATTCAAACGTACTTAAATATACATATAAACCAAAACATTTATACAATTAAATGTTTCACATGTACTTTTATCTTCCTTATTTACTAATTACGAGAATATGCCCAATTGAACATTGTAGATTTTTAACTGACTTAGATCATAACATCAATACTGGCAACACTTATAAAACTCTGAGAAATTTAATATGCGAGAACAATATCGGAAAATTGGCTTATCAATGTTCGTAGAAAATACACTGACTTCACGTTTATAATAAGCCAAATTTTAAAAGTGTTTCAATTATTTCAATTCATAGTTCAAATCACAAACAGTCACTTCAGTCTATTCACTGATATTCGTTTGTCGAATAATTGGAGGTCGTGTTGCGATTTAAACAAAATGGTGCATAACAATTTCTTGTTTTTCTTAACACACACTTAATATAAAGTTAGGGAAACATTAAAACAACAGCTTAGGTGGTAAGGTAATATCATAGTGTAAATACAAATTCAAACGTACTTAAATATACATATAAACCAAAACATTTATACAATTAAATGTTTCACATGTACTTTTATCTTCCTTATTTACTAATTACGAGAATATGCCCAATTGAACATTGTAGATTTTTAACTGACTTAGATCATAACATCAATACTGGCAACACTTATAAAACTCTGAGAAATTTAATATGCGAGAACAATATCGGAAAATTGGCTTATCAATGTTCGTAGAAAATACACTGACTTCACGTTTATAATAAGCCAAATTTTAAAAGTGTTTCAATTATTTCAATTCATAGTTCAAATCACAAACAGTCACTTCAGTCTATTCACTGATATTCGTTTGTCGAATAATTGGAGGTCGTGTTGCGATTTAAACAAAATGGTGCATAACAATTTCTTGTTTTTCTTTAATCGTCCTTCCTCACGGAACCGAAGATTTTGCTCTGTAATTAGAAGAAAAAGAATAAGTTGCTAGCATAACTATTAGAATTTAAAACTAAAGTGGCAAGAAGACAACAACTTTTTATGTTCAAAAAGTCCATATCTAGTTTAAAAGTTCATTACAATTAATACAATTTGAAATAAATAATAATTTATATGTATCAATAAATAATCATAAAACTTACGTATTTAGGCCTTCAGAGTGTGAAAGGACCGGTGGAGGCCATTTTTGCAGATGCGCTCGCCACATAAGTTGACGAAATGTCATCCTGAACTGGCGAGACATAGAGCAGTACAGAATGAAATTTATTGCACCATTTAATAATGCCAGTGCATCCATTAACTCCCCGAAAAGATCATAGCATTCCTTAAAAAAGCATCGACCCAACACGCCGCTCAAAAGTCCAAGTATACCCTGGGGTAATTCGGTCACCAAAAATAAAAGCAAAACAGCGACTAACATTTTTGTCGTTCTATGCGCCCTCTTGTCTGCTTTATTTTGTCGCTTTCCCATGTTATTATCTGTTGCACACATACTCTGAACTCGTAATTTCCTTTGATGTTCATTAGCACTGTAAATTTCTTGTATCAACCATACGCTGATTGCAGTTAATATACAGCACGGTAGTAACTTTATGACAACTGCGTGTACCCAAAAATTTATTTGATATAGATTTCCTTCGTGGTCGGAATCAACGTGATATAAAATCATGGGTCCACTCGGCTCTAACACAACAGCGGTATGTATATCGAATACCTGTAAGAGATGTAGCATTATAGCAATAATAAACAAAACAATAAAAGATGTGTCGCAATATGCATTAAATTATATAATAAAATAATATTATGTCTGTTGGCTTTAAATTATTAAATTGAATATATTTATAAATATTTATTACGAGAATGATTTTTAATGACTAAATGTAAGACGAATACATTGCATGTTATGAATATGTTGGCAAAATTCAAGTATACACATTTTGTAACACGGCTTGCCCTAAAATTTATGAAAAAAAATTGACAAGATGAACACATTGGTGACAAGCATGAGCTTTACAGTCGTTAACATACTTGTAGGTAATCTGGGCAATTTAAATGTAACCCCTCCCCCCTCCCTTTTTCTGCCTCAAATCTTTACCTCTACAGTATCTTACATCCTTAGAAACCAATAATCATTATCTATGTCGTGAAAAAGCTTTTTCATTTCACGCTTTTTTCATAGCATATATCAACATTTTGGCGAAGGATTACTTATGACACTTACCAAAAAAGTTGGAATGCAAAGAATCGGTGGTAAGATGAAACTAGTGATTATAGCCATTCTGCAACGTCGTTCAGTACAAAGAATGTGGCTTTTGTTCGAGTATCTATAGAGAGGGAATAAAAATGGTTAAAATTATTTCAAGATTACATTTGTCTAAAAATAAAAAATATTTCTTAAGGTCATTCCCAATACGGGGGTAGACAGAGGTCTAGACAATTAAAATCCTTTTGACCCACCTTCCACCGAAGACATTTTTATGGGACATAGTGTATAAGTGTAATTTACGTATATGGTTTTATTCAATGATAGTAACAATTAATTTGCGTTAACAATATAGCTTCTATTAAATAAAACAAGTTATTTACGAAATAGAAAGAACGTTGTATATAAATAAAGGGTTTAGTTCGTGGTTAATAACCCTTGCTATGGGTTGCTAATAGCATTTTTGCCGCCCCCTCAAGCTCATTCGCAACCAATGGATTAATAGTTTTAACCGTAGATTTTTTTATTCCTTAAAGAAGTTTCCCTATTCTTCATTAATAATAATCTTAATGTTCTTAAAATAATGTTCTTACCTTTATAATGCCTTTATAATGTTCTTATAAAGGCGGCGACGGGCTCACCACCTGTCACGTTGTCCCGAAAATATCTTCGGTGGAAGGTGGGTCAAAGGGACTTAATTGTCTAGACTTGACCTCTGTCTACCCCTGTATTGGGAATTGCGTGAAGATATTTATTTTATTTTTAATGTTCTTAAAGCAAAATTTCCGCGCTATTTAGAGGTCTTCAATATTTTTCAAACGCAATTATATATTTACAGCTAACATATCTGGCTCCATCTGGGTAATATTTATAAAAAAAATACTTGAGATGCGTCGTACTGGCAAATAAACATTTTTATATCATCACGCAATTTCTTATACTGGGATAGGCAAATGTCTAGACAGTGAAAAGTGGGTCGAAAGGTGTCCTTACGACTCACTTTCCACCACATGACTGGTGGTGAGCTTAGGCGGACATAATGCTAAGAGAATTCACTACCTGTCAACCTTAGGGAGTGAGAAAACGTTGAAGGCTATATATATATATATATATATATATATATATATATATATATATATATATATATATATATATATATATATATATATATATATATATATATATATATATTTATATATATATATATATATATATATATATATATTTATATATATATATAGTTAGCTATTGTGTCTTAAGAAGTTATGTATACGTTTCTAAAGTACTCTTAAAAACATAAATGATGTTTATGTTTTATTTGTAAATAAAACATAAATATATTTGAAAACTTGAATTGAAAATGGTCGGCTTTTTCATTTCCCTTTATCATTTTTAATTTATCATTTCGTTTTCTCAATGCTAAAAGTGTCCTAGAAACTAGAACAAATCGATTAGAATTAAATAACCAACATGTATTAAATTCTTATACTTTCTTACGTAACATTAGCATAGCTTACTATGAATACTTGTGGCTTGGCAAGTGAATTGTCGACCGAAGTAATTTTAGACCGATCTGATTAATTAAGGGCTGGTGTTTTTGGAAATGGTTATCCTGCTGTCCACATCTTTTAATAGTTTGTCCCTTAATCTACTCTTACGACAGCTACGGTTGGAAGGAAATAGCAATATATTCAAACGGACATCAAATTTCAAATGCAAACTTCGTGGTTATAGAATTAGAAGTTGTTTTTGCTGTAGTTGCTCGTCTATCGGATAAATAGTTAATGTTGATATTATGTTAAATAGTTAATGTTGACTTAATAGTACAGACTTAAATAAAGAATTAATAACATTTTGTTATCACTTCCTTTAAAAAAACATAATTAAAAGTCACGATAGTCACGATAGTTCGATCCCCAAGTGGCAGGCTCGTACCAATGGGTTTTTTTCAAAAACCTATGTACGATTCATATCGTTGGCTTGGACATAAAGACGGCGATGGGCTCACCACCTGTCACGTTGTCCCGAAAATATCTTCGGTGGAAGGTGGGTCAAAGGGACTTAATTGTCTAGACTTGACCTCTGTCTACCCCTGTATTGGGAATTGCGTGAAGATATTTATTTTATTTTTAATGTTCTTAAAATAATGTTCTTACCTTTATAATGCCTTTATAATGTTCTTATAAAGGCGGCGACGGGCTCACCACCTGTCACGTTGTCCTGAAAATATCTTCGGTGGAAGGTGGGTCAAAGGGACTTAATTGTCTAGACTTGACCTCTGTCTACCCCTGTATTGGGAATTGCGTGAAGATATTTATTTTATTTTTAATGTTCTTAAAGCAAAATTTCCGCGCTATTTAGAGGTCTTCAATATTTTTCAAACGCAATTATATATTTACAGCTAACATATCTGGCTCCATCTGGGTAATATTTATAAAAAATACTTGAGATGCGTCGTACTGGCAACAAACATTTTTATATCATCACGCAATTTCTTATACTGGGTGTCCTTACGACTCACTTTCCACCACATGACTGGTGGTGAGCTTAGGCGGACATAATGCTAAGAGAATTCACTACCTGTCAACCTTAGGGAGTGAGAAAACGTTGAAGGCTATATATATATATATATATATATATATATATATATATATATATATATATATATATATATATATATATATATATATATATATATATATATATATATATATATATATATATATATATATATATATATATATATATATATATATATTTATATATATATATATATAGTTAGCTATTGTGTCTTAAGAAGTTATGTATACGTTTCTAAAGTACTCTTAAAACATAAATGATGTTTATGTTTTAGTTGTAAATAAAACATAAATATATTTGAAAACTTGAAAATGGTCGGCTTTTTCATTTCCCTTTATCATTTTTAATTTATCATTTCGTTTTCTCAATGCTAAAAGTGTCCTAGAAACTAGAACAAATCGATTAGAATTAAATAACCAACATGTATTAAATTCTTATACTTTCTAACGTAACATTAGCATAGCTTACTATGAATACTTGTGGCTTGGCAAGTGAATTGTCGACCGAAGTAATTTTTAGATCGATCTGATTAATTAAGGGCTGGTGTTTTTGGAAATGGTTATCCCGCTGTCCACATCTTTTTAATAGTTTGTCCCTTAATCTACTCTTACGACAGCTACGGTTGGAAGGAAATAGCAATATATTCAAACGGACATCAAATTTCAAATGCAAACTTCGTGGTTATAGAATTAGAAGTTGTTTTTGCTGTAGTTGCTCGTCTATCGGATAAATAGTTAATGTTGATATTATGTTAAATAGTTAATGTTGACTTAATAGTACAGACTTAAATAAAGAATTAATAACATTTTGTTATCACTTCCTTTAAAAAAACATAATTAAAAGTCACGATAGTCACGATAGTTCGATCCCCAAGTGGCAGGCTCGTACCAATGGGTTTTTTTCAAAAACCTATGTACGATTCATATCGTTGGCTTGGACATAAAGACGGCGATGGGCTCACCACCTGTCACGTTGTCCCGAAAATATCTTCGGTGGAAGGTGGGTCAAAGGGAATTAATTGTCTAGACTAGACCTCTCTCTACCCCTGTATTGGGAATTGCGTGAAGATATTTATTTATTTTATTTATTTATGATTAAAAAATTAATTAGATCTTATGATAAGTCAGATTTTGCCTAAAATAATTTTTATTTTTAGTAGAGTTTCTGAAGCTAACAAATGTCATTCCAGGAATAATTTTACGAGTCTAAAATGTTTTTACTAGAAAACGCTCCTATACCTTGAATTTTGTCGTTTTTATTACTGATTCTTGGAAGTACATTTGATACTCGCTTTGAAATATGCCATTTATACCAAAAAAAAACAAGAATATTTGTTAGCTGTTGATGTAGATTGGCGTCTCGACAGTTCTAAATTTAGGGAACTTGGTGTTATTTGAGATTTAATACTCGTAGCTAAATCTAGCGGTAACATATTACAGTTTAAAAAATTATGTTGACTTGGTTAATTTATGACAAATATAAACGGCATTGTTTGGAATGTCGCGAATTATTTTTTTTGAGAGGAAAAGTAATAATTTCAGCTTTGTTAGATTATAATTACATACAAAAAATATATATGTACATGAATAGTTACTAATATGTATCTGAATGGTACCTAGTACTCAAGATACAAATAACAGAGTTGTTAGGTAGTCAGTGAAATAGTTATCAATGCAGGTAATGTGTTACAAAACAAAACTAGACATACTGCAAAATTGATTCCAGTGCTTTGTCTCTACAAATACAAACACATTCCGGCATTCCCGTATCCCATTAAAATATAAACGGTGCGTTGAGAGATAATATAATTGTTGTTGCATGTATATATGTATAAATATACATCTTGTATATATTTTATACATGTGTGCATATACATATTTATGTATATTATACCACGAATACTTAGAATATAGATAACGAAACTTAGAATATAGAATACTTAGATCTTAGAATATAGAATATAAAACTTAATAGATAGCCAAGTGGTTGGGTGGTCGGAATTTCGAGTCAAGTGACCGAGTTCGATCTCCAGGTAGCAGGTTCGTCCCCATGGGTTTTTCAAAAACTAAAGTACGATTTATATCGTTGGCTTGGATATAAAGACGGCGACGGGCTCACCACCTGTCACGTTGTCCCGAAAATATCTTCGGTGAAAGGTGGGTCGAAGGGCTTACTTTATTATCTAGACTATACCTCTGTCTACCTCTGTATTGAGAATAGTGTGAAGATATTTGTTTACTTATATATTATTTTATACCACAAATTAATAAATATAATACATACTTACTTTATAGCTACGTATCTCCAAACAGCCAGTGAAAGTGTAAGACAAATGGATGCCGTGTGAAATATTTGAGCAAAATGCATATGAAAGAGCAAATATGCGGCCCATTTATACGGCATTTCACGTTGTCCGGGTAAAATCTAAAATTATAGAGTAAAAACATTATCTCATAAAGAAAGATTAATTGACGTTGTTATAGTATAGTGCAAATCTGCTAATACGACTTCAAATAGAACGTAGATATTGCAATGTAATCTTAAGGGGATTGCGAAGTCAAGATTGAGTTAAATTGGTTAAAACAAAAACAAACCAAATTACATTTTATTTACGTCCATTTTTTGTGACTTCTTTTGTTTACTGCAGAGCATAAGCGTCTCCGGTGAGTAGAATACACATGGCGAGGGGATTGGTGTTCGGAGTACCAGAGCCCAGGCATCTGAGACTGCCTGTTACTAGTCTCCTTCATTATTTTCAGACGTTTGGAATTGGTTATTCTTTCATCAGTCGATATCCACTAACATTTTCATAGGTAATCCCTTAATCGCCTCTTAAAAATCGCTTGACGATGCCACATAGCATATATAATTTATAATTACTGTATCGTTAAGAAAATAGGTAGTTGCAATGCCTGGCAGTCGGGTTGCCAAGCGCAGTTTTAATTTTCTTTTGATGTTGCTGCGTTCTAGAATAGCAGCATCGTAGAGGTTCGACAGGTAGAGAACGACAGTTACAGACAAACCCACAAAATTAAACAAAACCTGCATGACGATGCCGATGTCTCGAAACCAAATTTTGTGGTAATCTTAAGGGGAAGGGTCAGTAGACTTTACACATAGTTGTCCGTCGTTCTCATAAGCTTAAATTTTTTTTCACATTTAATAGCTTTTATATAGGTCTATGTCTTCTAGAACTTGATATTTATAAGATGGAAAAACGTATGACCATTACTCGATAAAAGATATTTATTATAGCAGATTTCTCACCCTTCTCGTTGAGACTGCTCTGTGCTTCGAAGACATGGTCACCCTAAAATATACTACCCATGTATGTTTTTTTATGCCCTCATGATATACAGGCATCTTGTTCATCGAGATATAAATTTAATTGAAATCATGAATTCTAATTCGAATCAATCATTTATTGATATAATTAAGCTACCTCTCAACCGATACCTCTAACTGTAATGAGGTTTCTCTAACGGACATGAAATAGGGAAAAGAAGGCTATTAATAGTACAACATACTTTCAACTACTCTGGAGATGTAAATATACATGGAAATCGGTAATCATAAATATTGATGAAAATGGGATAAGATGAAATAAAATGCTAATAGTTCATTATACATTAAGTTAAGTAACTAAAGTTACAGTACACACACAAACATTTGCTGGAATACAGGAAAGGTTAAATGTTGACTGTCAAAATAAACTCACCAAATACCTATAAACAGCAAACGGAATATATTCCAGCATCACAAACATATCCGCAATTGCCAGCCACTTCAGCAAACGGTTAATTGGAGCTGCTGCAAGGTCGCGTCTGGTCAACACGGCAATGTTCAAAGCATTCGCTAGGCTACCAAAGAAACAGACCTAGAAAATGTCAATAATTTTGTTTTAAAAAAATTTTGCAACAACTTCTTTTTATATAGAATAAAAGACGTACATAAAAGAAATATATTTCAGTATAAAGTTAATAAAAAGCATCTATTTCACTCTGCTTTGATGTAATAAAGCAGAGTGAAATAGATGCTTTATTACATCAAACTTAACCTCCGAGATACTGATCACAAGTATAGAAGAACGTTAAAAGTATCTCGTGACTACTTTAATTTTCGATCCAGCGTAAATTTCTTTTCTCAGAATTTTACAATTCTAGTAATAGAATTATATAAATAAAAAGGAAGAAGTAATAGAATTGCAAAATTGCAAAAAATCAAATGCACAAAATATTGTTGCATTTTAACGAGACAAATAATAAAAATAAAATACAGTGCGCTTAAAATAAGGTCCGCCACCGTAGCGTAGCACCGTAGCCACGTGTGGCGTACACCCCGAATTTCATGGTGCCTCCAGCTCTAAGGTCCTGGGTTCGATGGCCTCTCGGGTTAATATACACATGAAAAGTAAACATAATAATACTATTTCTACATTTCTAGGTTATATGTGTTTGCGGTACCTTCGTTGTTAATAGATTCCATAACACAAGTACTTAAGCTACTTACCTTTTAAGGGAGCAGAGCCATATCAATAAATGTGTTTATTAAAAAAAGCCCTTCAAAGTAAATTATATTTTCGTATTTAGCTACTAGTAAGACGAAAAATCATAAACTCTGACGAATGACGGACAGAAGCATTATGTAAGATCTTCTATTCGGGATTGGTCTAATGTCAACTGCACACATACGAATAAGGGTGTATAGTTTGTCCACCTAATTTCATAAAAAAATAAAACGTTCAAAGCATTTTTTCACTAAATAACACAATATCTATAATAGAAAATTAACACCAATAAAAGTCATCAGAAAGCCATTACAACCCAAACAGTAATTTAATATTCTGTTTGGCGTTACACAACAGAGGACTCGGTACCATTTACCTACAATTAATTAACAGTGCTTTTATGGAAGACCAATAAAGATGTGAATAAAAAGACACAAATTTATGAAATATTTTCTCAGCATTATATTTTTTCGTCATCGTAACATGACACAGATATGATATACACATGTAAATAATGTATGTTATATCATTAGTAATATTTTTTATATATATTTATTCATTAAAAACTCTCTTCTCTGTCTGCATCAGGTACCTGTAGTATGAAGTTTTTTTTTTTTCAACAATTCCGTATATTGTACTTAACTTCATTAATTTCACTCTTTTATTTCCTGTAGTGTAGTTGTTCAGATAATATGTATGTAGAGTATTCTCATACATACATTATACCTACATAACGGCCTGTAAAAGTCAAATACAGGTCAAAGACCTCTCCTTATGCTTGATAAGCAAGTTGGCTAATCAGACAACTTTAACCTGAACAACCTGAGACAACTTTAGCCTGTTGAATTTTGTTAGGGTATTTTTTGAGATGATTATCCCGCCGTCTGTCGGTAGCCAGTTGCATTTTCATAGCTTGTCTCTTGGTGGCCTCTTACGACAACCATGGGAAAAGAGGGGGCATATTTAATTACGCTGTAACTACACGAAGTATCCTCATACTTTAAATTATTACAAATTTTCTATCTGTATGGGGATACAAAGATGTAATGTGCCATTAGTAAATATTACGATGGTAAATTATTTTCCTACATTCAAATGTCGAGGCTATTTATTCAGATATATTTTAAAAAAAATATCATCACGCTATTCCCAATACTGAGGTAGCCAGAAGAGAAGGAGAGACAATTGTGTCCTTTCGACCCACTTTCACCGAGGACATCTTTTGGGACAACGTGAAAGGTGGTGAGCCTGTCTCCGTCTTTATTTCTAAACCAGCATTTAAATCTACATAAGTTTTGAAAAACTCATTGGTACGAGCCTACCACCTGGGGATTAAACTCTAATCTCATGACTTGGACTCTAGTCACCCAACTTCTCGGCTATCACTACTTATTTTTGGTACAGAATATTATTTTGAATTTTTTTTTGTTTTAAAAGTATATTTTTGTTTCACTTTATTGCTATAAGTCGCATGATTACTAATAAAGTACACAGCAATTTGTAACTCGCTGTCACTTTTCACTGTCGAGGTAATAATAAAAGTAATATTTCAGGGATATTAAATGTATATTAAATGATAAACATTATTTGAATAAGTACGAGTCACTGACATGCGAATCCTAACAATATACAATATACGTAGTTTCAAGCGTAAGGTTTTCAGTCAAGCTTGTTTGCGTCGCCATTATACTCGTGTTTTTATTAATAAATAGAACATGTAAAAAGTTATGGAAGAGGCCAATGTCTTCTAGTAGACAGACCGTTATCTAGATATATGTGTAGGCGGTTGTTTTTCTAAAACTTGGAGAGTAATCTTACGTTCCCTCATTATCGACAATCCCTTAAAATTACCTTGAGTTTATCTGATTGAGCTCCAAGATAAATTTAATATTATTGCATAAGTTCTTTTGTGAAAGGGAGAAACTATTGCTCAATGATAAAAGCGTCAACTTAACGGTGATAAGTGAAAAACTTGTCATCATCTTAGTGTCCAATCTAACATTACAATGAGTACATCAATTTCGAAAAATAACTCATTGAAACGAGCCTTCCTCCTGGGGTCGAATTTCTTGATTAGAATTCCGAACACCCCATCACTACGCTTTAGTTGCTTTTCTTAGTAAATAAATAAATTAAATAATTATTGTTTAAGCGTTATCGTAGTTGAGCGAGAAATATTATATTAGCTGCTGTCGACAACATTTTCAGTTTCCAATTTATAAAGATCGTTAATGGTTATTCCAACAGCAGTCATGCTTCAAACGTTTTGGGCAATTTTGCTTCTGCACTCTTATAAGAGATCCGAAGAGGTGGTAAGAATAATGATATTTTCACATCCATACTTTTTTGCAATTAAAAACAAGTAATATTGTTATTAGTCCAGTGTTGAGCTCGTGGTAAATACAACACATAAAAATTACATGAACAGTCTAAGTACGCCGGCCGGGGAACTGAACCAGGATCTTCTAAAGCGAGTGCCCTGCCGACTATGCTACTAAAGCCTATACAGGCCGTTAAATAATACTGTGACATATAGTACGATATTACTCGTAATGTTAAGATAAGAAGTCATGCCAACAAAAAACATGTACCATAAATGTTGATAGCTTTCGCCAGTTTCTACATTTAACATCAATCTATTAACAGAAATAAAACATATTAAACACTTTTACTACTTTCTTCATGTCATGAGATATTAATAAATTTATATCTCCGCATGCAAAAATAAATGGCAAATGTTACCGGTCCTACTGTTTAAATAAGAAATAGCATGGGGACAACATCACATACATTGCTCTGGTCCCATAGTAAGCAGGTAAAGCACTTGTGTTATGGAATCAGTAACAATGAAGACACCACAAACACATAGACAGAAAAAAATGGTTTTTCAACATTTACCCATACGGGATATGAAGCACTGTGGACTAGAACTAACACAGGACTGGCGACAACAGGCGACGTCTTGAGAACACATATAGAAAATTTAATAAAGAAACTACTTACAAGCAAGCTGACATATCCATGGATTCTATTGTATGCCTGAAAAATTTCTCTAAAACTGCTCTCACAATAGTTACATGTTGCCGTTTCTATAGGCTTAGTCAGATTGAATTTATTTCTCCATCCGTCAAACAGTTTAATTAAAGTACCAAAATCCAAACTTTCATGGCTGTACGAGGTATGTTCCTTCAATGTTGATATAAACTGAGAGAAATCAACATTACTTTTGTTATTATTACCTTCTTCCGTGGCAAGAAACATTTCTTCAAATAAATTTGCTAGTGCTTGGGTAACATTAAATGTGGTGGTATTATCGATGGACATTCTTCTGAATGTTTTATTGCTGCTTAATACCAAGTTCAAACAAACGAATTTATATGATATATTTGTTGATTATTCATTATTCTGTAACAATAATTTTAAAATTAAATGAATGAGAGATTTAAACATATTAGATGTCAAGAGCGATATTCGAACCCGCGACCTCCGCCGTACCGCGGCCAGTAGACATTTAGCTTTAATTGATTTGCCTCTTAGGTGCGCCCTTTCCTACTGCTTTTTTTATTTAAACTTGCATGCTTAAATTAAACCAGTAAAGCTTTTACAGAATATATTTTTATTATTACGATATCTTACTTCTATTATGTAATAATTAAATAAGGCGTAACACGCCCAGGCAATACCGGGGTTAAGTATACAAAAAACTCAATCGGAAGTTTTTTTACCTTTACTCTGCATGACCCAAATAATGTCTTCGTACATTACCATTGCTAGTGTAGTAGTGGTTGATGCAATTTTTGATTTTTAGACCCAAATCCCACCAGATCTAATTTTTAGGACAACATGATAGGCGGTAAGCCTCTAGCTTACCGCCTATCTCTAATAGATATAATATAAAACCTATATAGATTCAGAGCTCGACACAGCAGAGAAGAGCAACATTGTTGCTTATATTTATTTTGCTGAACTCATTATTTACCCTTCCGGAAATTAATCTCCTAAGCAAGTTATAAATTGACTGAAGCGCTGATGTTGGGAGCTATTTCTGGTCATTAAAAATTTTTACGCGAAAAATAAAGTACATAATATTATTTTTATTAAGAATTTTGAATCAATTTTTGTATTAAGTTAATAGTTGCCACTCTGAAATAATAAATTACATTTTAATAGTATAACATTAATAGTACCTAGTAGGAATGTTCCTACAACCGATCTATTAAATAAAGCCCGATTTTATATTGTTTATATAACTATAGCTTTTAAGTTTCGTTAAGTCATACCACCAAAAGCTTCGCAAGTTATACGACCAAAATGCATGGAAATTTTGACAGACGAATTTAAAAATCTAAACACCATCCAATAAGATCACACCACTTTCATATTTTCAGATTTTAAGTGACATCTATGTTATATGTAAAATATTAAATTTACATATAACATAGATGTTACTAAAAAAGTATTTTAGAAAACAACAATCTTTTAAGACATAAGTGAAACTGTTGCGTGATTTAGTTTCTTATAAAAACACATGATACACAATTTTGATTTAAAAAACATAAATCATTATAAAGACTTTTAAGCATCTTTCTAAAACACTACACCAATTTATTAACATAGAGTAGAAGAAAACTAAGACTCAAAACGAACCGTGTCGCAAACACTCCGTCCCGTCTCGAAAGCTCGCGTCCGACTGGGACTTACTGTACACTTTATTCGTATTTGATCACCTCAACACTCGATGTAATTTGCGATTTTAATATACCACTAAGTATCAATTTTATATTATTTTTCCAAATACTATATTGTTGTCTTGCTGAGATATTTTGTGAATGTTTAAAAGGTGTTTACCTCTATCTCTTCCGAAGAGGAAATAGAAGTGTAAAATAGTTATTTTATGGTCAGAAAAAAATAGTTAGTCAATGTAATCCATCTCAAAAAATTTAACAAAATAAAAAAAAATACTTTCTCTACAAAACCGATTAAATTTAATGACAATAAAATTTACTTATTATTAAACTTCAAACACATAAGTAGGCAATGAATTGGTACATAATAGTCGATTTACGCATCCTTCACTTCGTCAATGTAGATGATTTACTTTAAAAAATCGGACTTTATTTCACTTTGTTCCATTAGTCATTGAATAAATTGCCGGCGCTTTCCATGGTCTGCAGATTTGAATACCTGAGTAAGCTGAATCTTGCACAGGCGAGAGCTTTCTGCGTGGTGCTTCGTGCAAAAGAAATGCCGATTTAATATTTTAAGGTTTTCAGCGATACTCGTTTATTACATCAACATTTTCATGAAACTGACTGGCACTTCAACACAAAGGATTGCACTTATGTACTTACTGTTCACAAGTACAGTTCTTTGACCTGACTAGTCTTAGAATATTAGATGAACTTTCTCGACCGAAGTTTGCTAGTTGTTTCAACGTTGAAGAAAGACAAATAGAATACAGAAATGTGTCTAAACATTTCAACAATTTATTTTATAGCGGTACCTTTTGACGTTTACTATAATTTTAATGGCGTCATAAAATTCATTACGATTGGCTACGATTTTATTTTTGCTTTATTGTTCTTTTTAGTCAGTTTATTTTTTTAATGTAACAATTTTTCTCTGACGCCTTAAAGTTCTGGTGGCTCACATCTAACACACGTTGCCGTCATATCCACAGAACAACGTACTAAATGCTATAGCTAGGCAGCGGGTTAACATTTTGGTATATACCAATCCACCTTAACGTGAAACTCTTGCAAACCATATAGTTTGCAAGAGTTTCACGTCAAGGTGGATTGTGGTTTACATCAGTACAAACTAAGTTGGTCCACTCTATTAAGGCCTGAAAAAATAGGATATTAAATCATATGCACATATCTGCACATATTGTCGATCATAATCATTCTGAAAACGAATTCATAAATATATATGTATGTAATGATTACGGTACATTATTTATGGTATTATTAATGTACATAAGCTACTTTTTAATAATTATTAATTCGGCCTGGTTCGCATAAAATCGAAATACTTTAATTTTGTACAACTGACACGATAGTTACAACAGTTCCTTTCGGGGATCTTCCTTTTTTATTTTTACTATTTTAGCGGCGTACATGGCGTACACTTTTCACATGGTGTCGTTAGCTCATAGATCCTGGGTTCTATTCCCAGCTGGCTCAATGTAGACTTCTACATTTTCTCGGATCTGGGTGTGCATGGTACCTTCGTTGTTACTGATTCCATAGCACAAATTTTTTAACCATACTTTCGAATCAGAGCCATGTATGTAATGTTGTCTTTATCTATATATGTATTTATTTTTAAAAAAGAACAGTTTATATCTGATGACTTTAGAACTTTTTGGGTTTGTGGGAATTCGATCACGAGCTCAACGTACAACACGCGTTCAAAGGATCGAGCGGAATGAAATGTACGAACCGTAAAAAAGTTACACGAAAAAGCTTCAAATGATAAAACTGATCCACATTCAGCTTACTTAATTTTAAAAACATGGCTATCATAGAAAAAAAAATTTCTCTACCGCAGTTTTTAATGACTGATGGTCAAATACTATTTGTCTGTATGTGTTGTCTATTACGCCGGTAACAATCTCCAGCTGGTGTGCTTATTCTGTTGGCCCTGGATTCGGGCGCTATAAAAAGAATTAAGCAATTGCTGCAATAATTTTCTTCTTTACATACTTTCTTTACATACATGCATAAATAAATAAAAAGAAAAGTGTCATTTAATTTATTAATAAAGTGTAAAGTAATAAAATATAAAATTCGTATGTTCTTCATATAAGATATTCTGTACTAATAATAAAAATTAATATATGTGAAGTAATATCTAGTATCTATAAATTAATTTTATAATAATTTATACTGTCATCTATATTTTTATATAACTTATGCATTTATTTATATGTAATTATATTATTTTGAATAGCTGAAAAAATGCATAACTTTGACAGAATAGTCGTATGTAATTACTTTAACTTGAAATAATTACTATTGCATTATTGTCTTTTAAGATTTATTCACAAATAGAGATCTAAATGTAAGGAGGCAGCCTTAATAGCCGTTTAGTTTATTGTGAATCAAAAAGGACATTCATAACCAGCCCTATTTAGCAAGGAGTCCTCGTCCAAGATGGCCGCTCCGCTTCCGCTTAGGAAACTTTAGACTACTTTGTTTGTAGCAATTTTAATGCTTCATCCTCCCAATTCTCTACAATTTAGACGGAGTCCAGTTATCGTGGGTTTTGATCAAAATGTGACGATGGGCAGTCATCAATAAAAAATAACAGGAGCTTGTAGATACACGACGAAACCACGGTGAGAATACAAGGAGTCGTTCGCTCTACTTCAAAAGTGTAGTTGATGCAGAGGAAAATGAAGATCGGGCGCGAAGTGCCGGGTAGACTAAAAATCCTGTGGTACCTTTAGTAATTTCCTGCGCTTCCTGTGGAGGCCAAAAAGCAAAAAGCCAACGCACAAAGTGCTTAAGAAAAATTTATAAATAAATTCGATTGCGAAAACGTTACGTATAAGGCGAACATCTTACCAATATCAATTAATTATGTGATACATTACCCGTAATTAATCAATGCTTTTAGTCGCCCTTTTATTCTTTCAACAGAGAGCAATTGTGGACATTGATCTTTCGCGGTTAGGTATAATACTGCTGATATTTACCTCCAATGGAAAAACTATCGTTTAAATTGATTTTAGCAATCAAATCAATCAAAGATCAAAATCTTATTCAATATATTATTTTCCTTATTGATAATAATATATATTAAAATAGTGATTGATAATATTGAAATCGACATATTGATCCTACATTTACTGTAGACGTAAATTTTGCATAACTTGAACGTTGCATAACTGAAAGTACTTTGTGCAATAAAGTAGCTCGTCTGAAAATCTAAATCTAAAATCAATCAAAGATCAAAATCTTATTCAACATATTATTTTCCTTATTGATAATAATATATATTAAAAAAGTGATTGATAATATTGAAATCGACATATTGATCCTACATTTACTGTAGACGTAACTTTTGCATAACTTGAACGTTGCATAACTGAAAGTACTTTGTGCAATAAAGCTCGTCTGAGTATCTAATGGATTCTCAAATTGTCGTAACACTGGGGCTTAATAGCGTAACTTAGTCACCAATGATAAATAAAAAGAAACCTATTCATTTGGCACCCACATTTATTAGTTTATGTTTTTATTGTTGACACCTTCTGAAACTTATTTTAACTGTGCCTTTGGGAAATTGCCACATTTTTGCGTTTGGTATTATAGGGCTTACTATAAGGCTTATAGTAAGGCCTAAAATGGGCCAATTAATGTCCGATAGTATTCTCTACCAGTGGGCCCTTGACATGGTAAATAGAAGATGGCAGTTCGCGCTCTAAAGAATAAAATATATTGCGGCGATAGAGCACAACGCACACAGAGGTGTCCGCTCCAAGTGGCCTTTGATGTACCACTTAGGATGCTCGCTCATTGGTAGACTATTGAAAGAGTAATTGCATCATTGTCGTAGCACCGCTCTCCGTGCCCTCCACAGGCAAATTTTTGCCCCTACCAGGTCAATTATATACCAGGTATATTCCAAAAAGATTTGGTAATGTTTTATATCACGAAGACCCAAAGTTCACCGAATTTTATGGTCAGGCCAATCGCCAAAAGCAATATATGCCTTTCCTCAGGGGATCGAACTCAAGTCTTAATTGAAATCCAAATGATGCTTAACGTTATGTTCAAAGGATTATTTTTGGTTATATTGTATGAACGATCATATCTACTTAACAATTTAAATAGGTGGCACAAATACTAATAATTAGGTATTTATATTTCTTAAATCAAGAGCCATTTTGTTACAGCTAATTGCTTAAATTTATATGTGTTATATTAACGGTGCTCGGCATTTCCGCACGCTTTTGATGATGAAGCCTCTTGGCTTTTAAATTTAAAAAGAAAAGGATAATTAAAATGTTAATTATATTTGGGTGTGAAGCGACGATATATAGATAGAGCTCATAAAGTCTGCCCTAGTAATTGTTGACTAATAAATCGCAGATATTTTAGCCACCAAAACAGACAGAAAAAAGACTAGGTGTTGCCAGTGATTACATGTGAAATCTGGACGTAATTTACAGAGTTCTTCATTACATTTCGAGAAATTTGAAGGTAATCAGTTGGCAATGAAAAGGACTACATTATAGCTGTGTTTTAGTTAGTGATAGAAACAGCATCTAGCAATTGAATATGGCAACCGGCATGGCCGCAACCATCAGCACGCGGAGTTATCTTAGAGTGCCCCCCTTCAGAATTGGGGGAGGGGGTGTGTGGGCCTCCGGTTACCTGCACTCACCTGACGAAACGCAGAAGTTTGTTAGACTTCTACTTCACGCCGGTATTCTGTGAGGTCGAGGTATTTCCCCGGTCGAGCCGGCCCATTCATGCAACAACAAAAGCCTATATGTGGCTCTACCAGTGTTAGAAATGTGTTATACTTGTTAAAACTTGTAAGTGCACATTTGTTAGATCGTTACGATTCGAGTAAGGTAAATTGCGGTGGTAAATGGCGGTAAGAGCTTGTGGTGCCATTGACACATTAAAGATTTTTCTCCTAGTTCTCTCCTACGACACCAACAGGTAGTAAGGGGTGGATTTAGCGGCAATACCATACGGTTAACGTAAGCCCAACACACCGGGTGTATTATTAACCAGGTATTTGAAACAAAGGTATACGATACCACGACATAATTCGATTTGACTTTTCGTTAGTACCTTGAACGCACACGTAATAATCTATAATTTTTTCTGTTATTTCATCCCATGAAAAGCGAGAAAAGCTTTGCGGAAAAGCCTTAAAAAATACTATGTCTGTGTTTATAATCGGAATTACGCCATAGGACACTGTATATCCTGGGAAAATTCACGGTCTTTCTTAGAAAGACCTCAATTATAATTTGTTTAACTATGATTTTTTATTTGTAGAATTTTTCCAATGAATTGTATAGTCACGATAGCTGAGTGGTTGGGTGGTCGGAATTCGAGTCAAAAGACTCGAGTTGGATCCCGGAGGCAGACTCGTACTAATGAGATTTTTAAAAACTTATGTATGATTTATATGTTTGGTTTGGACACTAAGACGGTGATAGAATCACCAAAAATCATCGAAGACTATTATGGACAATTTGTCAAGTTCAAAGTTGGTTCCAAAGGACTTAATTGTCTAGACTTCTGTCTATCCCACTACTGGAGGTCTGATGAAGGATATACTTTATATTTTACTATGAAAAATTAGGGAACAATTAAATATATTACTTAATTAAATTTCAATTTACTATCAAATCATAATATATTAACTATATCATAATATAATATATATAAATTTTGAAGAGTGGGATTTGTATTACGCACAAGTGCTCATGGCAGGGAAGGTAACTAACTGTTCAGGTGAGTCGGCGTCCTTCCGCTCGCGTCATTTCCTGCCTGGTCCGGTCACACCTGTGAAATCTTATTCATACTCAAGTGAGAACTTAGCTTTCAAAAACAGATGAAACGTAGGGTCTAGGCCGTTTCCAAAAGGACAATTGTTCAAGAAAAACGCGATGTCATCGCCTCACTTTTCTCCTAAACTTATTTAGGATGACGTCACAGGTGGTGAGCCTAACGCCATCTTAATGTTCAATCTAACGGAACAATATTTTTACACACGTTTATATTTACGTAGGTAAATATTTATAAGTACATATAAAGATTCTGGAGTGCAAATTTAATTGAATTTGAAATTCATCACACAAATGTTTGCGAGGTTCGAACCCACAACCTGCGCTTCGAAGGCAGGATCACTACCATATTCTAATAGTTTTTAATCGGACTTTGCAGAGAGTACATTATTAGGCAAGAGAATGACAGAAATATAAGTCACACGGGTTCTAACGTTTTGAAAACGGTAATAACTATTTGAGTCTTCCATTACCTAATAGGTCGTAAGCGTATTAAATATCACAAAATATAATTAAACTTGCTAACTCCTAGTTCACACATGTTGTACAATAGTGTGACATATTATAAATTTATTTTCCGAACCATATGTTACGGAGGTCACGCTGAATTCTAGATCATGCCTATATTTCATAGTCCGGATATTTATTTTGAACCCATAATTCATATATGAAAATGTTATAAAGATTATAGTTAGGATAGCCTAATAAAGATAGAAATAGAAGATAAATAAAGAATATAGTTTGGTGCTCGGAATTCGACTTTTGGAAACCGAGTTCGATCCGCAACCGGCCGGCTCGTACCAATGGGTTTTTTTCAAAAACTTATGTACAATTTATATCGTTGGCTTGGACATGAAGACGGCGACGGACTCACCACCTATCACATTGTCTTGATTTGCCTATCACATTGTTTTGATTGTGTCTTCGGTGAAAGGTGGATCGAGGGGACTTAAGTGTCTAGACTCTGTCTAGCCCTGTATTGGGAATGGCGTTAAGATATTTTATAGTTATAAGGATTATTGGAAAGTTATGACTTACATAGACTTAATATTAGTAGCACCAAACCTGATTAGCATCGAAACATTATTATATAAAACGGAAAATTTGTGTAACAACATTTAATCACATAAATTAATTCAGTGTAAAGATCACACGAGCTCGATCGAAATTATAATACGATCCAATTACATTAAATTAAAATGTCTACATAACATCATTATTAGTAAAACGGCAACGAAAACATCTATCTCAAAAGTTCTGTAGAAATCGGAGGCGATATTTTAAAAAAAATTCTTTGTCGCTTTAGATGCTAATGACACGGAAGAATACGACGTATTATAATTAATCCTAATTGAATCTTGTAAGAAAAGTGACGCAGAATTATTTCTCGTAATAGAAGTTAAAATTCACATTATAAAACTAACTATAAATAATTTTAACGTTGCCATTTCGAAACTTAACCAAAATTAATTTAAATTAAATAATCAATTCAATAATATAAATAAAATCCTTTTCGAAATTAATTAAACAGATAATTTAATATACCACGTTTCAATAAAAACCTGCTTACAATCAAAGGTTCATTCATTTCTGTTCCTAATCTATTCGACCCTACGTTAAATGTTATTTTATTTTCTAAAGTTACATCATACATCCTAGTGTTATTTTCAGTAAGCATTTGAGAAGAGATACGTTAAGCATAAATTATTTAAATGAAAGATTACATTTTTCTTTCAACTGAATATACATAACATTCATTCCATAATCATAAAAGATAATTTTGTAAATATAGAAATATAGAATACCCGGGGAGCCTTTACGATGGTGTGTACCAAACCCATGCGGAAGTTCTGTATAGTAAAAATGATTGAAACGAAAAATTTTGTACAAGATACGATATTGGAAGATATTGGAATATAAAAAGTAATTATAAATGACCAGGGCAGTCTCATGTCTGCCTTTATTGTACTTTTAAGAGCCAAACTGGGCCCATTAAACTCTATAACAAATTATAAACTATAGTTTATGGTCTATAGAAAGCAAATAAACATATTTAATATTGAACTGTTTTTATCAGTTAAGAACCCTAACCAAATCTAGGGTCCCTTAATAGAATTTACGTCAGGCCCGCCAATGCCATTGACTTCACTACTTTTAGTAAAGCTTTTTTGGACAACGGGACTTGTGAGCCTTTCGCTGCCTTTTTGCTAAAGAAATGATAAAATATACAAACATAATTATATTTTTATTTATCTTTTAAGTCACGATACGATTTTATCTTATAAGTCATGATAGCCGAGGAATTTCGAGTCAAGAGACCCGAGTTCGATCCTCAGTTGGTAGGCTCATACCAATGGGGTTTTCAAAAAACTTATGTACGAATTATATCGTTGACTTGGACATAAAGACGGCGACGGGCTCACCACCGTCACGTTGTCCCGAAAATATCTTCGGTGGAAGGTGGGTTGAGGGGACTTAATTGTCTAGACTAGACCTCTGTCTACCCTTGTATAATTGGAATTGCGTGAAGATATTTTTTTATTTATCTTCACGCATAATCCCTGCCGGGGTAGCCTGAGAGAACAGATCGCCAAGTGTCACTATCCCTACATACCACTTTCGCTACATACATTTCATTCATACATGCACGTCTAGATATCCGAGTACTCTTGACCCTCCCTTCTTCGAGCAATTTGCTCACATGGTCTTCGAAAGTTAGTCTCGGTCTACCTCGACACCTTTTAATATTAACTTTCGCGCTATATATTTTCTTCACCATTCGGTGTTTACTCATTCGCTCAACGTGCCGAAACCATTGAAGCACGCCCTTATCAATTTTTGTGACAAGGTTATCTTTCAAACCTGCCATATTGCGAATCTCTTCGCTTTCGGTCGGCCATGGTAACACCGCACATTTTACGAAGAGATCGCATCTATACTGCATTCAACCTGCATTTATGCTTCTTCTGGCATACCCAGGTTTCGCTGCCTCGCTGAAATTCGCTCCATCGCTGCATGATGTCCGATTTTTCTGAGAGGACGTCATTGGTTCTCGTAAGCACTTTATTCATTCTTAAGGCCGTCACACCACTCCGAGTACCTCTTTCCAGAAGAGTTTGGAGTTCTCCTTGAAGTTGTGCGACAACCTTTCGTCCGCTTCCATTCTACACCTTTCCACCACTTCCTTAATGCTTCCGTGTGAACTTTCTGCAGCTTATATCTTTCTTTCATCTTCTCTCTCATATCCTTATCATAACTAGAGGCCAAGTAGTCTAACCATGATTTCTTCTTCTTGTTTACTTCTTTCACTTCGTCATTCCACCATGCATCACCCTTTTTACTACTAGCTCTTTTCACAGTTCCACACACGTCTTCCGCTGCACTAACCATTTCATACCTAAAGCTCTGCCATATCTCTTCAACACATTCTTTCCTGACATCGATGATGTCAAGATTTTCGGCTACCCTTGCTTGATATTTATCCCTAGTGTCCGCATGCTGAAGCTTCCAGCTTCGGATGCTACCGATCGACTGTGGATCTGGTATCGCCTTCCGGTGGCGCTAACCGGCGAACAGGCCCCTAAATCTAGTAATCACTAGATCGTAATCCGTTCCCAGGTCAGCACCCTTGAATCCGTCACTTGTTTTCGCAGTCGGTCATCCGCCAGGAATAAATCGATCATACATCTCTTATTCTCTCTTTCTCTACTATATATATGGATTTTTTTGTGACTAAACATAGTGTTTGTCACAAGAAGACCCTTTTTCTTGCAGTATAAGCTTGCCAGCATCGTTACCCCTTTTATCACCAAACATCCTAAGCACCGACTTGTACCCTGGCCGAGTGGTACCAACCCATCCATTCAAATCACCACATATAACAATTCTTTTGGTTCCCCTAACCAAATCTAGAACTTCTCTTACATTGTCCCAAAATTCCTCCAGCTCAGCCCTGGACGACGAACCTACCGGCGCATAAACAGCCAAAAGGAATAAATTCGTCCCTTCCGTTTGGTCTCCGTCAAACACACGACATCTAATTCTCTTTGTTTCATTATTTCGATCAACTTATTCGACTTATCTCTCATGCCTTCTCTAACATTCCACGTGCCAACTCTGCACTACTCTGCACTACTACTTACTAAAATACTTACTTAATACTGCACTAACATAAATACTTAATAAAAAAAACATTTTTACATGAACCTGTATAGAGACGTTCATGATTGACAAACATTGATATTCATGGAACAAATGTTTGCTCTTTGTGGTAGCCGGGTCCTCTAATCCACAAACCTTAGCTACAAAGGCAGAGTCACTATCAAATAAGTAATCAGGAATGCCAAGTTTCAATGTCACTTACGAAATGCTTTATCGTTAGAGGATTATATAATTCATTTTAAATTGGATTAATTAATCTGCTCACCGAAGCGCATACTGGTAGATAATGTTGTTAACGTAAATAAAAATGTACATTAAACATGCGGAACTGAAATGCAAAAACCTTTCGTCTAAATAATCATTAATAATACTAATTGCAATGAGATATAATATGATAACTACTATAATATTATATCTCCATGACTAATTGGTCCAATTTGGCTTAAAATTGGATATAATATTATTAGTACAAGTAACAGACTATTTTAATGATGTACGTAATACGAAAACATAGCACGTGATAAACACTTAATTAAAATGCGTATAACGCGCCTCGTCTTCTCCCCTTCAATTCTGAGAATCTACAAAGGATATCATAACGTAAAACGTTAATCTGTATAAATTTAAACCACAGTAGTATACCCACGCTTCAGTGTACTATTCACTTCTCATTTTCTTTTTACAGCATCGCGAACGCGAGATTAGAACGAGAGTCTTACATTTTCAGTCAACCAGAGATGTATTCGTGTATAATGGTGTTTTAATCTATACCTCTACATATATAAATAAAATTGAAATGTCTGTTTGTTATTCCAAATTAAGAGCCTTTCACTAAATACATATAAAAGTATATACAGTACATACATAAAAAACGATTTATTTCCGTCCTGGTCTGACTGGTCCAATTTTAACGGGACTTTCACTAGCAGATAACTAATGTTATCGAAATAAATTCATTAGAATAGTCATTGAGTTTAATTATTTAAATTAGATTTTTCTAACCTTGCACCACTGAGTTTTATCAAACTTATTTACAATTTATATGGGCACACAACTTGTCACGTTGTCCCAAAAACTGTCTTCGGAGAGAGGTTGGTGGAAAGGACCTGTCTTTAATCCCAGTATTGCGAATAGCGGAAAGATACCTGTTTGTTTTTTTTTATTTTTGTTTTTAAATATCTTCAAGCCATTCCCAAAACAGGAGTAGACAGAGGTATAGACAATGAAGTCCTCTTGACCAATCTCCCATCGAAAACCTTTACCTTCTAAATTATATTACAAATGCAGTAAGTTAGTGATGATGGATGGATGTTTGTTACTCTTTCACGAAAATATTACGAAACGGATTTTATTGATGATAGTTTACATTTTATATAGAAAAAGGAGGCAAACGAGCAGGTGGCTCACATGATGGTTAGTGATTACCTCCGCCCATTAACACCCGCAATACCAGAGGCATAGTAGATGCGTTGCCGGCTTTAGAGTCCCTCCAAGACCTGGGGGAGGGGCGTATGTGGGCCTCCGGTTACCTGCACTCACCAGACGAAATACAGAAGTTTGTTAGACTTCTTCTTCACGCCGGTATTCTGTGAGGTCGTGGTACTTCCCCGGTTGAGCCGGCCCATTCATGCAACAACAAAAGCTGATGCGAGGCTCTACCACTGTTACACATTGTACACGCGTACACATTGTACGATGTTACACATACGTTTACGCATTGTATTATTTAGTTACGAAATTTTTGCCATTTTCAGTCTAGATGCCGTTAGAAGGCAAGATATATAAACTATTTTCAAAGAAACAAATGGAATTGTAAATTCTTACGCAAATACCATACGGTACAATTTACATACGTACATTCCCTAAGAGACAAATGGCCATAATCGCCACTCTTGGCGAGCGGATTGTTAATATGTCAAACAGACAACTTGTGTTAGACTTTGTTGCCCGTCACTGATCTGCTAAATTTTGGTCTAATATTTTTCGAGATGTATTTGGCTTCCACCATGAATCTATCGGTAGCCAAATATAAACAACGATACTCACGGGAAGTTATTATTGCGTCGATAATTTATGAGTATATAAGAAATTTTCCAACAACGCACATGGCGTTGTAAGGGACAAACAGACAACTTGTGTTAGACATTGTTGCCCGTCACTGATCTGCTAAATTTTGGTCTAATATTTTTCGAGATGTATTTGGCTTCCACCATGAGTCTATCGGTAGCCAAATATAAACAACGATACTCACGGGAAGTTATTATTGCGTCGATAATTTATGGGTATATAAGAAATTTTCCAACAACGCACATGGCGTTGTAAGGGACAACTTAAAAAAATATTGGGTAACTGACAGATAGCATGTCTATCAAGTAGCAAAGTGCGAAACTTAATACGAAAATAATTTCTCCGCATGGGAAGGGCAAGGGCAGGGCAATGCCCTGCAGTGGGCTGTTATAGGTCATTAAGTAAATAAGGACACTTATTATATACCAGCTTATGCCGCATAGCTTACACGTGTAAACAGATTCTTGTTTATAGTTTTCATTATTTATATCACAAATAAAAACATAATTTTGCCGTAAGTTATATTCCAAGATAATAATGTTGAAAGCGGCAGGTGGAATGTAATTTAAACTTTGAGTTCTAATTAAACTAATCTATAAGTTAAAAGCTAAGTTTACTCAGAGCTAATTAATTAGCCAACTATTTAATTGGAATATTGGAATCAATATACATTGGTGGCATAATTCAATAAATTACCTAATACTATTGAAAACTAATTAACTATTAACTAACTTAACTATTGAAAACTAATTTACAGTCTACAGACTGTAAATTACTGTAAATTAGTTGTCTAGAAGACTGTACTTTACTACTGTACTGTACTACTAAATTACAGTAGTATTTTACTGGTGGAAAACTTCTTCAGGTGTCAACATTTTAATAACAAGGTCCATCTATTTATGACTCCAAAAATCCAGGGTTAATACCAAACTTACACATTTTAGCTTACAAATAACTGTACTAACTATTATTCAGGTTTGCACAGTATTTCGTCTAGTCTGGACTTCAGGGTGCCTTAAATTCCTATGCTAAAGGATTCGACTGCAACCTTTCCTAATTTTAATTATTCCTGCTTATTTATTTAGCATATGAATAATCCACAGGCCTCCGTCAAAGATTGTCACAAAAAACTGTCTTGAGACAACTCTATCCATCGACTGCAGTATCATGTCGTCAGTCTATTTTGTGTCCACCTGCACTATGCTTGCCTATACGAGACAAGTTGCCTATTTTTATCTCTCTGTAATGTGTATACTTTCTCGGCCCCTAAAATTCAAATGCAAAACAAAGGCCACTTCCGTAAATAGGCTTTGCGGTATCACCTCGCATGGCAAGCAGATTGCCGTACCAGACATCTCGCAACACAGACGCTGCTGCCTGTCACCGGTCTGCTAATTTTGGTCCCGTATTTTTTTCTAGATGACTATCACGCCATCTATCAGTAGCCAATTCCATTTCCAGCCTTGCCCTTAGCGGTCTTCTACGACACCCACACGAAGAAAGAGAGATGGCTTTTTCTGTGGGCGGTATGACCACGGAAAAAAATTTCAACACCAGACAGATTTGTCGTAACATAAAATTTTCTTTGATTTTATGGATATGGGCAACTATTATTCTTATTATTATTCACCTATGGTGACATCTATGTCTCCACATAAAAAGCTCGCTAGTGGCGGATTCAGGAAACACATCAATGTCCTACATCGCGCTATCGAAGTTCCCACGATTACAAGGATATATACCATTGCCTATCGAGCACTCTGAGGAAGAGACGTCCTCCACAGGTCTCTAGTTACCCTTTTCCTACAGCACATCATCCGCTACACATCTTTTTTCCAACGTTTCCTAAAATATCAATCAGGGGTAGTTATAGTAGTTCCGCTGCGAACGTCTATGTTCGATTTTGTTTTTAAAATAATAATTAAAATACAGCATATCTAGGTATCTACATGAAAAGTATCTATTAGCATTGACCGACTAAACATTTTTTTAAGACGAGAAATTTTATCTCCTATTGAACCGATACAAACTCTTTATTATTCTTACATAATATACATGTTTTACATAACGGCCTATTTAAATCCACTGCTCGACATAGGTCTTTCCCGTGTGTTTTATGGATAGGCGATTACAGTACCAAAAAATTCGTTTTAGGTCAGGTATTATTTCTTATCTTTATGTATTTTCACCCGCGTGTTTTCCATAATCACTAGGCTCGGTAAATGATTATGGGAAATTATGAAAAATTATGTAATATGAAAAGTAGTATTAATTATCATACTTATTTCATAAGTATGTAAAAACTTGAAAATGAAACAGAAAAAATTTATTGGGCGGAACAACGATCGTCAGATCATTTGATAAAAAATAAAACGGCATTTTCATATCTGCTTTTATTTTACAGTTTGTAAAACATAGTAAGGTACATGGATGGGTGCGGCAATATAATTTCAATTATCCATTACAAACACTTCTTCGATTGAGATCAACTTATTAACCATAACAAATTTCACGGTACAGTTCAATAAACATTTGAAAACATAAGGCACGATTCTAATGGAACTCAAATAGCTCAATTGCTTTCGATCCGTATACGAGGTATGTTATATTGTAATCAAAAGCAAGGCGAGACAAATTTTTGCCCATAAGATTAAACATTTATCGTTCATATACGGGACACCCGTAACTTTACTGTACAGCATCCTCAATACTAAACTCCGAAGCTCAATAAGAAGTCGATGAACAATCTGACATCCATAACATCCGTGGGGTTATATTTAATCATTTAGAATATAAGCGATACTTACATCAAGCCTACATTCAGAGCGGCTGAGTATGTTATTGCGCGTTCTTTACTAGCATTCTATCTCTGTCACGTATTACACAATCAACTACTTCACATCTGTAGTCACGTCATTTGTTCGAAATAACATTCTGACAGAGAAAATATTTTTGCAATAAACTATTAGTAGCAATCAAATGTCAATTGAAAATAGATGACATAATTTTTTTTTCTTTTAGCTTATTTTAACTATCGTTTTCTAGTAAATTATCAATTAACAACTATCAGAAATATGAAAACAAGGCCCAAATATCGTTGTCAGCAGCTAGCACCATTCTCCTCCGCCATTCAGTCTATTAAGTCACAAATACCTGTGCTCTATCACATTCCTAAATTAAACATTCACGACTTTATAAAATAATTGAAAAAAATACTTTAATAATAATCCTTAAAACAAATACACACTGTACAACATGTAAATAAGCGCAATTGTTAATCCGCAGATTATATTTACTCTATATTTAAAAATCTAATTGTCACAACAGTGAATTGCAATGTCATTTTATAAGTAAAAATCATTAAACATATAATTATAACTATAATTATTTTTATCTTATATCTTATAAATTTCCTCAGATTTAAAACTTTTAATGATCATATAATACCATCTTTGGTTTAAAGTGAAAATGCATGCAACCATTCTGATTATCTATGATTATGGTAAAGTATCTGAACTCACACAAAAACATTGGATCATTGTAACGGCAACATTATCCTTCGCCACAGAATGGTTAGACTAGCAACATTAAATCAACATTTCATAAACCTAACACACTCATAATAACTTCGCTTAACATAAAAAAATAAACAGTCATAATAAAACAATATTTACTTCGGCAAGTATTTTTTCTGACTCTACTTATTATAAAATAACACACTATTTAGGCAACTTTCAGAATTTGATTATATGAAAAGACATAATTTTCTTTTAGCTTCTTGATTGCACTATACTTTTGTTCCGAATACAAAGAGTCAACGATGCTATTTACAAAGTAAAATTAACAATATGTATATATAAGGCAAATGCTTCGAGGAACCACAAAGAATACACAATAAAATCCATAGTAAATCCATATATATGTACAACAATGCGTAAATAGGTAAATATATTTAAACAGTATTAAATTATTACAGCAAAATAATATCGAACAATTAGGACACAGTTTAAAATGTGCCATTTCACTACCAGCTCTTTTCAGCAAACAGAGGCCTCCCAGTAATCCGACAAACACATTGTAGGGCAATGTCGTACCATCGAAATGAAATAGAGTGCCTCGTTATCTGAAAAATTACAAATCAAAAAGATACCAATTGCATGTTAAATCATGCATTTGTTACATTAGTGAAGATTTACCTAAATATCTTTCTGTGTACATTCAAGTGACAGGTATGTCGGATTACTGAAGGTCCACTGTGTAAGAAATTAATTAACAAAGTTATTCGAAATAATCGATAAATCTAAAAACAGACTTAGGCAATGTAACCGATTGTTTTCGATTACTTTTGGACAAAAATCGAGCGCTAAAATAATTTTCTTACTTTTAAATAGAAATTTCTCCGTACTTCTAGTTGTGTACATTCATTATTCGAATAAATATTGCTGATCAGGTTACAAGTTAATCAATTCTGCTCGAAGCTTCATAGATTACATTGCTTATGTCTGTTGCCATTTTTAGATTCGACTTGACCGTATGTCCCATGCACATCACCGTTGCTTCCCTCGTCCCACGTTTGTTTATACTCTGCATTTCTTCATTTATATTCGTCCATAAATCTTTTGCACATGTGGACGAGATCTATGAACTTTGGTCTCATATTTGGGTCGACGGTCCAACAGTCCTTCATCAAGTGTCTAAATATCTCTGATGGACATCCTTCCGGTATTTGAAAACTGCAAAAGAATTCTCATTTTACAACAGCTCAAAACAAAACATCAAAATAATATTGTAATTAATGTTATTTTTCTTTAATGTGCGATATTACATTTTTCCACATATACACTCACAAACTATATTTAAATGAAATTTCATGTAGTATCTGATTTGACAGCTTAGAATGAGGGTAAACGACTTTACATTTTCGTAATTGTTCAGCGAATCATTATTCTAAATATAATTTGGCAATACATATATGGCATTGATAGTCACGATAGCCGAGTTGTTGGGTGGTCGGAATTTCGAGTCGAGAGAACCGAGTTCGATCCCCAGGTGGCAGTACCAATGGGTTTTTTCAAAAACCTATGTACAATTCATATTGTTGGCTTGGACATAAAGACCGCGACGAGCTCACCGCCTGTCACGTTGTCCCGAAAATATCTTCGGTGGAAGGTGGGTTGAAGGGACTTAAAAGTCTAGACAAGACCTCTGTCTACCCCTGTATTGGGAATAGCGTGAAGATAATTTTTTTATATATGGCATAAATAGAAAAATATTATTTTTTTTTGTTTCATTTTTTGTAACAGATACATGTCTACGGCCTTACCAAGAAGCTCGCTCCCTCGGCCGCTCAACGTCGAACTTGGGCACTTCTTGTCGAGCCCGTGTGAATATTTCCCAAGCAGTGACGCCATACGACCACACGTCGCTTTTCGTTGAGAAATGCCATGGCTCCACGGCTGATTCTGGCGCGTACCTACAACCCAAAATCGCCTAGTAATACAAGTTACTATTAAAAATGCAAGTTTGTATGGATGGACGGATATTAGTTGCGCAATTATGTCTGAAAAGAGAACGAATCTGGGTGAATTCGGCGCAGATTATTCTCTAGAATAGATGTTAATACGTGGAAAAAAATCGCGTCTCGTGAGAGCGACACAAAACTTTTGTTTTTTAGTTTGATTAGTGATGTGAACTTGGTGGTTTAGGGACTCATAGAAACTAATATTTTAAAATTTGGTTCGAATAAATTTGTATCCTCAAAAGATAATGGTAATTGGTTAAAAGAAATTTTTGGAACTATATTATTAAAACTGTAAGTTTACATAATATATTTCCAAAATTAACAATACAATAATGTCGAAAAGATCGAGATAAGAACAAATATTGTCCTTTTTCTTTGTAGTCTACAAAGATAAACATAAAACCCAAACCAAAAAATGTATTACTGTACCAATTAATAGGGAGCAGCCGCTCTGTCTTGATCCTATATGCATTTTCCTCCTTGGGTATTATCCTTGCAAGCCCAAAGTCTGAGATCTTAACATGATATTTGTTAACGACCAGAATGTTCCGCGTCGCCAAGTCCCGATGTACTACGTTTTTTGCAGACACATGATCCATACCCTAAAATCACACAAAGTTTCAATTATTTTGTGATAATTTTGAACAAAATACACATAATTAATTAACGTTTAACCGCACTTGACTCTGATTTTAATCAAAGAAGACAGGTAAATATTAAATCCCTGTAGTTACAGCTACAGCATAAGAATATACGACCCTTTCTTCCCGTGGATTTCGCAAAGGGAAAATCCTTAGAAAATATAATTGGCTAGCTATAGATGGCGGGATAACCATCTCGAAAAATACTAGACCAAAATATAGTACGCCGAGGGCGAGGACGGGCAGCAGTATCTGTTGTACGAGGGGTCTGGTACTACAATCGCCTATCCACTTGCCAAGCGTGGCGATTATGGCAAACCCTTCCGTATGGGGTAGCTTGTATCTTAAACTTTAATGTTATAATGATGATGATTTCTCTCAAATATTTGAAAGAAGACGTTTGCCAAACAAAGGATATTTTAAATTTTAACATAAAAAACTTACCACAGCGGAGTGGTTGGGTGGTCGGAATTTCGAGTCAAGAGACCCGAGTTCGATCCCAGGTGGCAGGCTCGTACCAATGGGTTTTTCAAAAACTTATATACGAATTATATCGTTGGCTTGGACATAAATACGGCGACAGGCTCACCACCTGTCACGTTGTCCCGAAAATATCTTCGGTGGAGGGTGGGTCAAAGGGACTTAATTGTCTACACTAGACCTCTGTCTACCCCTGTATTGGGAATTGATTGAAGATGTTTATGTTTAACATATATTGTAGGTAAGTTGTTGATATTTAAAAACTGCATCATAATTGGTGACATTAATGTTATATTAAATTTAAGCTTCTTACGTTCAGTGTAAATTTCAGAGACGGACGATATCTATACGTACCGTGGCAATATCTTTGGCGTACTTGAGCAGGTGCGAGATCCGCAGCTTGTCGCCTTGAAACTTGAGGTAGTAGTTGAGCGAGCCTTCCTCCAAATACTCCATGACGATGAGGACATCGGAACTGTGGTCCCATGAGTAGCCCAGGATCTCCACTATGTTAATGTGTTGCAGCGACTGCAGAAAATTATAACAAAATAAATTGAACGAATGAACGAATGAATGAATGCATGAATGAATTAATGAATATATACTTTTATTGTCCACCACAAATAGGATACACAAAAGTGACAAAGGATACAAAATGTTATAACATTCACAATTTGGCAGCCTTGTCGCTTCATAGCGATCTCTTCCAGGCAACCAATTGCGTGAAGGAAGAGATTACAACGTAGGTGGTGCAATAGCAATATACATAATAAAAATAAAAAAGGAGATACATACAATAATATATACATATACATTTTTTTATTAAAAAGGGAGGCAAACGAGCTGGCGGCTCACGTGATGGTAAGTGATTACCGCCGCCCATGAACACCCGCAATGCCAGAGGCATAGCAGATGCGTTGCCTCCCTTTAAGTGCCCCCCCCCCCCAGAATTGGGGGGGAGGGAGGCTCTCACCAGACGAAACGCAGAAGTTTGTTAGACTTCTACTTCACGTCGGTATTCTGTGCGGTCGTGGTACTTCCCCGGTCGAGCCGGCCCATTAATGCAACAACAAAAGCTGATGCGTGGCTCTACCACTGTTAATAAACATACATAAACACTCATAATTATATACATACATACATGAATACATAATATATACAGATACTAGACTCCAAACAACACAACAACAAACGAATGTGGTTTTAAAACAATTGACAATTGTTTTAAAATCACATTCGTTTCTCAAGCACATGTGCTAATATTGAGATCTATCTTATTTACCCCGTGGAATTGTATTAGCCAATTTAGAACACCTATTTAATAAAATACAGTCAATCACAAACCTTCATTATCTCCAATTCATTCTTGAAGTCTTCATATAAATTTCCGTTCCTCTCAGAAGCCTGCCGTGTTAGTTTCTTCACTGCAACCTCTTTTCTTTGGGACTCCTGGTTGTCACGTTCCATCCAGCCCTTGTACACGTGGCCATAATTACCCTTCAAAGTAAAAGTATTTTTTTTAGTTGCTAAATAAAAAAAATTAAATATCTTCACGCGATTCCCAATAGGTAGACAGAGGTCAAGTCTAGACAATTAAGTCCCTTTGACCCACCTTCCACCGAAGATATTTTCGGGACAACGTGACAGGTGGTGAGCCCGTCGCCGCCTTTATGTCCAAGCCAACGATGAAATTCGTACATAAGTTTTTGAAAAACTCATTGGTACTGCCACCTGGGGATCGAACTCGGGTCTCTCGACTCGAAATTCCGACCACCCAACAACTCGGCTATCGTGACTTTTTTTTTTCTAAAGACTTTAGTTGCTAAATAATTTCAAATAATTTCTTGACTAGTTTTTTAGTAGGTTTTGTTGTATTTTCAAATATTAATCATAATACATATATAAACACAAAAATATTAATTTGCCTTTAGCCATGAAAAGCTATTAATGACGTCGATATTAATAATACGAATTTAAACTATATAAGTAATACTGAATATTCATTTAAAAAAAAAATTATTTTAAAGCTTATAAGTAATGCTGAATTTTTTGTTATTAAAGAGATTTTTTTTAAAACTGACACGGTGGTTTGAGGTAAGAGCGTGGCCACTGTACGATATACATATTTAATGGAAAAAAATTATTGAAATATACTATTTACTAGCTGACCCCGCAAACGTTGTTCTGCGTTATAAAAAATTTGGGTTGATCATAGAGGGGTGAAAATTTAGGGTTGTATGTACGTTGTATCTTAAAAAAAATAAATCAGAAAATTGTGTCTAAAAAAATTTAAAAAATGTTAGGGGTGAAAACACCCTACACATTTAGGTGGATGAAAAATAGATGTTGTCCGATTCTCAGACCTAATCGATACGCACACAAAATTTCAAGAAAATCGGTCGAGCCATTTCAGAAGAGTTTAATTACTAACACCATGACACGAGAATTTTAAATAATATATTAGATTATGTGTCAAATTAGTATTAACGACGAAGATGCATCCACTCAATTAACGAGTAGAAGAGGTCAAAAAACCTGGTAAAATATGAAATCACCTAGAGGCTAATATTTATTAACCGACATATCTTATTTCACCATTCTTTCGAACCAATAGAGGCAGCTGACATAATGAAGTTTAACCCGAAGTTTACATAGCCTAGAAGTCACGATAGCCGAGTGGAAGGGTGGTCGGATTTACGAGTCGAGAGACCCGAGTTCGATCCCCAGGTGGCAGTACCAATGAGTTTTTTTTTTTTTCAAAACCTATGTACAATTCATGTCTTTGACTTGGACAAAAAGACGGCGACGGGCACACCAACTGTCACGTTGTCCCGAAAATATCTTCGATGGAAGGTGGGTCGAAGGGACTCAATTGTCTAGAGCTCCGTCCACCCCCGTATTGGGAATGGCGTGAAGATATTTTTATTTTTATTTTAACCCGATGGTGTATGTAGTGAAAGTAGTGCAGGAGCTGTTGGCCAAGGGCAAGGGTCCGGTACTCACGCTGCCGATCTTCTTGGTGAGCGTGACGAGGTAGGTCTTGCCCTGCGACACGATGGACTCCATGAGGCGCGGCGCGGCGCACGCGGGCAGCTCGTCGCGCTCCTCGCCGAGCCCCGCTCCCCCCTCCCCCGCTCCCCCCCCCGCCCCGCTGCCGCGGCCGCTGGCCGCCTCGCCGCGCAGCGCGTACGCCAGCGCGTTCATATTCTCCAGCGAGTTGGAGCTCCGGTTGTCAGAGAACTGACGCACGCAGGCGTAAATTATTTTTTTTTTTATATAATAATATAGTACATGGATAACTGTACCACTTTCCACCAGAGAACTAAGGTCACAGGAGCCTCAGGACACAGTTGTTCGGTGGAAAGTGGGTCGAAAGGACTGAATCGACCAGACCTCCAACTACCCGTGTATTACATACATGCATTAACGCCTCTTTCCCATAGGGGGTAGGCAGAGATCACTTCTTTCCACTTGCTACGATCCTTACATGCCTGTTTCGCTTCGTCGACTTTCATTATTCCCTTCAATACATTCTCTTCGACTTAAGGTACTCTTGACCTGGCCTTTTTTCAGGACGTCCCTGATTTGGTCTCGAAACGTCCGCCTAGATCTTACCCTTCCTACACTTCCATTCACAGACGCCTTATACACTTTTTTCAACAATCGTTCTTCGTTCATTCTCTCGACATGGCCAAACCATCTTATCATACCTTTCTCAATTTTAGTCACTACATCTTCTTTCAGACCACAGCGTTTCCTTATCTCACTATTCCTTATCCTGTTACATCTCAACTGCATTCACTCTGCTTTCATGTTTTTTCTGCCATACCCAACTTTCACTTCCGTACATGATTGTTGGAACCAACACTCCCTCATGCACAGCCAAACGACCCTTGTTTGACACCTTCCGACTGTTCATAAAGGAATGCAGAGCTCCATTCACCATGTTTCCTGCATTCACTCTTCTTTCAATATCACTCTCACACTTTCCATCTCTTGGAAACTTTGAACACAGATACATAAACTCATTCATCTGTTCAATTCGTTCATCTCAATCACGATATTGCAGTCTGTCATAGCCTTACCTCTTTCAGACACTATCACTTTCGTCTTCTTTACATTCATCTTCATTCCCTTTCTAACAAAAGCTCCGCTCATAGCAGTTACCATCTTCTGCAACTCCTCGGCTGAAGACGCAAGTAATACTTGGTCATCAGCATAGAGAAAACATTTGACGAGTAACTCATTCATTCTCAACACATCCTTGTCTACACCTTTTTCGATATTAAACCATTCAGTGAATGCCCCGTTTATCCTTACATAAGCACTAGAATCCCTTTAAAGAGATATTGAATATAATATAGATTGCCCGTATAAGGATATTGCTCACACCGTTCACGGTTAATGCTGACCACAATTCATTCCTTACCACTCTATCATAGGCCTTTTCTAGATCCACGAACGTGCAATAGACCTTCTGGTTTTTAGCCAGACACTTCAGCTATGCACCGCACGGAAAAGACCTGATCCGTTCACCCCATTCCCTTTCTAAATCCCGCTTTTGCATTCCATACTCTATCGTCTGTTTCATTCACAACCCTTTCAATCAATACTTTCGCATACAATTTACCGACAACGCTGAGAAGGCTTATGCAGCAGTAATTTATACAGTCCTGCCGTGACCCTTTTCCCTTATACAATGGCACGATTAAGGCTTTGCACCAGTCTCCCGGTACTTGCCCATTTCGCCAGCACAATTTGAAAAGGCGGTACAGCTGACTAGCCACTATGCCCTGTCCTGTCCTCAGCATCTAGACGATAATTCTAGGAAAAGGCGTGCTCAAAGCCTGAATTGGAGGAAAAGGCGTGCACAAAGCCTGATCCCAATTTGGAGTCACTCAAGACATCCTTGATTAAGGCAGCCGCCGATGTTGACATGGACCACGTTCGTGCTGCGATAGACGACTGGCCGCACAGATTGAAGGCCTGTATTCAAAATCACGGAGGTCATTTTGAATAAACTTTAGTGTCATAAGAATCTATGTTTTGTTAAGTTCATTTTGGTATATAAATAGTTACATAAAAGTTGTTTCTAAAAATTTCTTTTATACCCTGCAGCCTTACCTAATCTCATACTTTTCAACGCTTTTACTATTTCATCCATGCTTATTTTTTACTATTTCATCAACATTTATATTAACCATGGAAGGTGCCGGGTGTTATACCTACACTTCCTCTCTTTCAAGCAAACATTCAAAATACTCTTTCCGTCTCTTTAACACATACTCTTTTCCTATTATAACACTCCCATCTTGACTCCTGATTGTACTCAGTTCCGAGGTAGCAGTTTTTCCTCTGGCTGTTTTGATGGATTTCCAGAAAAACTTGATATTTGACTGGAAATCTTCAGTGAGCCACCTATCAAAATCATTCTTTCGTTCTTCTTTCTTTCTAGTCACAACATTTTCGTAGCTGATTTGAACCTTTTATACTTCGTTTGGGGACGAGAGTATATAGTAAAACCACAGTAAACAAAAAACATTTATCATGTTACTATTATGTACGAATAAGAGTCACGATAGCCGAGTGGTTGGGTGGTCGGAATTTCGACTCAATAGACCCGAGTTCGAACCCCTGGTCCCGGAAATATCGTCGGTGGAAGGTGGATCAAAAGGACTTAATTGTCAGACAGAGGGTCTACCCCTTTATTGAGAATTGCGTGATGATATTTTTTTATATTTATTATTATGTACGTTTTCTGACAACCCAATGACCTAGGATTCGGATCAAACTAAATGTAAAAAAATAAACATGATTGTTTATATTTGAAACGTGGAAGTTTATGCGTTTATATATTTATCTATGTATGCCATCACCGAGGGCAAGATGTAACATTTCATCACTCATAATTACTCTGGCTCTCTATGCCTTTCAAACCACAACGCAACTGTTTGTTTGACACTGCTATTTGACAGCAGAAATTGGAAAGAAGTAACTCCTAGGCAGAGCAATTGCATAGAATTTACAGACATTATTAATTTTCCAGAAAAAAATTTCACCACTTTCGACATATACCACTTTCTACGAAAAATAACGGAAGCACATTAGTAAAAAAATACATTTTGTGGTAAAAACCTTCACATATTTGTACGTTTATTACGTACAGTACATAACATAACATGATGACAAAAGTGAATATTGAGTATGATGAATTCCCTGAAAAAGACTGTGTGAAAGAAAATGCACATGTATATAATGTTATATATATATATATATATATATATATATATATATATATATATATATATATATATATATATATATATATATATATATATATATATATATAATGTTCAAGTCTTCTTCTTCTCTTCTACTTTACAGTCTATCTAGAGTCCACTGCTGAACATAGGCCTTTCCACAATAAGCAAGTCATTACTCCATCTCATGGGAGGTAGTCATACACTGCGCTTGCCTGTACGAGGTTGCCACACGAGAACCTTTTTTCCCCAACGATTTTTTGTTAAAGTCATTTATACTTCTTTCCTTTTTTAATAATACGACGTTTAAAATAACAAAGCAAGATTTTATGCTTCTTTTTAAGGCCTCTATTATCATTTTAAATTTACAAATAGCTTCCAGTGCCATTTTAAATCTGTAGACATTGCTCCAGAATCATTATAAAGTATAGTAATCTATTAAAAAGATAAAACTCATTATCCAGTAACAAATTAAAATTCCATAATGTGGTACGGCATTTGATGAATTTAGATAAAGTAACTAAAAATACTATAAATACAGTATTACCTTGTTATAAGATAAAAAAATACTTACAGGATTGTCATACTGATCAGACAAAGTGCCATTCATTGAAGGAACACTGCTATCAACGGATATTAAAGACTTATTGCTCCCAGCGTCGCTTAGTTCACTCGGTATAAACCTGTCACCTGAAACATTTTGTGGTGTGAAGTGATTTCAAAGTTTTTCTCAACTATTTTATTAAAAGAAAATTTATTTACTACTTACTCGATACTGTGTCTGCATGCTCCAAATGATCAAGCGAAAGCTTTGGTTCCTCGTATGTGTGTATTGGTACATATTCTGTAAATTACATTTAAACTTTGAAAATTATATTAAAAAAGCCACAATAATAGTTCCTCGAAGATATGTTTTTATATATCAAGCATTTTCAAGCCCTCTCGACATACCTTTCATCCAACCTTATTATTTCCTTAAAAGCAATGAAAGCTGCCACAGCGATAGTATAACGAGCATAAGTTTCAGCAGAGTATGTAACAGGGCATAGACCTCTCCCGCAAAAGAGGATTAGCAACAATCGCCATACTAGACAAGAGGATTGGCGATCGCAGTACCAGACACTGAATTTTAGTTGAATTTAAATTAATAGTACATTACAATACATGCATACAGTACATTTAGTACAATATCACGATTTCGTTCATTTTCTTTGGTAATTTTTTTTTTACTGAATGAATGATGATGTTAGTGACAAATAAGTTCGATACTTAAGTATTGGCAAGTGCGTGAAGATATTTTTTTTTTGGGGTAAAATACGAGGTAGAATACGATATACCTCTGTGCAGCATGTGGTTCATGTCCCGCATGATCTCCTGCGGACGCAGCGGGTCGCTCTGCCAGCACTGCCGCATCAGAGCCCACACTTCGCTGGGGCATCGCGCCGGCCGCAGGAGGCGGTCGCCCATCTCGTAGCTCTGCGCGCATTTGTTGCAAACAAAAAAAAATTTTTTTTTTTGGGCATAGCAGATGCGTCGCCGCCCCAAATTGGGGGTGGCGGGCGGGTGTGTGGGCCTCCGGTCACCTGCACTCACCAGACGAAACGCAGAAGCTTGTTAGACTTGTGCTTATTTTACTTCTACTTCTATTGCAATATACAGTTTATTCATGGACTTTAACATGTTTTTAACGTGAAATTTGTTTACTCCGAAAAAAAACAACATTTTTAAAATGGAAAATATATCTTGTGTGTGCTACATATTACGAGGTACGGGGTAAATAAATAATTTGCATTGTATACATATAAAATATACTACTTACCCTTGCGGTTAAAACGGGATTGGTATCATTTGGAGACTGTCCATATGAGAAAATCTCCCAAAGAGTCGTGGCAAACGCCCAAATATCAGCGACAACCGATCTCTTCGCCAGGTTCAAATCCGAGTAGAATTCCACCGGTATCCAATGTACACTATAAACAAAGAAAATTATTAATTATTTTAACCTTAAAATATGTAGCTATTATACAAAATTTTACGATACAATAATATGTAAAATTGTAACAGCTAAGGATGTTTTTAAATACGTAAGGATATTTATTTGAAAGGTTGTTTCTTCAATGTTAGCATATAAGACATTATGTCAATATATAATAACTAATACTCTCAAAGGTCTTCGCACACATACGTATTTACGCACGCGGATAAGCACTACGGACGAGAGAGAGACATAGTGAGATAGAAAGAGGGGGAGAAAGATATAGGGGGAGAAAGAGAGAGAGATATATTGGGAGAGAGAGAGAGAGAGAGAGACATAATAAGAGAGATATAGTGAGAGAGACATAGTGAGAGAGAGACACATAGTGAGAGAGACACATAGTGAGAGAGACATAGTGAGAGAGAGACACATAGTGAGAGAGAGAGAGAGACATAGTGAGAGAGAGAGAGACATAGTGAGAGAGAGCGAGACATAGTGAGAGAAAGAGAGACATAGTGAGAGACATAATGACAGAGACATAGAGAGGGAGAGAGATAGTGAGAGAGAGAGACATAGTGAGACATAGTGAGTGTGATAGAGAGAGAGAGATAGAGAGTGTGTGCGAGAGGCAGAGCGGTACGTACTCGCGGTGCGTGTAGGTGCGCAGCGTGGGCCCGGCCAGCTTGACTGCGAGCCGGTCGTGCGCGCGCGCGGCCAGCAGCAGCCGGCGGCAGCGCACGCCGCCGTGCGCCACGCCCGCCTCCGACAGGTCCCACAGCGCGCGCGCCAGCCCCGCGCACACCTTCTTCAGCTGCAGCGGCTGCACGCCCTCGCCGTGCTCTCTGCGAGTCGTAGTCGTGCAACTATTTATTTTCATTTTTTTTACAGCTCTCGGGGCTTTATTATGTATGCCATTTCGATTGATTTCGAAGCGTGTGAGTCGTGCTGGATGCTTTTTTATAGAGGACGGACAGAGGTCTAGACGATTATGTCATTTCGACCCACCCTCCAACGAAGATATTTTTGAGAGAACGTGACAGGTGGTGAGTTTCGTACATAGGTTTTTGAAAACCCATCGGTACGAGCCTGCCACCTGGGGATCGAACTCGGGTCTCTCGACTCGAAATTCCGACCACCCAACCACTCGGCTACCGCGACTTTTTATTAAAATACTTAAATATTACAATAAATCCGGTGATTTGTTTTTCACTTTTATTTGTTTAAAAGAATATCAGCCATCGCCTATCTCTATCAAACGCCGACAACATAATAAATAACTTTTCTTATCTCAATATTTTTTAAATGTTTCTTTTCTTACCTTAAATAATCATCGAAAGGTCCATATGGCAAATATTCAAGCACCATAGCAGTTGGTGAACTGAGTGTCACACCATACAATCGTACAATGGAGCTGGACTGCACACATGCCCATTTACTGGCCAATTCAATAAAATCCTGAAAATTTATACACATACACACACATGTATATTGCATTTCGAGCTACCCTCTGCAATGTATTCGGCTTAAAATTAGCTATATTTAGATTTTGTATGTATTCTCATTACAATAATAATTTTGTAGAAGTTTTTTTCTCTTCCTTAATACTCTGAATTAATCATGAAGGAAAACATTGTTGAATTTTTCCAGCGAAACTTTTTCATAATCTAACTAATATTATTTACAAAATAGGTCATGAACCATTATACTTTTTAAGTTCCTAAATCCTTAGGTGGACATTTAACAATGATTAAATATTTATTTATTTATTTTACTATTCATGTACACCCGTAATAAACAGAGAAACAAAAAAAACTAAATATTAGTACAATGGCACAGCTTATTTCAAATTGAAATTTCTTCCAGCAGGCTTGTTACTGGAAAACTTATAATAGGACCAAACTAGTGTGCACTACAAACAGTATATTACTTAAACAAAAAAAAAATTAAACACATACACACATGTACATAAAAACGCACACATATATACATATCTACACATATACAATATACATACATAAACACTATAGTACAATATATTTCACAATAGTAATGTGCATTTATATATATACATAAATGGACAATACTATTGTGAAATATCATTTTGTTTAAAACTGTGTTAAATATTATTATGAGTCATACAGTGACATAATTTTAATCAATCAAAGTATAAACAATTCATACCTTTAAATAGTCCGCGGCTTTTTCCCTTTGGAGAGTTTTAAAAGCAACCACAAGCTTTTTAGTTTCATCAAGTTTCCACAGAGCCTTGTATGTAGCCGTTACATTTTCAGAGCCCATCTTTTCAGACCCTGAATGAACAAACACCAATCATTTAACATTGAAACATGTGTTAAGTGTAAAATTAGTACACTTATTCAAAAGACAGTAAACAAATTTACGATAGATAAATAAATAAATACATACATATATCGGCCTGTTAAAGTCCACAGTAGGATATAGGCCTTTCCCATAGGGAGTATTTGCCATAGTCGCCACACTTGGTCTGATATTTTTAGAGATGGTTATCCCGCCATCTGTTGGTTACCATAACGATATTCAAGGCTGTTTCCCTTAGTCGCCTCTCACGAAATCGTCGGGAAGAAAAGGAGTGGTAATATTCTTAAGCCGTTCCCACACGGAATGTTTAATGTACCATTACACACATACAGATAAATAAAAAACATTGTATAATTTACCAGTATAAAGCAAAATATCTTTATTGGGTAAACATCTGGGGCTTTTGTTGTCCTTAAGTATTTCTTGCAACTCCGCCTGGTCAATTCGAACTCCTTTCTTAACTGGTTCACCGCATAAAAGGAGTTGGGACTTATCTGAAAATAAAACGACTATTAATTCCTCAACAACTAGCTATTTTAAAAAATTTAACATGAATTTGATTTAAGCATTTTGGGAAATAATTGAATTTCAAAAAACACGGGGCGAACTCACATTCAATAACTAGTTCCTTTAAAAATTACGTTACCACTGAACAGTGGACCAATGCAACTCATAAAATTATATATACTGTATTTAGCAGCACAAAATTATTAAATTAATAATAATTTAATAATTTGTTTGTTTTTTTTTTGTTGATCATTACAAAACTAAGTGTAAATACAATAGTAAATGATAGGTGTTGCTAGCATCAGGACCTAGTTTACTTAAAGATAATCAAATTAATACAAACCCCCTAACTATTATACATAATCTCATGGAACCTTACCATATTCAGAAGGAGGTATACATTCATTAAGAAATATCCTTCCTTCAGGATTTTGATGGCAACTAACTAGCCTTTCAATGCTAAAATATTCTTCATTATTAAATATGTAACAGTGTCCTTTGAATTCCAATTTATAAGTCTCAGTTGCACTAAAAATAAGAAGTTTATTTTATTAAAATATAATTGTGGCGGCAGATTCTACACAAATATATCACAACAATTAATTCAATAAATAAATAGATAGGACATAAAATAAATATATATAAATATATATATATATATATATATATATATATATATATATATATATATATATATATAAACAGTACATAAATTGCTCAGATCACAAAACTAGCTTAAGTACTAGTACAGAAGTACAGAAATAACGAAGCAGACATACACACACCCAGAAACGAGACAACATAGAAAGAGACAAAACAATTTTTTTTCTTTTTCTACATTAATTCGTCCGGTAATTGAACCCGGGGACTCAAAGCTGGCGACACCATTGGAGAAATACCTAGTAGTAACTAAATCAGATTTACCTGTTTTTCGTACAAACATCCAAATAGAAAACATTGTAATCGTCTTGACACTGCCTTATTATATAGCAACCATGCTTTTTCCCACGTTTCTCCTCCAATTTACGGTACGAAAATGCGCCCCTGTACAAAGTAATAAGACATTTTAAAGTTACTGTGTATCAAATCAGAGGAGTTAAATAATCAAACTTCCTTACCCCACTGGACCATGACATTTTATCCTGTGCAATTCTTTCAAGGATGGTGTCTCATCGTCTTTTGATAAATTGAACGTCCATTTTACCATCAACCTGTTTAATTAGATAACAAATTTATCATACTAACCAAAAACTAAAGTAAGTATGTAACAAACTAAGAATACTTTTATTTGTTTTGATCTCCATACAATTTTCAATTCAGGTCTAGACAAGGAAGTCCTTTCGACCCACATTGGACCGAAGCTTATTTTGAGACAATGTGACAAGTGGTAAGCCCTTCACCGTATTAATGTCTAAGGCAAAGGTACAATATTTTTACCTACATATATATATTTACTTAGATAAATATTCTAGTCGACAGTGGTAGAGCCACGCATCAGCTTTTGTTGTTGCATGAATGGGCCGACTCGACCAGGGAAGTACCACGACCTCACAGAATACCGGCGTAAAGTAGAAGTCTAAAAAACTTCTGCGTTTCGTCTGGTGAGTGCAGGTAACCGGTGGCCCACACACCCCCCTCCCCCAATTCTGGGGGAGGGGGGCACTCTAAGGGAGGCAACGCATCTGCTAAGCCCCTGGTATTGCGGGTGTTCATGGGCGGCGGTAATCACTTACCATCACGTGAGCCACCTGCTCGTTTGCCTCCCTTTTCTATAAAAAAAAATCAAATATACATATAAACATCCAAGACTCGAGTACAGATATTGATACTCATCACACAAATGTTGGTCCCTTGCAGGGTTCGAACACGCAACCTTTTCTTTCGAAGGTGGGGTCACTACCAACTCGGCTTTCGGGTCATGTTTCTTTAATAAAATTATGTACAAACGAACCTGTAGTATCCATCACATATTGAAATAAAAGAAGACAGTTGCTCTTCAGTTTTAAACTTGAAAAATAAAGGTGTACCCTTCGAGAAACTTCCACTGAATTGTCGCCATTTCTTGTCAGGTAAATCAACTCCTCTATTGTACACACATGAAACCACTGTTGAAAGAAAGTCAAGATTATATAATTTATTTTACCAAGCACTCATGCACTACACTCATGCACTGAACAAATGCTAAACAAAAAATAATAATCCCATAAATAATAGAGAAATTGTCATAAAGTAGAGGAAATGAAAATCCATTTAACTTAGCACATTAATTACAATTCCTACTTTCTTAATAAAGCATATTAAAAATAAATTACAGAAAAGTCAAACAAATTGAATAAAAACCTTGAAATATGCATCTTGAAAAACTTGGATACTATTAGAAATTATTTACAACAATATGTTTTTTATATTTCGAATTTTCCCCTAATCTTGGCAAAGAAATGAGTGATTTAAAATTTGATACTATTGCAATTAATTGAAAAAAGCATGAAATTATTCTTAATGTAACAATATATCAAACTTGCTTACATCACGTTTTAAGGTGTTATACAGTCTTATTCCTGGTTGGTGCGGATGAAAAGGTGCCACAATCACACGGACAGGTACAACATCTTCACCATTCTGCCACAAAACATTTTCATACTCTTCTGACAAATAATTTGGAGCTAAACCATACAGTTGTTGCAGGTACAAATTTTTGACATAGCTTAAAAAAATAAAATATATCATTAAGTATTATACACTAATAATTAAGTCTATAATGTAAGGTTATGTGTCTCTGCAGGAATATAAACATTGAGTGGTTAGAAATATTACAGCAAGCTAATAATTAAAACATATGTAGAACAAAAAAAAATAAACAAACATGATAGCCCTTGCTGTAATATTTCTAATCACTCAAAGTTTAAATATCCAATAAAATTCTATTGCAGCAACAATACATACATAATATGTACACATAACATTTTTACTGGATTTGTATGTTCACAAGTTTTTGTTTCACATACTTGTAAGGTGTAGATTAATATCCTGTAGCATATTTTACCCCAATGAGCTTTAGGGTAGTGAAAATACCTTCTACTTTGTAATAATAAACTAAATTTTACACTCACTATTGTCAGAGATAGATATTTTTTTAAAATTAGGATTATTTTAAATCAGGAGAGAATGAATTAAGAAAAAAAATTACACTATTATACATACTTAAGGCCAGTGCTATATTTTAGTGGTTGAAACATAAGGATTTATTACTGGACTGGCAGTAAGAAGTTTTGATTTACAATATCGGAAAAGCTTACAGATTTTGGATACTTACTTAACATTATGCCCCACAGAACAAAGTTGTGGAAGATAGTCATGTGCATATTTTTTTGGAAAAGGGCCATGTCTTCTTACTATCACTTTTGGTATATATTTTTTATAATTTCTTACTACATCATTTAATGGTAGTTTTTCTTCTAATATGGCACGGGTCCTATAAAGAAAGATGTCTAAATTTATTTTACATTTATTAATTGCTTAACACCCGTTTATATTAAAACACCTAACATTCAACTTATTTATTTTATTTGATTATGACAGGCAGAAGTTTATTGTCCAAAACAGAATCAGACACCGCACACCTTTTATGCATTATGTATTATATACCTGTTTATCATTTTCGAAATGATTGTTATTTGTTACTATCAGTTGGCTGCTTTAAAAATTATTAAGACTTAACTTAATTTTTAAGGGACCACAAAATATGCCTATATATGTAACTTATTTGTATACCAAACAGTAAAAGTACACCATATAACACAGGTCTACTGTAGGACACACAGTTCACCAGTCATATTTTTCTATTTTATATCAATAGTCTAGTATGCAGTTTTATTTTGAATAAAATTATTTTATTAAAGTTCATTATATTACACAATTTATTCTAAAACAATAATTAAAAGGCCATGATGAAGCATGAGCTTTTTGATTTTCTGACTAGTTATTCATCATTGACACTTAAATGTTAAAATTAACAATGAGTAGACCTTAAAGAAGATGATTGTAGAGTCGTCAGTCTATACACAAATAAATTTATCTTTCATAATATTTTACCTTCACATTTGTTACTTATACAAAAAGAAAATTAACAAAAATCCTTTTCTCAATCACTATAATTCTGTTCACCTTAAACTGATAGCTGCATAAAATTGTCTTTTTTAATTAACCTGGACCAATGTAATGAGAAAAATAGCAACAGAAATAAAATGTGATTATACTACCTTTTATAGTATTTTGTACAAAAATATAATACAAATTCACCATCATGTCTTTACAAGAGAACACTGTTTTAAATTATGCAAACTATAATAGTTTGTATATTTATTATGGAAAAGAATGTTTATTTGTTATGGAAAACCCTTCAAAAATAAAAAAAAATCCTAACAATTTAAGAAGTAATGAAAACTTACATATCAGCAATACCCAATCCCAATAATTCCTGTTTATGTTCTGGATACTTAATTTCTGGTACTTTGTTTTCATTCACATCATTTCTTGCTTGTTGAAAATAATAATCATATGTTGTTTCATCTATGGTAATAAGTAACCCAAGTCTTGGCACCTAAAAATAATAACACGATTTGTAGACTGTCATAACTAGAAAATATTTATAATAATGTGTTACAAATTAGATTTTTTATAATTCTTTTTCAATATTTTTATAAGTACATAGATTCAAAAACAAAGTAAAGAAAACGATTATAGCATGAAATTTTAGCACAAACCTTGAAACGAATTCTTAACTCATAATCACGGGAGCTAGACAAAACCAAGCTATTATCTTTGAGGAAATAATCAGTGCCTTTGACTCGTAAAGCAAATAATGTGCGTGTTAGAGGCGGTATGTTATACTTCTTGCATAAAAGTATACACAATTCCTCAGCTGTAAACGTATTGGAACATGGAATAAAATTAGGGTTACGGTCGGTCACGATTGACACTTTTACAGTGTCCACTGATGCCATAGTTTATTTTGTAAACTTGAAACACTAAAAACCTAGTGACTCCTAACTTTAAGACCCGTTCTAAATAAAACTATATAGATTCAAATGAAAACAATAGTAGTATAACACTTCCGTCATGTTATAAGCCATTAATAACTATTGAACATTAAATAAAACAGTTTAAAACAGCAAAAATGTTTATTTATAAACCACCTTCTAAGGTCACTAAAATAACCATAAACAATTTCTAAAAGCCAGCAATCTCTCTAGTTTTATTACTATACTCTATTGACCAATAATATTGGCACAGAAAACAAAAATAAATACAGAATACATAATCTTCCAAAGAAGAAGGTATTGGCTAATAATTATATCACACCATAAAATAATAATTGTAATGTAGATGGTAATGACATAATACAGAAAATACGAACATAATTATAAAATTTATTGTTTGTGACGAAAAAAAAGCGATGAAGTTACCAAGCCCAACCATATATTTTGTTTCAAAATCCACAATCGGACAATGTTATCAAATTATGATTATCAATCCTCGATTAATGTGCAAAGGTAAATTAATTGTTAAATTCGTGTGTTTAAATGTGTGATGTGAAATGACAAAGTTTCGCCTTTTAACAATAAAGAGGCTTTCAAACAACTTTGGCTATTATTTTCCTTGTAAATTATATTTTTTTAATGTTTAAACAAATTTATACAATGTTGAAAGATATTTTGATGAATATAAAATGTTAAACACAAATAAAAAATACGGTATGCACTCCGGGAGTGCCTACAGAAGTAAAAACTGATTTTGCTTTTAGATAAAATTAAATGTTATTTACTTTCTATCTAGACGCATTCGCGATCTGTTATATGTACATATTTAACCACTACAGCTGCTTCTCGTGACGATGTCGCGAGCCCAGAGATTTTATCTCATCTAAAAAGATGCGTACCGCGATAAAAGAAGTTTTCACTTTATGTTTATGTCATATACAGTTATCTATGTCTGAGCAGATGATAGAAGGTACTTCACTTTTTAACGGTTAGAAGTTAGGCTCCAAACATACATTTGTAGGCAGATACTGCTTGGTACTTAGATATTCGATGATGAGAAACGAATTGGGCGTTTAATAGTTTCGACCGACTGATTAGAAGATATACGCATATCATACTCATGATAATGGTGATAACCATCTTCTAATTAAGGCTTCACCTCCTGCAAGGTATGTGCCTTCCTAATTTTGTGTCCTCAAAGTATTGCTGTATTCAATACGAACTCGTACTTACGTTAGTTTAAAAATGAATAACCTTCAAAAAGAACACAGAAATAGCTAAACTTATTACTTATTCATTTAAATTATTCTAATAAGCACTACTTCCTGATGTGGTTGAAGAGGGTTTTCAATTGCACAAAATAATACAAAAAAAAATAATGCAAAATTGTTGCCAATTTCAAGTACAATTTGACACAATCTGATTCATGAGGAGATAGCATTCGATTGAATCCAAATTTTTAAAATGTATTAAAGTATATTGTGATTAAAAATGTATAAAAGAATATATTATAGAGTTTTTGCTATTTTTTAAAGATCTTTATGATTCGTAATCATCGAGGTCCCATAAAACATTAATTACATTAGGGGTATTTTTATCTGGGTTCTGGCAGCCCGATTTGATTTTGGAACGCGAAGCCGCTTTGTAATTTGCATAATTTTAGTTTAGCCGCCATTTATCGCCAAGTGTCTTTGTTAAGATTTTTTCAAAATCTTGTATTATTACACAAGCTTTTAATTCATTTAGTTTTGGTAAGTTTCTTATATAAAGAAACGTATAATTAATTTTTTAAACATAAAATACTAAAACAATGGAATCAAAGTTACACGTGTGGTTATTTCAAGTACCGGTCTTTATTCTTTTTCTTTTCATTTCAAAAGTAGTAAATTACTTACTTTGGAACTAGAAATAACAATGACTACTTCTTTATAGTTATAATTTCAGGCAAATTGGTTTGCATATTTGTTAATGTATTTTTTTCAAGCTACACTTACCTTCAATAAAACTATTCCGCGTATTCCTATTGTGTACCAACTACCCTATTTGTTTTTGTTCATTAAAAATGTTAGTCTAATTTTTATAGGGTCTAATTTTATACATTGTTTCTTTACTATTGTCAATGTATTTTCAGATCATGGATGATGAATGGGATGATTCTGGTGATGTTGCAAGTAACCCAAAGGTAAGTTTCTAATATAAAAAAACGTATAATTAATTTTTTAAACATAAAATACTAAAACAATGGTATCAAAGTTATACATGTGGTTATTTCAAGTACCGGTCTTTATTCTTTTTCTTTTCATTTCAAAAGTTGTAAATTACTTACTTTGGAACTAGAAATAACAATGACTACTTCTTTATAGTTATGATTTCGTTAATGTATTTTTTTCAAGCTGCACTTACCTTCAATAAAACTATTCCGCGTATGCCTATTGTGTACCAACTACCCTATTTGTTTTTGTTCATTAAAAATGTTAGTCTAATTTTTATAGGGTCTAATTTTATACATTGTTTCTTTACTATTGTCTATGTATTTTCAGATCATGGATGATGAATGGGATGACTCTGGTGATGTTGCAAGTAACCCAAAGGTAAGTTTCTAATATAAAAAAACATATAATTAATTTTATAAACATAAAATACTAAAACAATGGTATCAAAGTTATACATGTGGTTATTTCAAGTACCAGTCTTTATTCTTTTTCTTTTCATTTCAAAAGTAGTAAATTACTTACTTTGGAACTAGAAATAACAATGACTACTTCTTTATAGTTATTAGTCGCGATAGCCGAGTTGTTGGGTGGTCGGAATTTCGAGTCGAGAGACCCGAGTTCGATCCCCAGGTGGCAGTACCAATGAGTTTTTCAAAAACTTATGTACGAATTTCATCGTTAGCTTGGACATAAAGGCGGCGATGGGCTCACCACCTGTCACGTTGTCCCGAAAATATCTTTGGTGGAAGGTGGGTCAAAGGGACTTAATTGTCTAGACTTGACCTCTGTCTACCCCTGTATTGGGAATTGCGTGAAGATATTTATATTTATTTATTTTATTTTATAGTTATGATTTCAGGCAAATTGATTTGCATTTTCATTAATGTATTTTTTCAAGCTGCACTTACCTTCAATAAAACTATTCCGCATATTCCTATTGTGTACCAACTACCCTATTTGTTTTTGTTCATTAAAAATGTCTAATTTTTATAGGGTCTAATTTTATACATTGTTTCTTTACTATTGTCTATGTATTTTCAGATCATGGATGATGAATGGGATGATTCTTGTGATGTTGTAAGTAACCTAAAGGGTTCTCTTCTGAAATTAAATGATGTGTTTTAGAACATAAGTTATTTTATCTAATGTTATAGGTAATGCCGCCTCCAGTTATTAAAGCTTACTATAACGAAAATGTAGATGAAGGACATAGTTTATCAAGAGGAAGAGGATTTCCTTCTTTTACTGAGGATGGTATGTAAATTCTTATTTAGGAGTAAAATCATAATTAAACTATAAGGTAACTGTTTAGTTGTATATTCTGCAAATATAATTTCATGAGTCTGGTGTAAAACATAGAGTAAAGTTATCTGGCATTTTTGAAAGAAACATTACTACTTAATAGTACTTGAGGGTAAAAGACATTATGATATATTATTTCACAAACACTGTTGTTTACTTACTCCCAATTCACAGAATCTTGCTTTTTTTCTCTGTTTATTTGGAAAAACAAGTTTGTTTGAAAAACATGTTTTTTTTATTAAGTACATTTCTTTAAAGCATAAAAGCTTGATAATTCTTGGCAAGCATTAAACTTCCATAGAAGCTTAGTCAAACCAAACCAAATGTGATTTGGCAATAGTTACCAAATCACTTTTGTCAAGATGTTTGTAGTACCTTTATTATTTCTGATGCCATAAGTGTTTTAGCAACTTTGGGATCAGAGCACTGTATGTGAAGTCCCTATCAATGTCTTTATAATTTTTATTGTTGTGTACTGCATACACAACTTGTGTCTTTAACCCACATTATTGCATTCTCTCCTGAAACCTAGGTTTATTTGGGAGAAGGTGCACCTCTCCAGGTTTTTAGTTGTTAAGAACCCAACATGACTTTGTTTTGCCCCTAGGAGGGCAGATAAATGCTAGGTCATTGTATGTATGTATGTCATAGTATGTCATGTTACCATTTATAATAAAAAAGCACTATGTTGTAATATACTTGGTGTAATATACTTATATATGTATATATGAATTATATACAGATAAACACCCATGATTTCTAAACCCTAATATTGACACATATATTTGCTGTAGTGCTATGGGGTTGTCCCTAATATAATATATTAATTCTGTAAAGTATCACCTTATGGTGATGGGTCGCATAATAATTTATCACAATATTTCTATATGATTCCGGGAAATACGTAAAAATACAATAGCCTAGAAACAGATGGCAGAATAGATAAGTGCTCTAGCTACTTCTATCTGAGCAATGAATGTGATGTTGTCTCTCTCTCTCACAAGAAACTTTAAATGTTATAATATATATATATATATATATATATATATATATATATATATATGTATATATATATATATATATATGTATATATATATATGTATATATATATATATATATATATATATATATATATATATATATATATATATGTTATTAGATTTTAGTAAAGACATGGGTAATGGATTTGGCGAAAGGCGGGGACATGGTGGACGAGGGGGAGGCAGAGGACGAGGTGGACGTGGAGGTACTAGAGAAAATACAGGAGACTATGAGACTAACGGTAATAACATTTAAATATTTTCTCAAGACATACTTAAAAGTGTTCTAAAGCTGTTACAGCAAAAGGTTACTACAACTCTACATGACCTTATTGCATCTCTAAAACTCCTATGACGGTGTGCTTTGGCACAAATATAAGATATGAGCAGGAGACCTTAGCAGGAGAAAGGATCTTAAAAAACTCTCCTTGTAAAGGGTTGTAATTTCTAGACTAGTACGAAAATTAGAATGTACCTTTCATTACAATTCAAAATGATCACTGTTTAACATTTTAAAAAATAATAAATAAATTAAATACTAAACACATTAAAATTCACTTTAGTTATTCCACATTAATTTTTATTTTTGTATACAATAAATGTGGAATAAGTTAAAGTGAATTTTAATGTGTTTAATGATGAATTTCCACCAAGAGACAACAATCGTGAGTATTCATTCCCTTTTGACCCAATGGTTTTTTCAGGACAACTTGACAGGCGGTGAGCCCGTTGCCGTCTTTAGGTCCAAGCCAACATAGGTAATGTGTACATAGGTTTTGAAAAAACTCATTGGTATGAGCCTGCCACCTGGGGATTGAACTCGGGTCTATTGGCTAGAAATTCTGACCACTGACTATTACACTACAAACATTTTTACTACTATTTTAACATACTTACTAACATTTTTGCAATTACATCTGTAGCGTGTTAAAATTGGGTGGAAATTTAAATAAAATTACAAACTATTTTTACTTCATGACGTCTCAGATGCTTTACAGCATCCGTGGTGGACAGACAGACAGACATGGTGGACATTACAGGGGACAGAGGTCTTAAATGTCCCGCTGTCATTGTTACCTTCGGCGAAATGTATGTTTGTATGTCTGTCATCCGAAACACGGGAAGTAAAAATAGTTTGTAAAAAATGTAATAAAAAAAGCTATAAAAGCCGAAAATCGTTTTATTTCCGATGTGTAATCTTCACGTCAATACAAGAAATCATTATATATTTGCCTGTCAAATTATCTTAGAACAGCTATCACCTCTTTTTAGGTATGTAGTTAAATACAAAAAGGTAAAATAGGGTGAGTAAAGATGTGCTAGAAGCAGGTGTACCTGCTTATGTTCCAGCACATGATATGTACCTGATTAAGTAGGTTCCCAAATTGGAAGATATTTATTTAAATATGGTGTGCGGATTTAATCTTTTCTTATGAAAACCTAGATTTCTTGTAGGAAAGTCATCTGGAGTGTATTATATAATTTAAGCTTGTCGTTAATCTTAAATTAACTATAACGCTAGTATAAAAATATATAGAAGTCACGATAGCCGAGTGGTTGGGTGGTTAGAATTTCGAGTAGAGAGACCCGAGTTCGATCCCCTGGTGGCAGGCCTGTACCAATGGGCTTTTCAAAAACTTATGTACGAATTACATCGTTGGCTTGGACATAAAGACGGCTAAGGGCTCACCATCTGTCACGTAGTCCCGAAAATATCTTCGGTGAAACGTGGGTCAAAGGGACTTAATTGTCTAGAGTAGACCTCCGTCCTGTATTGGGAATTGCGTGAAGATATTTAGTTAATTTATTTTTCTAAATATTTTAGAAAAAGCTTTTGGTTAATCTAAATTTATTAGAGTTTTAATAAATAAACCTATTTTAAGGTGAGCGGTAAATCGATTATGAGTTATTAATGGCTTTCAAGTGTGCGTCGAAATCTGTGCGTGCATTCTTGCTTGTCACTCTCAGCGAACTCATTCTTGCATCTCAGCGAACTCATTCTTGCATCTCAGCGAACTCATTCTTGCATCTCAGCGAACTCATTCTTGCAACTCAGCGAACTTATTCTTGCATCTCAGCGAACTCATTCTTGCATCTCGGCGAACTCATTCTTGCAACTTAGTGAACTCATTCTTGCATCTCAGCGAACTCATTCTTGCAACTCAGCGAACTCATTCTTGCATCTCAGCGAACTCATTCTTGCATCTCAGCGAACTCATTCTTGCAACTCAGCGAACTCATTCTTGCATCTCAGCGAACTCATTCTTGCAACTCAGCGAACTCATTCTTGCATCTCAGCGAACTCATTCTTGCATCTCAGCGAACGCGCACAGCGCGATCGGCGCCCGTACACCCCACGCGCTGCTCGTATCTCTATCCGCTTATTCCCCGCTCAGTTCGTTTCTTGTTGCCAAAGTCGGAATACGTATTATCATGGAGTGGAGAGGCGAAAATTATTTAAAAATTGACAAACTAGGATATGCAATATGGAAGCGAATGGAACTGCTTGAAAATTTCATGTGTGCACTGCGCGAGCCTTGCGAGTTATGCTAAAGAGCTCCCAACAATTGTGTCAACTGCACGCGTGCAGCGCGCGAGTCGGCGCATTCTCTAAATTTGGACACACCATTAAATAAAGCACTGCATGCGCATGTAATGCACATGTAATATTATTCTATTATGTATTTTTTACTTGTAATATTAATTACTAATTACACTTATAAAAATATTTAAAAAAATGTTTTTTTTTTTATTGGGTACAGTTACATGCTTTGTTTCAGTATTCTTTGTAAATTATTGAAAACGGGTGTCTTTTTTAGGTCATTTTGACAATGATGAAACGGACTACAGGGGTGGAAGAGGTGAACGCGGCAGAGGTCGAGGGCGGGGCCGAGGTGGGGGTGGGGGTCGAGGTGGTAGGAACAATGATGGAGAGGAAAATAATGAAAATGGTGGTGGTGACGAAGCTAAAAAACCACCTGTTACTTATGTTCCACCACAACCTACTGAAAATGAACAAGAAATTTTCAGCAGTACTATTAGTTCAGGAATCAATTTTGATAAATTTGACTGCATTGCAGTTAAAGTAAGTATTATTATTTTTTTAAGTCAATATTGTATGATGGAATGGACTCTGGCATCTGTGTAAAACAAAAGTTATTTCAGTGTAGCTAGATGCAATGAATTGATTAACAACCAGGAAAATTACTTAAATCTTAAATTCACCAGCTTTTCTATATTTGAGATTAATTTTTATTCCCAATAATAATTACTGCAAAAATTTGATTTTACATACAAAAATATGTCTTTTATGATAATAAATAAATATTTAATGTGTTTTAATACAGGTGAGTGGTGAAAATCCGCCAATGCCAATAGAAACTTTTGAAACTGCAAGCTTGCGCAAATATGTTTTGGATAATATTCTGAAATCTGGCTACAAAAAACCAACTCCCATACAAAAACACGCTATTCCAATTATTATGTCGGGTCGTGATCTCATGGGCTGCGCACAAACAGGCTCAGGGAAAACGGTAAGTGTTCACAAAATTTAAATGTATGTAATAATTATATATATATATATATATATATATATATATATATATATATATATATATATATATATATATATATATATATATATATATATATATATATATATATATATATATATGTCGTAACTGCACATATTAGTACTCTTGAACCAAAGTACACCTTATTTCTGTAAAAATAAGAGAATATTTTTATTTGTTTAACCACAATTATAGCTATGTTAATCATAAAATGCTTTTGTTTCAGGCTGCTTTTTTGTTACCTATAATAAATACACTCCTTCAAGATGTTAAAGACCTTGTAGTTAGTCCAAACGCTCAACCCCAGGTTTGTTTTACAAATTGTAATCATTACTTACCTACACATTGCTTTTAGAAATCTCTGTTTATTATGGTTTTTATTATACTTCTATTTTCAAACAGTGCTTTTAATTTTTAGGTTGTAATATTGTCGCCTACTAGGGAATTGACATTACAAATTTTTAATGAAGCAAGGAAATTTTCTTACGGGTCTATATTGAAAGTAGCAGTGGCGTATGGCGGGACTGCAGTCCGCCATCAAGGTGATAATATTTCTGTAAGTTTCCACTTTATGTATTTGGAATAGTAACATTTATGGATACATTTTTCAGTAGCATTTAATGTCAAAATACTTAAATATATGCAACTGTTGTAACTGATATATTATTTTATTTATTAAATAAAAACTATAAAATCCTTATTCGTCTAAAGGAAATAATTGTATAACAACAAATTATTATCACAACTATTTTTAACAAATCTGAATGATAGAGAATATTATGTCACTAATGTCTTAATGAATATTTTTTTTTAATTGTTTTAGAGAGGATGTCATATATTAGTCGCAACACCAGGACGCCTCCACGATTTCGTGAACCGCAAGCGAGTATCGTTTGAGAGTGTGCGTTTTATTGTATTGGATGAAGCAGATCGCATGCTCGACATGGGTTTTATGCCAACTGTGGAAAAAATGATGGATCATCCCACTATGGTTCCCAGTGTGAGTATTTTATAATTTTTATGTCGACTACCTTTGAGTAAAAGAGGGTAAGGTACCACTGCTAATTTAAACAGGATATAACTTCATTATTTTTATGGATATTCTTTTCTTGTATTTCAGTGTTTGAAAAAGGGTTACCAACTTATTTTAGGGGTTCTGTGTAGAGTACAGAGTAGTAGGTTTTTCATTTTGCATTTTAGAAACAGACATGATAGATACGATACAGATAATTTATACCTTTTCATTGAAACAAATTTCGCACCTTAATTCCCCTAATCTTTCTGGTAAACTTTGTTAATGGTAGTCGGGAAGACTATAATGTAGTACTGTTTATTCAAAATGTTTTCAGTTTATTTTAGATGCCTATGAAACTCATTGTATTAGTACCAAAATCGGGGTTTCAAATATTTCTCATTACTGGATGTAGGTACTGATCCAAACAATATTGGAAATCTTCTGATCACTATTAGTATATTTAGGCATTGCGGTAAGAAAAATAGTGAGTTCCATTATCCAAAATAATTTCAAACTTCTTATTCCTAGTGGGGATTTTTATTGTTGAAACTTTTAGATTCTTGCCTCATTATATTTCCAGTAGGAGATAAAGCAAATCGATTTTTCATTGCTTCAATTATTTACGGTCAAGTTTGAACCTACTATTATTATTATATTATTTGGTTGTTTAGGGTGAACGTCAAACTTTGATGTTCTCTGCAACATTCCCAGAAGATATTCAACACTTAGCTGGTCGTTTCCTCGACAACTATCTATTCATTGCGGTTGGTATAGTCGGTGGAGCCAGTACCGACGTGGAACAAATATTCTATCCAGTCAGCAAATATGATAAGCGGAACATGCTTAAAAAACTTATTGAAGAAAATGGTAAGATTTCAAAATCAATTACGGAATCCCTAGCCCCGCGCTTTTCTCTGGCTCAGTCTATTAAATTATTGTTGATGTTCATAGGAACTGTTATTAAATTTGTTAAAAATAGAAATCTTCGAAGCATAATAAAAAACTAATAAAGGTGTGTGCAATACACACTCTATAGAAGTGAAACTTCAGTAAATCGACAAAAGAGTGGGATAAATATATATAACAAGGGTAGGATAATTACAAAGTTTATTTATAAAATAGTATGTATATTACTGCTTCATTCTTTGCCTATTGCATCCTACACATTTTTGTATTTGTGTCTCTTATCTGTCGTTTTTTCCGTTGCATCCGGTTTGAAATCACAACAATTCTAAAGAAGTTTCACTTCATAATATTTTCACTCTTCCCAATATTGGTGTAGACATACATCCATAGAATTAAGGTTAATTAATTTATGTGCATAATGTGAATACTAGGAACATTCACCAGCTTGTAACACTGGTTACTTGATGACTGTCAGAGATTGAGTAACTCATTTATAGGGTGGTCGTTTATAAGCGTCTACAAAGTAAATCTGCAAAGCATGCCTTTTAACTGGTTTGAGAAATTTATTAAAGATAACCGAGTAGATAAAGAGAAGTCACGATAGCCGAGTGGTTCGGTGGTCGGAATTTCGAGTCGCGAGACCCGAGTTCGATCCCCAAGTGGCAGGTACCAATGAGTTTTTTTTATCGTACCAATGAGTTTTTAAAAAACTTATGTACGAATTATATCGTTGGCTCGGACATAAAGGCGGCGACGGGCTCACCACCTGTCACGTTGTCCCGAAAATATCTTCGGTGGAAAGTGGGTCAAAGGGACTTAATTGTCTAGACTAGACCTCTGTCTACCCCTGTATTGGGAATAGCGTGTCTATATTTATTAAAGATAAATTTTATAGGAAGGGTTATTAAAATATAAATGAATATAGTAATGACATTAACCCCTGGGAAGGAGATCGCCCCCTTGGGAGATGACTCACAAGCTATAAGTATCTAGAAAAATCATATCATATTTTGTAAAAATGAGGATACCTACGGAGTTTATTTCGCCTGTTTCATCGTTAGAGAAACCTCATTAAGAAACGGTGGTAGATTATAAAATAGATTAAATTATTTGATTTGGTTATGTCTCTTCAACGAACCTTTCACCGAACCTTTTTTTTATTTGATTTCATGACTAAATAAAAGGTGAAATTATAATAATTATTTTTTATATTGCTAAATGTTGTTTTTTAATTGCTTTCAGATGGTAAGCGTGTTTTAGTATTTGTAGAAACGAAACGTAACTCGGATTTTATAGCTGCGATGTTGTCGGAGCAACAGATGCTGACGTCGTCTATTCATGGCGATCGCATGCAAAAAGAACGAGAAGAAGCATTATATAACTTTAAGAGTGGCCGCCATTGCATTCTTGTTGCTACCGCGGTAGCTGCAAGAGGCTTAGGTTAGTTTATCTTAATTTGGTCATGATTTTGTCGTACAATTTACTTAGTTTGGTCAGTTCATTTTAATTTAATTAAATCAGTTTATTGAACATGACATTTAACATAGTTTTTTTTATATTTCAGACATTAAAAATGTTGATATTGTAGTTAACTATGACCTACCAAAAAGTATTGATGAATATGTGCATAGAATTGGTCGTACAGGACGTGTCGGAAATAGGGGCAAGGCTGTTTCATTCTTTGATGCTGACCAGGTAACTATTCTATTCAGTAAAAAATTTCAAACTGTATTTGGCATTCAGACAGACATTAGCCATAGTTTTTAAGAGTGCTAATTTTGATTAAAGCAAACTATTTAAAAAGAAGAAGATACAGGTAACTTGTCGTCGCTGAGGATTAAGTTGGAATTGCCTCATAGCACATAAATATGCTGGCTGTATACCCTCTAAATTAGAAAAAAACAGTTACACTGTCCTCCGAGGCACCGGTTACCACCACTCTCTTACTGGTTTCTGCACTTAGAATTTCTTACAACAAAATATATGTTATTATATAATTATATAAATATACATACTAATGTGATACAATATATACATACATATAATAGAATAGAATACCTTCTACAGATTTAAAAATCTTAATCTTCTCCATCATCCTTATTTTATTGTTTAATTTTATTTAGTTGGAACTTATTAAATTATGTTGGAGTTAAATTTATGGTGGAACTTATTCTTCACAATTTTTTGTCAAAACATGAAGAAAACCTGATACCACCATTAAAGTGCAAGCTGCAGCTAATTGAAAAATCAAAGAACAGCTTAGTATGAGTACAAGGTGAGTTTTGGTTTTTTTTTTTTAAATTGCATTCTGATGCCAACAGGATCAAGCGCTAGTAGCCGATTTAGCGAAGATTTTGCGCCAGGCGAACCAGCCTGTGCCAGACTTCTTGCAAGGTGGAGGCACAGCTACCTATAAAGGCAATGAATATGGAGGCAGTGATGTTAGGGTATGTACAATCTCAAATATTATCACTCCATAAAACTATTTTTACACATGTTGACTACCAGTGAAGCAGTGACTCCACCTACCAAATTGGAATTTATGGTTAATGGCTATGATGTGTCTGGTTTCTATATTTTATTTGCTTTCTTACAACTAGGGCCCAGCTCCTCTCCTACCATTAACCCCTACATATTACAGAAGGTCCTGTGCTTAAAACCTCAAGATAATATTACTAACATTATAAGAAACAATTTCTTCATCTTATAATTTATCAGATTCAACTTTGATTTAATATTTATATTAATTATTTAGTAAATATTTTGATATACAGTAATATCATTTGTAGGATATAATAAAATTATGACAATTGTAAAGTAAATGGAAAAGTTATTATTACAATAGTATTAACATTTGGAAAATTATAGTTGTTTGTATGCATTATCATAATCATTAATCACAATTAACTACAAGATTTCATCTGTACTATTTGTGCTACTAGAAGCTTCTTCAGTTGAAGTTGAAATAGTCTGTCTTTGACTTCCTCCAACTCAATCAATTGAAAAAGACTATAGCTAAAATGAAAAATCTTAATTCTGTGAATGTAGTTAGACTAAAATAAACTGAATACTGCAATTAAAATTGAAAATATATATAAATAAATAGGACGACATTTACACTGTGATAATATAGATAACACCTAGAATAGACAATAATAGATAATGTCTTTCTGCGATATTTTATTTGTTTATTATAATAACAATTTGTACATTTAAATTATTTTAAATATATTGGTGTAAATGACTCCTTCATTTAAGTACCAACTTTTTGCACAGACATGAAAATAAAGGGGACAGATGTAAGTATTCCTGTAAACATTAGTACAACTTAGTAAATAAAAAAAAATACAAATCAAATTTACAAATTATTTACACTAAGGTGTAGCAATGTTTTATTATAGAAGTGGTATGAAAAGTAATTTTTAAAAATGCTTGGTCATGAAAAAAAATCAACATTTTTAATTTACTGTCCGTGTTACTTTTCCCATTTTCTCTTATTTGTATAAATTTTCGGAAATAATAATAAATGTTTTATCCCTAATATTTTTCTTAATATAAATTAGAGAAAAAATTATTTATTTTTATGAAATATTATGCACCCTTCAGGCAAAATAAGGTGATAGATGTTCAGTGATGTCCATATAAAATTGCTCTTTTCTTATTTCAGAAATTAAACGCGGACCCGGAGTCCGAAGAGGAATGGTAGTTACAGTTTACTAACTACCGTTTTGAAATACAACTGTTTGATATTTGATTTTAATTGTGCACCTTGTGATGCTTGTATTGTCTTTGGTGCTTACGCTCTAAAGAGTGTCGATGATTTGATCAAAATAAAGGTTTAATATTTTTGCCCAAAAACTAACTAACAAAGACTGCAATTAATTGTGACAAGTATTTTAGTTTTAAGTTAATTAGTACAAACTGCACTACGTTTAGTGCCCTATATAAAAGTAAAGTATGTATGCAGTAATAACTATTGTAATAAGAAGTAGTTGATACATCATATTGTTGTACTTAAGAATCCTAGAACTTGATTTTTTTTCATCATTTCATTAGTTTTTATTGAATTTGAAGTTACTCATTTGTTTTTTGTTTTCTTTTTTTATAAGCACATATATATCATACTTTTAAGTCATCATTAAAGCAACCTATGTTTATAAAGATCTGTGATGTTTAATATAAAAGTTGCTCAGTTTAAATTTTATTATAGTTACTGTCAAGATAATTTCAATCGTTAATTTCTTGATTCCCAAGTGATTTATAATTGTTTACAACTCAAGGTGTTACATTCACAGCTTTTCAGAAAAGCTGTGAAACTTTAACACTCTTTATATAATTTTAGCTCAAAACTTGCAGAGTAAAATTTTATAACAAGTAACAAAAATGTCACTTCAACTAACATTATCAAAGAATCTCTCTTAGTGACTTTTCGGTTTGCCGTGAGATGTAGGCATGTGTTACAAACAAAAATGGTTACAGTAAAATAACCGAAGCTAATAATTATAATGTTAAGCTGTGATTATTATTGTTAGTAGTTAAATTTGTTTTAGTTATCATTTGCCATAACTGCAATGGTTCAAAATATTCTTTACATTTTAAGAATTTGTTGGGAATTTATTTCTGATGTAGAAAAAAAAACCATATATATTTAAACATTATGTTAACTCATACCGGAATGATAACTAAAGTCAGGTTATAATGATGATGCTGTTTGCTTTATTATAGTACATTATGTACTTGTTGAAATATTTTTTTTGCAAAAAAAAAAAGACCACTATTAGTGTTAGTACATAGTATATAAGTCTTTGGTTTCAGTTATAACTAGTAAGTAATAAATTAGGTATGGACTCTCAAGAAAAACAATTTTTTATTTAGCTTTTGATTTAAGCTGCAAACCTGAGAAGGCTTTTTTTAACACCCCTCACTTCTTCCTTGTAGTCCGTTACAACACCTCGCCTGCTGCTATTTAGCGTCAAGAAGTTGCTTTCTGAAGACCTATTTATAAACATAGCATACAGTATATTTGTTACATAATTTCATCTTATTATCATCATTTTTTATTTAATAATATTTTTAACTTCTACATACGGTGTGTTTATTTAAAGAAGGTACGAAAATGAGGTATGTTAATTTGAAATAACAAAGTTGTTGTTTTATTCAATTTTATTTTTTTAATCTACGTTCACCTTTTACGACCTACCTTTGGGAAAGGTATTGTAAGAGGCGATTACGGACAAATCCTGACAATATAACTAGTGAAAAGTACTCCTTATTTCATTACCAAAGAATAAAAGACTACGTGAGACTTGTACGTACCCGTAAGCAACGGTAGACTGAATAGCTCTGTCCATCTACGTTGATCGCAGCGTGTCGGTTGCACGATACACACACATATATATATATATATATATATATATATATATATATATATATATATATATATATATATATATATATATATACATCTATATATATATATATATATATATATATATATATATATATATATACATACACACACACACACAAATGGGTTGTATGCCCCTATAGGCATGCGTGGTATCTTCAGCTCATTAGCATGGCATTAATTAAATTTAATGTTTACGGCATGTAAAGTCTTATTTTTTAAATACAGCTGGTGCTATATGTAATAAGTCGTTCTAAGAATATGCCACTCTGGCTTCCGGGAGGGTGTAGTAAGAATAGACCGAGGGAAAAGCACTGAAAATGCTATTGACTACCGTCAGTTGGATAACAATCTCGAAAAATAAATACAAATCCGTGATAAAGCAGTCCGCGGTGATGGGAAGAAGCGTCTAAGATGCCGAGGTCTGTGGTACTACGTAGTACTAGAACTACGATTGCCTATCTGCTTACCAAGTGTTCTGAATATGGCAAAATTCCCCTTATTACTCACGTAATAGTTACCATTCTCTTTGCCTTACGCGAGAGGCTTATGTCCAGCTGTGGACGTTTACAAGTGTAACTGTCCAAAATACTTCTTTGCTTATATTGTTCAATCTATGTCGATTTTTACATTGAACAATAAATATATAAATGTTTTCACGCAATTCCCAATACAGGGGTAGACAGAGGCTTAGTCTAGAGAATTAAGTCCCTTCGACCCACCTTCCACCGAAGATATTTTCGGGACAACGTGACAGGTAGTGAGTCCGTCGCCGTCTTTATGTCCAAGCCAAAGATAAAATTCGTATATAAGTTTTTAGAAAAACCACGAGCCCTGCTACCTTTGGATCGAACTCTGGTCTCTTAACTTGAAATTCCGACCACCAAACCACTCTGCTATCGTGATATATATAGAGAAATATTAAATGTTTTCCTGCGTTAACTTCAAAACTACGGTGCACAGCTAGTAGACAATAAATTTTATCACAGACTGAAACATCTATTTTATTGATTTATGAAAACAAAAAGATCACATCTGTGTTCTTAACACTAGGGTAGTAGAGAGGGTATCTGCCGGGTTCGACTGCGATAGTCGTTTCGTTCCAGATTTTATCCCCAGAGCATATTTTGAGACTTGGAAAACTAAATGGTAAGACGCTCTTTCTCATGAATATTGAATTAGAGAGTACCCGATTTAATTTTAATTTATATAACCACATCATTATAGTGACTGTTATATAGTATCCTGAACGATTTAGGCCACAGCGACTTTGGCTATTGCGAGCGTCGTTCGTGTGCTCCCAGGTGACTGACGTAACAGATTTTTGCGCTGAACGTGCGAGCACATTGAGTGCAAGTCAGTTATACATGTTAAATATAAGCATGCGGTAGTATTCATGTACTACGGAATTTATCCCTTCCGAATTTTCATTGATTTTCTGGATAGTGTAAGCATTCTAAATTTGTCAGTACCATGATCTTTCATGCATAATATCACAGCAATTATAGTGTTTTAGGGTTGAACTGGACTAAATTTTGTCGGCCCCAGTTCGAGATTTTTCCGGTTTGTTCCGGTACTCGTCGACGTGTTCCCGAGAAATATTGGCACGGCCGGTGTATAAGGCATCACCAGTGCTGTCGTCTGTATAGCAATAAATTTTTTTGTTATAGAAAAGGGAGGCAAACGAGCAGGTGGCACACGTGATGGTAAGTGATTACTGCCGCTCATGAACACCCTCAATACCAGAGGCATAGCAGATGCGTTGCCGGCCTTAGAGTGCCCCCCCCCCCCCTGAATTGGGCCTCCGGTTATCTGCACCCACCAGACGAAATGCAGAAGTTTGTTAGACTTCTACTTCACGCCGGTATTCTGTGAGGTCGTGGTTCTTCCCCGGTCGAGCCGGCCCATTCATGCAACAACAAAAGCTGATGCGTGGCTCTACCACTAAACGAAATGTTACTAATTTGTAATAAATCGTTGATATGCAGAAGAAACAGGGTTGGCGATAGTACACAGCCTTGTGGGACACCAGCATTCACAGTACGAGCATGCACCGTCAACTAAGACCTTGATGCTCCGGTCTGTGAAAAAACTAGTGACCCAGTTGAAAATTTCTCGGGAAGCCCATATGACGGAATCTTCGAGAGAAGCGTTTTGTGCCATACTACTACTACTTTCGCTATATCCAAACTAACTGCCAGGGCCTCACCCTTGCTCTCTACTGCCTCCGCCCATCGATGAGTGAGGTACACAAGAAGATCACCAGCTGAGCGACTCCGACGGAAGCCGTACTGGCGGTCACTAATCAACTGGTGTGGAACACCTCTAAGCACCTCAAGAGCTAGAAAGAAATATTAATAACAGGGGGGATTCCATCGGGCCTACTCAACTTTTGAATGTCCAGGGAGAGGAGTGCTATGCGCACTGAGCTCTGAATAAATCGGATGCCGGTGAGTTCCCCCTGTTATCGAGGGTCGAGTTGGACGCAAAAAGAGAACCTAGAAGATCGGCTTTCTCCTTTGCGTCATGGGCCAGCGACGACATGAGCAAGTGATGGCTAAATTCTCTTGGACAGCCTGGGCGTGGGACCGGAACCATGATATTGTAACTATGGCAATAAAACAAGTAATTTAAGACATCATGTCATTTATTAACAATATATAGTAGGTCAACTTTCTTAACAATATATAAAGTATTATAAAAACACATATGGTTAAAATGTCATGTAAGTACTTTTTAATCACGCCTCCATGCCAAACCTTAACTTGAAACTTGATTAAGATTAACCAATTAACGTCGTTTTACAAATATATCACAGAAATGTATTTATATTATATACAGTATTATTTGATCATATTCCCAAAAACCTTTATTCGACTGTGGCTCACTTTAGACTCACGCCTTCACATTTTGAAGTTTAATTTTACGCTTGAGAGGTACGGTCGGAGACACATCGTTATTTTCTTTTACTTTGCATTGAAGGCTTCCGCTATCGTGAAATCATATCGTGAATTGAAATGTTTGTGCTTATGATGTGTTTGTGCAATGAAAATGTTTTGGCTTAAATGTTTGGCTGCCAACACGTGGAGGTTAAAACGGCACTAGATATCCTATGGGAAGTGATCAGTACTCGCTTTTGCTTTGGACTTAGACCAGGCGATTCTTCCTCCGCTGTTCCAAATCCCTCTTACATAGGGTATGAAATATAATAACATATAGGTATAAGTATAACTTATAATACAAAATATGCGTCATTAAGTATACATAAATATTGTACTTTATACAAGTTCATCTTTATATTTTTAGAGTAATATGATAGCACAGGTATGCAATACTTTATTATTTTCACATACTGGTAAAATTCATATTAATTATAGATATATTGATAGTCGTTTACTAAAATAAGGCTTACAGATGATCAACGCCTAGTATACAGTAAATACGTTATTATTTAAAAATAGAGTAAAATTTTAACGAGTTACTAGGAAAACTCATAAAATGGAAGCATAAGTAATTTACGATTATAAAGGCCAGTCTATTTAAGTAACATAAGGCGAGGCATGTGATGTCGGGGCACAAAACTTGAAATTACACAGTTTAGGTATGATTTATGTTACTACAATTAAGGACGCACCTTATTTTTATTTCAAATCACTTGGTATATTTTATTCTTAAGGCTTTATTAGGACTAACTATAGTAATGATATCACAGTTTATTGCAATCTACTCAAAACATTGTGCATTTACTTTAACCAGAACAAGTTACACAATAATGATAATTTCAAAATATATTTTATACTAGGAAATTATAACATGCATTTATGATTAAAATATATTGAATCGAACCTCAGTCAATGCTAAATAAGTTTTACTCAATAATAATATTAAAACAATACATCAAAATACCGTGTGATATTATTAAAATGACTACTAATACCTGTTATAATTATATATAAAAGATTGTCATCTCATCACATATTAGGCGCCTTATTCTGGCAAAGAGCGATACAATGTCGCCGGTGCATTCCATGCGTAGTACTGAACAAACCTGCAGAGAAAGGTGTAATTAATTTCTAATTAATTAGAATGCGCAAATAAAGCGCGATACTTAAGCACTGCTGCTTGTCATTTTGGGTCTTGTATCGAGCAGTTTATTCAGGTCTCCGGTCTATCCTCACTGCTGCTGAAAGATTAGAAGCCTTGCCTTTAAGACACCAAACGTCAAGTTCAAAAAGAGCAATCGGTTCTTAGCTCAAAACTACACGATATTCGGATTATTTAATTGAGATTCTCTAATTTCACTGGACGGAGTAATAAAAGATATAATAAATATTATAAAAATAAAAATTTATAGCTGTAAACTTTTGTTGCTAAATAATTTTTTTACTTATTTACTACAGTATTTGTGTTTAATATTCCAAAATTAACGTGAGGCGAAACCAGTCGGTAAAATAATAGTGATCATATAAAAGTTAATGCACAAACCAGAAATAATAATAATAGGTCGCAAGTATTAGTAAAATTATATACGCAAAAAGTAAAATTATGTGTTCTGTTTTGTGGTATTCTGTTAGGTTTGCCGATTGCGTATAGGGTTGTCTCTATACTAACAATAACAAAGTATGGAAGAGCGTACGTCTGGTCCCAATTTTAAAATATTGTTTAATAAGTAAAGATCATCAGCATAGACCACCCTTCAACGTTTTAGCTCAGTATTAAAAATAACTTAGATTCTCAATCATCCGAAACTCAAAGCAAATATTTTTATGCATTACTCATTTCAGAAGTGATAGTCACATTGAATTGCTTTTGGAAAGTTTTATCGTAATGTAACGTGTCAAAAAAGAAGCATATATTTGTATACGATTTTGGCCATAATAAACCAATTTTATTTTTTTTGAAACAATTCTGTGTAGCCCACAAAATTATTGATAGCTTTAAGTAATAATATCAAGTCATACATAGGCGATATGAAGATGGAAAAGTACTAGTGGTTGCCGCATTTTCTGAGATCCAAACTTATTTTGTTTTCAATATTAATAAATAAATATATAGGGTCACATCACATACATTGCTTCGATTCGAAAATAAGCAGGTTAGGCATTTGTGTTATGGATTCAGAATCAACGAAGGCACCACAAACATCTAAACATAGTAAAATTAGATTCCGAGAATCGAACACGAAATCTTAGATTTGGCGATATCTTGAAAATCACACTTATTAACGGAGGTCGTCAATTATTAGCAATATCTTCGAGTTTTAAACATATTTCCCTTATTTATTTACGAGTACATTCCAACAAGAAATAGACGAAATATATGTCTGAATGTCAATATATTAGACTTCGGGGTGCATTGAACAATGATAATGCTATAAAGCTCTAGAGCGATGAAGCCTTCTTATAGGTAGTAGTTGCTACATCACTATTTTAGTAGGATTCTTTGTTCTGAGCATAACAATTTTTATGCGCTCAATCTCTTGCGTCATGAAAGTAAATTCTGAAATTTTGTTATTCCGATATTTTTTTGATATTATTACTATGATATCGAATTAATCTACTCTATCTTATCGTCTACTAACTAAATCAGCCAAAAGTGAGGAGGGCAATAGCGAGAAAAAATGAAATTTTAAAGAAAACTATAAAGTACTGTATAATAAATCGAGAAATTTCTTAATTTCACTAATACTCCCAATTCAATTACCAATATTCTTTCCACCAAATTCCTTCCTCTGGGTGTTGAAAGAAGCAAGACTATTGTGAAAAATACCAAATTAAACAGACTAAAAACTTCGTCTAAGGTCCGAGCGGTCTGGTATAACCACCAACCATATGCTTGTCAAATGTGGATGATTATGGACTCAATTCGGGAGAATTTTGGTTAAGTCGTGGTTGCAACACACAGGTTATTAAGGTGTGTGTAACTTTTAAACTTACCCCAACAGCACGACGCAGACTGCAGTTAGCCCACCACTGACCAAGTAAATTGTCCCAGGGAAAGTCGACAGAGTGGCGACGTATATTGAACTGCAAATTACTGGTGCTACTAACGGACACAATCCTTCTATAGCGCATATCATTGCAAATACTTTCGCAACGTCCTCAATTGGCAACATTTTAGCCAGGAATGATCTGATTAATGGTCCAGACAGGCCTTTAAAAATTGATACTGAAATACCTAAAATGAAAACATAAATAATCTAAGCTTTTTTTAGGCATGGGAAGAAGAAGATTATAAGCCAACTTTTAAGTTGTTTGGGATTAGCAATCATATATATACATAGTCAGGTCATAAGTATTGTCACACAGTAAAAACTTTTCTTTTAGAATGCTGGCCACAAAAAAGTTTATTGAATTCGAATTTCGAATTGTTCATGAAAATAAACATACATACTTTTTAGAATTTTACTCATTTTTAAATATGGAGTGGACGCTTAAAGAAGACCGTGTTGCAGTTATTGCGTTGCATCGTTGCGGTTACGCGCCAATTCAAGTTTTTGACATACTGAAAAATTTGAATATAACCAAAAGATTCGTTTATCGTACCATCAAACGATACAATGAAGACTCTAGTGTAGATGACAGGTCAAGAAGTGGTCGCCCTCGGTCTGTTAGGACTCCAGCAGTGATAAAAGCTGTGAAGGCTCGAATTCAAAGAAATCCCAAACGTAAGCAGAAACTGTTGGCCCTTCAGATGGGGTTAAGCAGAACCACGGTGAAAAGGGTGTTAAATGAAGACTTAGGGCTTCGGGCATATCGAAGAAAAACAGGACACTGTTTGAATGCTCATCTAATGCACCTGAGACTGAAGAGATGCCGCGCTTTGTTTAAGCGGTACGCGGGGAAAAAATATCGGGAAATATTTTTTTCGGATGAAAAATTTTTTACCGTAGAAGAGAGCTACAACAAACAAAATGATAAGGTGTACGCACACAGTAGTGAAGAAGCGAGCAACCGTATTCCGCGTGTCCAACGAGGTCATTTTCCATCCTCGCTCATGGTATGGTTGCGAGTTTCTTATTGGGGCTTAACAGAGGTACATTTTTGCGAGAAAGGTGTAAAAACGAATGCAGTTGTGTATCAAAATACAGTCCTGACGAACCTTGTGGAACCTTTTTCTCATTGCACTGAACAGGCACTGGGTATTTCAACAAGATTCGGCGCCAGCTCATAGAACGAAGAGCACACAAGACTGGCTGGCGGCGCGTGAAATCGACTTCATCGGGCACGAAGACTTAACCTACTTCAGTCCAGATTTGAATCCGTTAGATTACAAGATATGGCAACACTTGGAGGAAAAGGCATGCTCAAAGCCTCATCCCAATTTGTAGTCACTCAAGACATCCTTGATTAAGGCAGCCGCCGATGTTGACATGGACCTCGTTCGGGCTGCGATAGACGACTGGCCGCACAGATTGAAAATCATGGAGGTCATTTTGAATAAACTTTAGTGTCATAAGAATCTATGCTTTATTAAGTTCATTTTGGTATATAAATAGTTACATAATGAAAAAACTTGTTTTAATTACTTTATGTTAAACATGTGACAGAATTTATGACCTGACTAGGTATATCCTATCTTAACTGAATACTATTGTAGAGTTTAAGTAAGAAAAAATATACTTACTTAAATACATCTGCCAAGTAGTCACGATAAATGCTTTTATGATAAACTCTGCGAAGGCTGACAAAAATGCCACAGTAGCTAACACTAAGTCGCTTATGGGGAGTATTTTCTGCAAAGCTGAAACTCCCAAGAGGCTTCCCAAGAACATTAACGCTGTACTAATCGCAGAATACGTATTGTAATCTTGTAATGCCCAATTTAACTTTTCCCTGGAATATTGGTACTCAATTCCACTAACACCATAAAGAAGAAAAATAGACAACGCCTTTGCAGCAGTAAGTAGAATTATTTGATTTCTTCCGTGATTAGGACGCTCTTTGAAACATTCGTTAACCAACTCCTTCACGTGAAGCCAGTCTAATACTTTACAAAAACCTCCCTGAAAACAAATAGGTAATTCAGACGAATGTTAATTAAAATAGAAAAAAGAAAGCATAAAAAATCCGGCCAAGGTCAGTTAATGTTAGCATGCGAGGTCGTCAATTATAATAAATAGGGTAACGGATAGTGAACTAATGAACACAAAAGTTAAGGTACATGGACTGGATGCTTAAAAAATACAATAGCTATTGACAGATTGCGTACAGAAAAATACTAAATCAAAATATTATCTAAGAACGGACAGAAAGGTGTGAGTTGTATGGGTATCGGAATAATTAGCTTAGGCTTTGCTGAGAAACGTGGTAAATATACGATGTCAAAGGTGTTTCTCTACCTAGGAGTGCCCGAGTCAGTTACACACGCTTAACCACTTTTACTGCCAAATACTAGTTCTAACAATACTGTTTTGTTTCACGATGCCTGAAGATAAGTAATCTTTCAGACAGAAAGGCAGTTTGATGATTGGATACTTTTCCGTTAGCCGGGCGCAATAAAAATCGTCAAATAATATAGAATTACGTATGTTATATAGATATATAAGGACAACATCACATTTATTGCTTTGATCCCAAAGTATGTAATTTAGGCATTTACGGGGTTATGGAATCAGAAACATTCAAGTTACCACAAAGACCCAGACCTGAAAAAATGTTATTTCTACATTACGGGAATCGAACCCGTGTCCTCACACCTGGCGACACCATGGAAACCAGTGTGTACGCCACTTGTCCACGGAGGTATCATATATACATACTATACTATATAATATATACATATAACCAGGCCATATCATACAGTCAATTCCGCCAGATTTCTTCAAATAGTGAGAAGTATGTGCTTATAGGCCATGACATCTACTGTCTGAATTCATTCAAAACAGAGCACGTTTTAGGTAACCTTTTTTTTTACACGCGGAGAAATACGCGGTAAAAGATGGCTGATCACGAGCACGGAGAGGTAATACAGACCTTAAATAGCAATGTGAAATTCAGGGCTAATATAAAAAAGTACCACAATTCAAATGTGGTATATAAATTCAGTAATATAAATAATCCTAAAACATTTACTTAGAGATTGTAAAGAGTCATAAAGGTAACTAATAATATCTGAGGCGTCCAGAAGTACTAGAAAGTGTAATCCCATTTCTCTTTGGATTTGCTAATTTAATTAATTTTGATTTGATTTGACTGTTGCGATAAGTATGACGGCGTCTGTGGAGGAGTGGCTTACGCACCGGTTTTCATGGTGTCGCCATCTCAGAGCTCCAGGGTTAGATTCACGGATGAGTCAATGTCGAAAATCACTTTTTCAATCTTTTTCGGGTCTGGCTGTTTGTGATACCTTGATTGTTTCGAATTCCGTAACACAAGAGTTTTAGATGCTTACTTAAGGATCAGAGTAATGATGTTGAGAGCGATGATATTGATGCTGTCCCTATCTATGTATTTAGAGGAGTAAGAAATACCATGTCACAATTTAACAGTAATAACAGTATACTATATATACATGTATATGTTTAAAAAAAGAAAAAATAATTAGAAATATATATTCCACAAATTGAATAAAAAAAGGTAACAGTAATATCTGCTTTTACATAGCTAAGCACCTTAATATAAATATTAATCCATTGCATCAATAACTATCTACATTTATAAGATACTTATTCATTGTAAAAACAAATACCTGATCCTATTGTATAATATGCATAGCATGGTGTGTATCATCCCAGACAAACTTCCTTAATATTTTATAATTATTGTTGCTTGTTTTTATGCTTTATAACTGTGAAGTTGGGTTATTAATAGAGCATTAAAAAATTCAGTTATTTAGAAAATTATGTATTTTTATGATTATTATTATCAAAAAACATCAAATATAATGAACATGAGAAGCATATTTTAAATCTCAAAGTAATTTAGTGTGTCATATACAATAATCTAATTTGCATTATTCTCACCTGAAGAGCACCAGACAAAGACTCTCTAAGATAAATATTAGAAAATCCATATGCTATTACATTTAAAGAAGCTACAAGGAGCAATAAGTAGACATTTCCTATATGAAGAATAAGATATGTGCTCATTAATGATCCTACTACATTTCCCACTGAGACTGTAGCATCAACTAAAGTCATCCTGCAAAATATAACTGCTTAATCTAAATACATAAAAATATTAATAGAAATAACAATAAGAAAGTAGTATAGATTTTAAATATAAATATTATTAGTATAAATCATAAGCATTACCTAAATGATGTAGAGGCAGTGGGAGTTATGTCACTTACATAACAATATGCGCCTGTAAATAATACTACATAACCGCCAGTTAGAGAGAAGGGTAAAACAGTTAGTATATACCACCAAGGACTCAAATCAAGTAAGGCATAAACGACCACCAGCATAGATGTAAATGTCATACCTAAAATTATAATATTACAAACAATACTAGAATCAACATATTCATTCATGCAAAATCATATATTCTAGCATGCTCAGCAAGCAATGAAAGTATCATTCTGCTTGTAATTACTAACATTGTAAATAAAGAAAATATAAGATATTGGATATAAAAATACTATAACATGAATGATCTATAAAACACAGTTGAATTCTACAGTAGTTGCTGTAATCAAAGAGTATGTTAAACTTTAAATTTAAATAGAATATACAAAGGTATATATAAATAATGTTTTGATAAAACTGCACTGCTAAGACAAATAAGTTTTACATTTAAAAAATTACTAAATTACTTTTTCATTATTGACTAATAATGTATATATAATTTGTAATATTCACCTATATTATATTTTATATAGAAGAAATATAGAATATATAGAAGAATAAGCGAGAAATGATTCTACAATATCACCCAATTTCCTATACCAAGGTAGGCAGGGGTCATGGTGCACATAACCAATGTGCTTGGTTTCAAAGGTTTAGACCAGGAAGTCCTTTTAACTCACTTGTCAATAAAGCTTTTTTGGGACAATGTGACAGGTACCTTCTTCTTAGTTTCCAAGCTTAATGTACAATATAATTTCATACATACATATATTTATCAACAAATAAATAAATATCTTCATACAATTCCCAATACAGGGGTAGTCAGAGGTCTAGATTAAACAATGAAGTCCCTTCGACCCACTTTCCACCGAAAATATTTTTGGGACCACATGACAGGTGGTGAGCCCGTCGCCATCTTTAAGTCCAAGCCAATGATGTAATTTGTGTATTCCTGCCACCTGGGGATCAAACTCTGGTCTCTTGATTCGAAATTCGACCACCCAACCACTTGGCTATTGTGATAAAAGATAAATATGTCATATATATATGTGTGTATATATATATATATATATATATATATATATTTATATATATATAAGAGTTGAGTACAAACATTCATATCATGCAATTTTCAAGCATGCAAATCATGCTCAATTAGAGAAATTTAACTATGCCAGTAACAGTAGTACTACTATTAAACAAAAACTACCATACTATTATAAAAGTAATAGTTTCATAGTACTATAAAATAAAGCATTAACATGAACATCAAAAAAGAGTAAACTTTGCATTACACTAAAATCTAAACTCATTAACATATGAATTAACATTACATTGAAACAACATACCCAATAGTGGCCATACTATCAAAGGTTTCCTTCCATATGTATCTGACCATACTCCAAGAAATATTGAAAGTATAGCAGGGCTTATAGACTCCATTACTATTTTAACAGTTAAAACAAGTGTTGCAAATTTTTGTACATCATCTTCCAACAATTTTGTTGAGTTTGATCTTATAGGAGATAAAAAACCTTTACACTCTTCTACTGTGTGATTTAAAGAATGTACGCAGGTTCGAAAAAAAATAATGTTGCTTACAGCTGAACCTAAAATTGACACTTTTTTTTTAATTTCTTGCAGATTTTTTCATGTATCACAATGTAAAACTATTAAAATTCTATTATTATATTAATATAAAATTAGAGCATAAGATAACATTCTTACCAGCCATTGATAAACCTAACATGCATAAAAATAAAGGAAATTCAATTGTAATTCCGAATGGTCTACCAGGTGGACCTATAATATTAATACTTGGTCTACTTTCCGAAACATGATCTTCGTCGGATGCCATAATTTATTTAATGCTTAAAATAAAATAACTTTAAATAAACTGGAGAGAGTTTTTAATAAACTGGTGTCTGGCGTACAAATTCAATGAATCTGTCGGACTATGTGTATTTGCAGGCTATTTCTTACTATATAGGACAGTTATCAAACTAGTACTAAAACTATTGTAGCACTAATAACTAATTTATTATATATGCACAAAATAACACTTTATGACCAAGGTTCATCACTTAGTAGATAGTAAGTAGACATAAACTCAGACAGAGAATGCCAACTGTCAAATGTCAGTTACTAGTGTCAATGTAATATATTAAAAATATATTAGCGTCAAAAGTAGATATCCCGACCGATTTCGGCCACAGCGACATTGGCTCTATGACTATTACGAGCATCATTTCTGTGCTCGCAACTGATTGCTGTAACGGAGTCTATCGCTGAACGTACGCATAGCAGTATCAGACATCCGGGAGACATGGCCACACCACTTCAGTCGCTCCGTTTCATTTATACACACACACACAGCATTTATAGACCCTCTGGTGATTCCGCCCCAAAACATAAATCGTCTGCATACATCATCTTAGTGATGGTTACATGTGACACTTTGGTATGAACTTTTAGTCTGGCTAGGTAGAATACCCTCAGATAAGTCTGCAAAGCCTTCCGAACTACTACAAATTACAAAACGAACAGAGTTGGAACGAGGACGCAGCTTTGTTTAACGCCGCAGTTCACCGAAAATAACTCTGATTGCTCACCTCGTAAATTGAAACAACAGCGCATGTCATTCGGGCAAAATGTCTTCAGACATGGGTGTCAAGCAGCTTAACTGCTTGACACCCATGTCTGAAGACATTTTTAAAACTTGAGCAAAAACTTCGCCGGGGTAAGTTAACAGGGAAATTCCTCTATAAGAATTACAATCAGCTCTGTTCTTGTATAGTGGACAGATACAAGAGACTTTAAAGTCATCAGGGAAACGTTCTTCGTCCTACATTCGAGTGAACAGTTTCCAAATGGCTTGATGCAATTCTGAGCCACTATACTTTAACAATTCCCCAGGCACATAGTCAACCCCGACCGCTTCGGTGTTCTTTCGTTCCTGTACAGCAATGATGACCTCTTGCAGAGAGAGTGGAATGTCAGTTAATCGTGGACAATGCAGACATCAAACTGATGGATGCGAGGTCTGCAGCTCGGTCCACATTGAGCAAGATGTTAAAGTGCTCTCCCCAACGATTGAGCACATCTTGCTTGTTGGTAAGCAGTTAATTTCCGTCTATTTATTTAAGAGACACTCTGATACGACTAGCAGTACCAACAAGTTTTCGGACCTCATCATAAAATGCTCCAAGTTGGTCAGTGTCAACAAGCCACTACATGCGCTCGGCTTTATCTTTCCACCACTATTTTATTTCCCTTTATTTCCCTTACATGTCTACGCAACTCTGCACAACCTGCTTTCACTTCCGTTCGGCAAGAAGTTATCTAGCATAATGTTCTCTTAATGTTAACATTATTCAAGATCTGATATCAGAAATGATAATCAAAAAGTTAACATAAAGCTCTCTTATGAGCCATCTAGTGTCATCTTTTAGAGATCATTAAAAACATATCAGAAAGATAACATTTTCTAGAGATCATAACGTTAACGTTTTTATGTTAAAATTAAGAGGCTAGTGTAAAATTAAAATTGACATGGAAAACAGGTATAATTATTGTTTATTTGATAACACAATGAACAATAACGATATTACATACCAATATGAGTTCCAATAGTTGCGTTATTTATAGGATAGGCAAGCTTTACCTTTAATTAATTTTATAAATGTTAATCCGTCGATGTTAATCGTATTTTTGGCACCTGTCCAACTCATTTTATATGCCATCATATCAGAAACAGTAAACACTAATGTGTTCCTTATATGCTTATGCTTACTTGCACCACCAAGCTTATTTTATGAGCTCTAAAAGTCAACATGTTTCAGACAACTATGTCACCTTCCTGACTTTTATGCCGAACGGGAAGATGGCGATAGGAACTTGTAGCATGAAAAGAGAACAGTGCTGCAAAACTTTTCTCGCTGCTTGAGGCTCTTTGTCATCCAGGGGTAACAATAATGCTTCACTGGGTTCGCTCTAAAAACCTTCCCTATTTCAAAGAAGAATTCAGAATAATTACTAAATTTTGTCGAACTTGCTCTGAAGTAAAAATTCGTCCGAAATACTTTTGATGACCAGAGGAAACTTGTTAAAGCGACGGGTGCTTTTGAACGCCTTAACATACATTTTAAAGGACCAGTTCCAACAAACACAAAAACAAATTCATACTTACCGTGATTGACGAATTTTCGCGTTTCCCGTCTGCTTTCCTATGCTCGATGTAGATGTAAGCTCGAAAACAGTGATTAACTACTTTAACAAATGTGTTTATGATATTCGAAATGCCTTCTTACGGTCATTCAGATCGCAGAACAGCATTGCTTTCTGCCGAAGATCAGGAATTCGAGATATTGCCACTAGTAGAACTACAGCTTATAACCCTCAAGGTAACGGTCAAGTAGAAAAATTTAATTTTACTTTTTGGAGAACGATTTGGCGCTGAAGATGAAAAATCTTTACGTAGAAAATTGGCAGCATGTATTACCACAAGCCTTACATTCAATTCGATTATTACTTTGTACAGCCATAAATAGCTATCCACATGAAAGAATGTTTAGACGCCCACAACGATCAACTAATGGCACTTCTGTTCCATCGTGGCTACAAATTCTGGACAAGTTATGAAGAACAATTTTAATCGTTCAATTCGGTTCGGTGTTGAATCGTCATTTAGCACCAATGGGTTCGGAAGGGGTAGATCTGCGAATAGATAATGAAAACACTACTGATTATCATAACGTCGCAGAACCACTTCCAGGAACAGAAGAACAAAACTTGGAGATTCCTTCATCTAATGAGACGGGACCTGTAGTACTTGATAATAGCAGAGAGCTAGAAACCGAGTGTTCATCACCGCCGCCGGAGCCAATACTTCGAGCTATAGATCTGGCCGCCTCCGTAAATCACCAGAATTTTTTAAAAGATGTTGTTATGTTTTTAAAAATATTGCGGGAGAATTATGTAAACATCTTACTTGAAACTATCAGCCATTAGCTAATGTCATTGTCAATCTGTTTTGTTAGTGTGTCAATGTATCTAATGTAACCAAAACAAATTTTATTGTTAATTTTAGCTTATTAAAACCTTATATTCATTAAAGGTTTTCTCTTATTTCACACTGAGAGCAGCGATATCCACACCATAGCGCCGGAGTGCTTGGGACACCGGAGGAGTTTTGCGAAGAGGACACAGGTCGTTCTCACGATCAAGGATGTTTCACGTACGTTCCACGCACATAAAGGTTTATGCAGAGACAGCGGTTACTACCTCTGTGATATGATAGGGCTTAGCCTTTTTATGACACCTTTTCTAGTCCCCTCCCCGGACTGGGGAAAGCAGGGCTTCTCTGAATAGAGCTGTTATTTTGTAAGGGTGCTGCCGAATCACACTGTCGGCCTTGTGCAGCGCAAAGTGACTACTCTCCCTGAACCACCAGCGTTCAGGCGACTGACATAGCCTGGTTGCATCACACACAAACCTCTCAACCTCTGTCCATCGCCACTGGACTTTATATTTGATCGAAGACCGTATATATATATATATATATATATATATATATATATATATATATATATATATATATATATATATATATATATATATATATATATAAATATATAAGCGTGCACGACACATTAAAATGTCAGTGTGCGAGTTAACACGGATGCACTCTTGCCCCTGCCACCCTGACTCGAATAGAACGGGGACCGCTGCAATTGGAGAGAGGCAGGGACGTAGAACGTGTACGTTAGCAAGACCTCTAACGCCGATATAAGCTGATATATTAGCAGGTCTTGCGACTGGCCGGGATTGCCAGTCGGTGTTGGCTTATTGGATTTAGGATATTTTTTTTTGTATAGAAAAGGGAGGTAAACGAGCAGGTAGCACACGTGATCGTAAGTGATTACCGCCGCCCATGAACATCAGCAATACCGGAGGAATAGCAGATGCGTTGCGATATACAGGAGGCTTCCGCCTTATTGGATAATTGTAAAGGAAAATGGGAATAGGATACTACTGTCACAGGAGAAGGCTTATGACAGCAGAAGCTAGAACAGTTCGGGGTCGAATACACGTACTGAATCCTACAGTGCCGAACAGATAGCTGAAACACCCTCTGAACGGCTGCTGCCGTTTTTATACATAACATTTTTTTTTTCGTTTTTATATATATAGATAACAGCTATAGTTTATACATGAACCTCGTAGAATTTGTTCGTAGTTCTGTCTGCAATTAAATTATTTTTAATAATTGTAGCTACCAAAGAGTATATAATCATGTGGCTACTCGAAAGAGTTTTATGTATACTTAATACGTTACTGGTTGAACAGCCAAATGTTCAAGTGTTTGTTGCGATTACATACTCTTTGGTCTGTGTATCAAAGAAAATATAAACCTACGTATTATCTATACACTAGTCTGTATCAAGTTAGATGTTATATATGTAATGTAACTATATGCTCTTTTTCTGAGTTAGGTATTGAAGTCACAACATAAAAGAATTTTGGTTGAAAATTCAATAAAATATGTATGAAATAATTTTGTATGGTGACTTAATATTAGATGTAATTTACATGAATGAAAAACAGTGATAATATATACTTTTATACTAGGTACTGTTGTGATAAAATAAAGTTTGTTGTCATCTAAACATCTTTATGTTTAGATGACAACAAACTCTATTTTTAAAAATAAATCTTGAACTTTGTACAAACCTGTTTACACACTATAGGTACCATTACTAGGTATCAACAAAAATTCACTTAGGGCCTGGCAGAGGCTTTAACTGCCGCTTTGTACTATCCGTGTTTATCTGCTTGCGCCGTTATCGTGTTAATCCTCTTTACCACACCCTCATCGAAATCGGGTAGTGGTATCAACAAATTTTGGGAGGGGGTCGAGGGTAGTGCGGCAGGGGGTCTGATTAGCGTAGGTGCTCATGTGGCCCAGCGCAATCATATATCCTGCGCTCCAATCGGACCACGATAAATTCAATCTTGAGATCTCTGGCGATGACTTCATTCTAGATGTATCGAGCTGATCCCACGATCACTTTTAGTGATGTGTGGCTCAGTTCAGTCAATGAGGTAACCAGTGGCAAGTTGCCTTTCCAGAAATATGATAGCAGAATTGAAGAGGTAGCATCTCTTCAATTCTGCTATCATATACTCAGGAGGATAACAGCGCTAGCGACGCTATATATATATATATATATATATATATATATATATATATATATATATATATATATATATATATATATATATATATATATATATATATATATATATATATATATATATATATATATATATATATATATATATATATATATATAGATAGATAGACCGCGACGTAAGAGAGGTCTGTTTTGGTGAATAAGGCCATTTAGATAAAATATAGAATCAAATATAGGAGAAGAAAAACCATGATTTTTTAAGATGAGTTTATTAAAAATATATAAAACTTATATACTAAGTGCAAATCCAACCGAATAAAGCTTATCACAAATTTATATGCCTTCAGGCAAATCAGTCTAATAACGCTAATTAAAAAAAAAAACAATATATACTTAAGTAACATATATCAGCAGCACCATTGAATTTTTAATTGAGTCATGTTCATATAATTAAGCTCTAAAATTAACATTGTCATGAATTTATTTATGTAGTCATTTAAAAAAATAGGGTTGATTGTGACCTAAGAAAGGCAGTGTTAAATTATTGCGCAAAAATTAATAAGTAATAAACGTAGAACATTTTAAAAAGTTTTTTATAAGACTAGATAGTTATTATTGTGAGAAAAATCCTAGTGGTATAGTCGTCATTTATGAGAATCAGTAAAAAACCATTGGAATAAAGTTTTATGACAACAGAATCGGTGGGTGATCGAAATTTGAATCAATAGATTCGAATTCAATCCCCCAAAATAAAGCCAGCCACCACTTGAGTTTTTTTTATGCTATTTTACATTTTTATCATTGGGTTGGGTCACTTTGTCCAAATAACCTTTGGTAAAATGAAGGTCAAAAGGACTAAAATTTTATAGACATCTGAAAAAAATCCATCACTGACTGAACAAACGTATTAAAGTTTAACTATGAGTTTAAACCTTTCTCAAAATATTTTCAATGACTTTCCATATCAATTTAGTTCATCAATATAATTATATAATATTTATTTTATTAATAAATGATACTTTTATGAAAGAGTAGAAGTTGATATTTGTAAGACAGTCATAAGGCCTCATCTATAAATATTAACCTTTACACTCTATAACATTTTCCCTTTCTCCTTTAATTACTTTTTAAAATAGGCAAGAATATTTTTATATACCACTTAATTATGAGTACAAGTACATTTTAATTGATTTTATGGTGATTCTTCTTCTTCCAATTGTTGAAAAGTTACTTGAGTTCCGGTCCATATAAAATATTGCACAAATCTGTAGTAATAAAATAATAGTTATCATTTGTTATGTTATTACTGGCTATATTATTATTTTAAAAATGAAATAATACAAAGGTATATTATAATTTTCTAACTCAATTAACAACACACTCCGGCAGCAATGCTTTGAAGCATTACACGAACTATATATAGGTTTGATAAATTAATGAAAGTAAAGTAACAGCCTGTAAATGACCACTGCCGGGCAAAGGCCTTCATAAATTAACAGTACGTACTTAAGTATAACAGTTGAGCCAATTCCATCTGATATTGTGCTATTGAAATACACATAGGCTACAGGTATGTGGTTAATAATTGAGTAGGGATAGATGAAGGAGATAAGGAATTTTTCCTATTCTCCTTCTGGCGGAAAGAGGCTCACGCCGAACAAAACGCAGAAGTACAAGACGTTTTAACTTCCCGTCGGTATTCAAGCCGGCCCATTATCTATTACTAAAAACAAAATAAGGTTATTCCAAGCAATTATATGAAGGCCCATTTTATTTACTGTCGTTTAAATGAATAACAACTTAGAAACTTCAACTTAAAATATAGGTAAAATAAAACATTTATTTGACATGCAGTCAAGGATATACAATGTTGTTTGGCCAATGACCTACGGAAATATCTAGTTTTACCTGAACGTGTACCTGTGTACCAATTTACCTTTTTTTGTTTAATTTTATGCGCCGTTTCTTTACAAAAATAGAGTAGTTTCGAAGAATGTGGATGGAGTTTATGTAAAATAAATTAATAATAAATAAATATCTTCACGCAATTCCCAATACCCCCTGTACAGGTTGTGAGCCCGTTGCCGTCTTTATGTCCAAGCGAACGATATAATTCGTAAATAAGTTTCTGGAAGAGCCCATTGGTACGAGCCTGCCACCTGGGGATCGAACTCGGGTCTCTCGACTCGAAATTCCGATCACCCAACAACTCGGCTATCGTGACTTATTTATGTTTATGTAACTTATTTGTACTTGTATGTTACTTATATATATATATATATATATGAGTTTATGTACTTATCAATATTACTGCAGTTATTACGAACTTTTTTTAGGCCTTTGTGCGATAAAGTCACGATAGCCGAATGGTCGGATCATCGGAATTCGCGTCAAGAGACCCGAGTTCAATCCAATCGTACCGTACCGTAATGAGATTTTTGACAAACTTACGTACGATTTATTTCTATGGCATAGACGGCGACAGGCTCACCATCTGACTACATTGAATCAAAATAATGTCTTTTGTGGAAGTAGTAAAAATCCAGTGCATTTAAAAATATATAGTGCAATTATGACTATAAGGGACAAATAAAGTATGCTGCCCACTTATTCATTACCCAGTACATGTACATATAGGGACTCGAGAGTATTGCCCATATTTCTACATCTGAAGGAACGACCAGTTCGGAAAAAAAAAGTTGGAGGCTACTTTCTATAGCGACATAATATTTTTGTTTAATTAAACAAATTTCTTGGTCCATGAGCGTACGGCCTCTAGTTCCTCTGAAAGTATGACACGACCAAATAAATATATTTATGATTGCCAGATTACGTATTTATACCACATAAAAACTATATATTAAATAACTATCTATATAATATATATCTACTAGCTAGCGTATTAATTTATTATCTTTTTAGTACTTCATACCAAAAGTTTTCATATTGTTCTGCCTTATAATATATATACATTTGATATATCATCAATCGTTCTTAAAATGTAATAGTGAACATCATAATTTTCATTTTAACAGTTTACGCACTCGTTTACACTTAACTTGATAATTAAATTGTTGTTTATCAATAAATAGGTAATCGCTTTTTCTTCCTTGATAAACCTCAAGGAAGAAAAGGCGATTACCTATTTATTGATAAACAACAATTTTATTATCAAGTTAAGTGTAAACGAGTGCGTAAACTGTTAAAATGAAAATTATGATGTTCATTATTACATTTTATGTAATAATGAATATATATAACCTTTGTTGGACATAGACCTATAAACCATATCTTGACGCTTTTCCCAATACTGGGAGTATTGGGAAAAGCGTCAAGACCGAAGTCCATAAAATGGAGTCCTTCCGAGCCACTTTTCACTGAAATTTATTTGAGGCAATGACAGGTATACATATAATAACATACCTACTATGGCAATATGCTCATATACTGTCACGCTGTCCCTAATAAGCTTACCCCAGTATGGGAAAATTACGTGAAGGTAAAGAAAACAATTTGCCCAGTTTAATTTCCTAAACACCAAAAATTACAAAAACGAAGGACCTAGAAATATCCATTCGCTGCATGCGTTCCTTTCTAAAAACGGATACTCTAAAGGAGATCAAGTAAAACCAGTTAAATGTTGGCTTGTCCTTAATAAAGGACAAAAACAAGAAACTTGTTTTCAAAAATTTTATAGCTTTGGCTTAGTTTTTTACAAAAAGGTGAAGGAGTGAAAAAAAGTTAATTTTTGCAATTCTTTCGCAAATGAGCATTTCAATAAAGTCATCCTCAATATTCATATTATTATGTATTTTAATTATATTTTTTGTATAGATAAAAACGACGTACACGATAGCACTTGTTAGTGGCCATTCCTTCGAAGTTAAAGGTTGTGGATTCGAATCCCGCTAGGGGCAAACATTTGTGTGATGAATATGCATGTTACACTCAAGTAATAATAAATAAATAAAATAATATATATAAATATCTTCACGCAATTCCCAATACAGGGGTAGACAGAGGTCTAGTCTAGACAATTAAGTGCCTTTGACCCACCTTCCACCGAAGTTATTTTCGGGACAACGTGACAGGTGGTGAGCCCGTCGCCGTCTTTATATCCAAGCCAATGATGTAATTCGTATATAAGTTTTTGAAAAACTCATTGGTACTGCCACCTGGGGATCGAACTCGGGTCTATTGACTCTAAATTCCGACCACCCAACCACTCGGCTATCGTGACTTTTTTCACTCCAGTAGTGGATATTTATATGTATTTTATACTTATTTATCTAAATGTATTGTACGGTTGGTATTTTTTAATTTTCTTTGGACATTAAGAATGCAATATGCTCACAACCTGTCTCCTTGTTCCAGAAACGACTGGTAAAAGCTGGTTCGAATGGAACTTATCTTAATAGACCTATGTCTGCCTCAGTATTAAGAATATGCGTGAAGAAATAGAAATTCTTTAATTTAATCCTATGAATATTATAATTATGGTCATAATCGTTGAATACATTAGGCTCAATATTGTTTTTAACATAAAAATGTATGGTCCTTTGTTCCAGAAATTATAATTGTGTCGTGATACAAAATATTCCTTCATTTTTATTAACCTACAAGTCTTCTAATCCTTTGGAAAGTATACAGTAAGCATTGCTGTATTATGGATGCTGATGATCCCGTGTAATTCCTTTCAACACACTTCGGATCAATAGTAAAAAAACACAAAGTTTGATATATGGTACTCATGCAAATGACAAATCGTCAGAAATAATTTGTTTAATATATTCCCATGATAACCGTTTTTGTATTCATGCAAATGACAAATCGTCAGAAATAATTTGTTTAATATATTCCCATGATAACCGTTTTTTGTCTTATCATATTCTTTCCGTTGCAATCTCAAAACACTGATGTTTTTACTCATTTTAACAAAGGACTGATTCACAGTTATGCGGCGTCTGGTTGAGCTTGTAAATGTATAAAAGTATACATTAGTATCTCTGAACACAGGTTCAGGGATACTAATTTATATCGTATCCAGAGATACTATTTATAATCCTGAGAATATTCTTACGATTATAAATATGACATAGTTTAATAAATCGAATGAAACAGATATTTTACATCTTCATGCATTTTCAAATACTAGGGTATCCAGAGGTCTACGACAATTCAGTCCTTTCGAATTACATTTTTTCAGAGATTATTAGGTTAGAGCGGTGGTGAGCACTTGACTAGGGCTCTTGCATTTAATATTATTTTTTTATTGTATTTATATGGCGGTTCATATTCCAAATTGGTCTACATAGGTTTATTTTATATCTGATATTATACATGGTGTATGTCAAGGAAAAATTTAAATTATTACGTATTGTAAATTTAACATTTTTGATACGTAATATTTGTGACTGCTTTTTAGTAAAAGCCTTATACACGCAATCTATTAAGTTATCCTACATAAGATTCGGTAAAATATTGGTCGAAATTTAGTCCTTTCGACACGTATTTACCCGGAGCTTATTTTGGGACAACGACCTTGAGCCACCTGCTCGTTTGCCTCCTTTTTCTATAAAAAAACATAACAGGTGGCGAGCCTGGCACCGTCTTTATATCCAAGACTACGATATAAAAAGTTCACAAATTAAAAAAAAAACTTATCGGTACGAGCCTAACTCCTGGGGATCGAACTCGGATTTCTTAAAATCTTCAAAACTACGATATTATAATTTTGTCTAAATACGAGTAACAAATAATGTGTGGTAAATACGTACCCAAGGAAAATAATGCACACTCCCGTAATACCACTGCTTAGTAAATATATTGCCCCCGGGAATATTTTTATCGTATATGCGTACAGAGAACTGTACAATACTGGAGATATCAATGGAGAAATTCCTTCGATAGCGCACATCAAAGCAAATACTTTTGCAATATCTCCTACGGGCATCATTTTTGTTAACATTGACCGAATTAGGGGAGATGATAATCCTTTGAATACTGACACTCCAGCACCTGAAACAATTTTCTCGTATTTATTCTATGATTCTTGATCTTTGTTCTATGATAATCAAAATTCCCAGCGAGAGCTGTTTTTATAAATAATATTATTTCAATGTGATAAAGATACGGCATCGCTGGGAACGTTTTAATTGTATAATATATAAAATTCTCGAGTTTGTAATTAAACTCCTCCGAAATGACTCGACCGATTTTCGTGAAATTTTGTGTGCATATCGGTTAGGTCAAATTGGACAACATGTATTTTTCATCCCCTTGAGTGTTAAGGGAGCAGTTGTTTATGACCCCATGTCTTAAGCGCAATCATTTTTTTTAGAGAAGTAATTTTCATTTTGTTTGCTAAACGGTTCTTTCTTCTTCTTTAGAGCCTATCTAGAGTACAGACCTTCCTTCCAATTCGCTACAAAGAATCGTCCTCAGTCACCTGCATCCATTGATTCCCTCACCATTTTGCAATTCGTCACTCCATCTTTTGGAAGACCGTTCTACATTGCGTTCGCCTAAACGAGGTTGCCACTCGAGATCCTTTTTCCCCAACAGTTATCAGTTCGTCCAGCTATGTAGCCGGCCCAGTGCCACTTCAGCTTTGTGATTACTTACTCTCTCTTAATTGAACGTTGCCCAGTAGGAAATATTTCAGGCAAACGCTTGTTTGTCAAGCCAAACTATTCTTTGCTTTCGCCCTAGCCGTTATCTATTTTAAGAAGTGCAGCTGTTATTTGGTCCTTACTCGAAGCTTCGTTGAATGTTAATCGTCTGAGAGTCAAATCAGATCAGAATAATTATGTCTACTAAATGTTGTACCTGAATCTGACCTGGGAACTTGTTTTGGCATGGATGAAAACATCGTGACACGATATTTTTAATTTTAAGATCGAAGAATAAATAAAAATATCTTCACGTCTTTCCCAATACAGGGATAGACAGAGGACTAGACAGTCTTTTCGACCCACCTTCCACCAATACATATTTCTGACAACGTGAGAGGTGGTGAGACCGTCGCCGTCTTTACGTCCAAGTCAACGACGTCAATGGTTTGTAAACTTTTTAAATTTGTAGTTTTGAAAAACTCATTGGTACGAGCCTTGGGGTTCGAACTCGGGTCTCTTCTCTCTAATTCCGATTACCCAACCACTCGGCTATTGTAACTCGTGCATATATATTTTATATTGAGTGGATGGAAACTTACCCAAATACATGTACCACGTGGTAACTGCGAAGGCTTTAATTATGTATTCGACAGTAGAGGATAAGAATGCTACAATAGAGAAAGATAAGTCGCTAACACGTAATATCTTTTGCACAAAAACAACTCCAATCAGTGAACCAATAAAAGATATCGTTGTGTTTACAGCTGAAAACATTGTGTACTCTTTAACAGCCCAATTGAGTTTCTTCCTTGTATAATCATATTCCAAATTCATTAATCCATACATGATGAATATAGATAAACTGTTCGCTAAAGTTAATAAAAGAATTTGAGCACGACCGTGATTTGGTCGCTTTTTGAAACACTTTTTGATCATTTCTTTTATTAGTGAAAAGTCTAAAACCGAAGTAAGACCGCCCTGAAACGAATAATAATAGTTATAAATAATTAAAAAATAATCACTTTATAATATGTATGCACTATGCAGTCAGATTAATTAATATAATAATAATTATTAAAATATAAAAAGAGATTCAAACATACAATTACTATTGCTTTTGTAATATAAGCAGTTCCTAAGTTGCCACAAATATTTTAATTTTGATTAGAAATCTTCTAATCGAAGGAAAAAGATGCAAGGGGTTCATGAGTTTTAGAAATACCACAATGGGTGTTTTTCGAGATTTTAAGTATAAAGAGGAAGAAACTATGATTTTTGAAAAATATCGCTGTGAAGGATACTTTCCTTTATGTACCACGACTTTTTTTCTTAGAAAATATTATGTTTTTTGTGTCTTTTGGCCATTATAAAATCGGTAAAAACAACTATAAAAGTTTTTAATCTCTTTCTTTTTACTTTTCAACCGCATACAAAATGGAAAAGTTCATAAAAAATTATGTGTGTGAAACTTCAGTAAATCAACAAAAGAATGAGATGAATATATATAACAAGGGTAGGATAATTACAAAGGTTATTTATAAAATAGTATGTATATTTCTGTCTCTGCTGTCTGTCCAACCTGTCGTTTTTTTCCGTTGCATCCTGTTAAGAATCACAACGATTCTAAAGAATTTTCACTTCAAAAAAGAAAGGCAACTTATAATCACAACTTATAAAAAATGTCTTCGGTGGAAGGTGCGTCGAAAGAACTTAATTGTCTAGACCTCTTTCTATCCCTGTATACGTAATAGCGTGAAGATATTTTTTTTATTTTTAAATATTTTATACAGGCAAAAAATAAAATTACAACCTGGATAGCTCCGGGCAAGGACTCCTGTAAACATACATTGGTATAAACGTAAGCAGTGACGTTAAGTGACACTGCTATAAGCAGTAAGTATACGTGGCCAACCGCCCTTAGAACGTAAGAACTTGCCATGCCCCCTATGACACTACCAATTGATACTCCAGCTTCCAGTAAGGTCATCCTAAAATAAAAATAAGAACTCGTTAACAAATTCTATATAACATGGGAATTGGCAATGGCATGCTAACAAAAGCATTAAAGCTTGCACTCACATTCGCGATTATTATAATTTCTTTACCTAAAGGACCTCTTTTCAACGGAAGTGATGTCACTCACATAACAAAAAGCGCCGGTGAAAAGTGATGTGAAGCCACCCGTTAAAGAAATGGGTATTGAAGTTAGGACATACCACCACGGACCTAAATCGTCCAACATACTGTAGGCAACAGTCAACGCTCCACTAATTGACATACCTAAAAGTTCAAATAATTTACCTTACTTAAATACATAATCTAACTCTCAAGGGATATACGGATATAAATAAAGTAAGTAAATATGTAGGTATGCCCAATAGTCATAATAAAATGTAAATAATTAAAAAAAATAGGCATGTAATAATAAAACTAGACTTTAAGCGTGTAATATTTGTGTGTGGAGTATTGAAGGCAATTGGCGCTATGTTGTATATTCCACATTTCGTAATATAATCCCACCGGTGACCCGGTTCGAACCGATTTTTAGTTAAATACATTAACTAAAAATTACAAATCTTAATTAACTTTAGGAACTTCGGCTAATACATATGCAATTTGCGATTTACGTATACAATTTCAAATTTAATGGAAATAAAAATATATTGGTAAAGAACATACACCTCGGAACAAAATCACATTATCTTACATCATTTATAATTATGATACAACATCTTTTGACAGATTCTTACGATTCTTTCTTGCCATATGCTAGAAGATAGGCCGGTCTATAGGCATACTCAAGGAGAATATATCAGTAGTAAAACATCGGGAACTATTTCTCATGAACGTGGGCGAGGTCCCTCCGAACGGGTTCCCGCCTCGTCTGTGTACGCGGGCTTGCTAACTGGTTTCCAACCCACTATGAACGTTGAGCCTGCCACCTGGGGGTCTCTTAGACTCGAAATTCCGACCACCGAACCACTCAGCTATCGTGACTCAAATGTAGTTATTGATGGTAGTTAAAATTGATTTTTGTTTAAATTTAAATTTTTATCTTGCGTTATGTTGGGGATAGATGAGGCTTCTGATAGCATCATTGACAAATGATACTATCCACACGGGCGAAAAACTGGTTATGCTAGGAATGTACTGTACAGCAACTTATCAATAAGTCCGTGCATGTAATTACAAATGCAGATAAAGGTTTTATTACAAAATTTTCTACATGGCTCTATATTTCATCCGAGTTTTAGCCAGGATTCATTGTCTGCTATAATATCTTTATACGATACAATACGACTTCTATACGATGACGACCATGGTATATTTAAAAGTAATGTACCCGACATTATATTTATTTTGTTAGATATAGCAAATATATAAACCGAAACTTAACATTAAAAGTTGTCAAGGTAAGCTGAGACTAATTTTCGAAGACCATGTAAGCAAATTGCTCGAAGAGGGGAGTGTCAAGTATACTCGGATACCTTGACAAACGTGCATGAAGAAAATGATGATTTTGAACAAAGCGAAAGATTTTAATTTTAGACTCACTATCAAAAATTCGTATTAAAATAAATCAAACTGGTTCTACTGTATTGTATGTAATAATCTGAACTTTCTTGCTTTATGAACATATTATTGCTAGGTCATACACAAGATGTAAATTAGTTTTATTTTAATAACTAGATAATATTACTAACGCCTAGATAACCAAACTTCACTTGGTTAGAAATAGATGACTTACTGAACGGCCTCAGAAAGTCCGCTGCAAGAGAAAGTCCACTGTCCCGTAAGTGAGGGTTTGCCATAATCGCCAAGCTCGGCAAGCTCATTGGCGATATTGGTACTACACTCTTTGCACCTTAGAGGCTGCTACCCGTCATAGGTCTGCTAAATTTTGGTCTAATATATTTCGAGATAGTCATCACGCCACGCTAAAATTATTTGAAGACTTTTCCCTTAGTCACGTCTTACGACACCCACGGAAGATCAGTCATATATTCTTGCCACACGGAAAAAAATAAATAAATACATGACGCTATAACTCATTTAAATATTTTCTTAGAAAATTTTATTATTTCTTTACATATACATACCATTATAGTCACGAAGCCGAATGGTGGCGCGAACGGAATTCGATCCCCAGATGATAGGCTCGTACCAATGGATTTTTTATAATAATAAAAACTTATGTACGATTTTTATCGTTGGATCGGGCATAAAGACAGGACCTGTAACGTTGGCCCAAAAATATCCTCGGTGGTTTGATACCTCTGTCTACCCCAATATTGGAAATGGCGCGAAGATATTTGTTTATGTTACAGCCCAACGGTTGGAGCTCAGGTCAGGTATCAAAAATTTACAAATTTTAAATGTATTTGACCGCGACTGACATTTAAAAAATAATAATGGTAGACCATTATGATACGACTAAAATTGTCGTGGCAGACAACTTTGAATGTATTAAATAATATACTAATTCGAAATTAATTGAACGCGTCTGCCGTAATTTTTTGTTATAGTTTGTGTTGTTATAGTTTTAAAAGGTTATTTTTTTAATGCAGACAACTTTTATGTGACATCAACAGGCAAAAGAGACTTAGCTACTGTCTCAAGATGTATGTATACACAACATATAGTCATCTGTATTCTTTCTGAAAATATTGCTATTGCCCTCACTATCAAGATACCGTAAACTTTCTTATACTGACTACTATTCCAATATTTAAGGGTTTTTATGTCTAAGAGGGTCGTATTGTCCCGTCTAGCATAATGGTTTTTTGTCAAATATTTTCAGTATATTTGTGAACGTTGTTCATGATTATGTCGAGAGAGTTAGTGCATTTTTGAGTCAGCGAATTTTTTTTATTACATCTTCACATATAATCCCTAACAGGCTAGCCAAACAGAACATATCGTCAAGACTCACAATTCTTGCATACGTCTTTCGCTGCTTTCATATATTTTTTTGGCTAACTATCCGAGTGCTCTTGGCCCTCCCCTCTTCGAACAATTTTCGAAAGAAAAAATGATGAAGTATAATTATCCTCTCAAAAAACATTTACAAAACGTGATTTCTAAACAAAATGTAAAAATCTAGTTCTGGTCAAATACATACAGAAAGCCGGTCACTGGCTCTTGGGCTAAGATATCTTATTTAGGATCCCAAATTGTATTTTCTGACACAGCATGACATTTTTATAGTTCGTGTTCCTGCCATTAATTTTCCTTTGAGTGACCATTTCTCTAGCGATATAAATATCAAAATTGTGTAATCCTGCACGAACGCAGTATAGACAGCATGCAATAATTTATTTTAATTATTATCATATTTATTAACGATGTGTATGAACAAGGTTGCAAGTGCACGAACGGATGTTTCAAGTTTTCCTTGGCCGATGGGAAAAGAAAGTCAATAAAAATAAATCAAATCATAACAATAAAAATTTTTGTAGTCTTTGAAACATTGATGTTTGTGATATAGAAATCCTCAATAAACTGTTTTTAAACATCTTTGTCACTATGTTATTAAATATGAAAGTCTGTCAAAAGATCCATATTAAAAAAAATACTAATCTTTCGGAAAACGGCTATGTGAGAATGGGGGTGGACAATTTGTTGTGCAATGGGTCATCTACCCATTACACAACAGATGACCAATGCATTGTTGTGAAAAAGAGGTTGAGGAGTTGACTCATTCTTTGTTTGACAGTGAGTTTGTGTGCCATGCACCCTCGACTAGATTCCTTCCAGCTTTTTTTGCCTCCCCTGTGTCTAATGTGTCCAAGTTAACTTGTAACAATCCAATACGAAAATCCCCTCATTAGTTTTTTTTTTAGGGAAGGGAGGCAAACGAGCAATGAACATACGCAATACCAGAGGCATAGCAGATGCGTTGCTGGCCTTTGAGAAAGGTATAGGCTCTTTTCTTGAAGTTGTATCGGTCCGGAAAAACCGCTGACGGCAGCACTTTCCACAGAGTGCAAGTGCGTGGCAGAAAATTCCGCGAAAAACGCATTGTGGTGGAAAAAATGTGGTTATAGTATCTCTATTTACAGAGTAAAGACAAACTGACACAATTTTTGTGATTTTTGTTCGGGGTAAGTGATAAAACTGTATTAATTCACTTGAAGCAAATCGGGAAAGTAAAAAAACTTGAATGATGGGTACCTCTAGAATTGGGTGAATCGAACTTGCAAACACGCGTCTACTGCTGTGTTACTTTGCTCAACCGACACAATAATGAAGAGGTTTTAAATCGAATCATTACTTGTAATGAAAAATGGATACTGTACGATAATCGGAAGCGCTGAACGCAATGGTTGAACCCTGGAGACCCAGCCTAATCCTACCCTAAACGAAAATTGACTCAGTAAAAGTAACTTGTTTGCCGGTACATCATTTACTACAGCTTTCTAAAATCTGGCCAAACGATTACAGCAGATATCTAATGTCAGCAACTGCAAATCATGAAGAAAGCTGCTAAACAACCGAGATTGGTCAATCGCTCAAGGCCTCTGCTGCTTCACGACAACGCAAGACCACACACTGCACACCAAGCCACCAGTAAGTTAGATGCGCTACAATTGGCATGTGTGCAACATCCTCTGTACACCCGGACCTTGCTACAACAGATTACCATTTTTTCCGGAATTAAGAAAATTCAACTACAATTTGGCAGTCCAAACCGCCTTCAAAGAGATTATTCATTCTCACTGCCATGGTTTTTTTAGTAAAGGAATGAACTACCATGAGATTATACATATATTGTTACATTAAATATTACAATTAGTAAAAACTATGTCTAATATGTATATTTCATAATTACTACAAAGTGTTTATTTAACATATTTGTAAGAATATTTTTGAAAATATATATATATATATATATATATATATATATATATATATATATATATATATATATATATATATATATATATATATATTTTATGTTTATCTACTTTGTAAATAAATACTCAAAATCTCAAATTTATTACTAGTTATGTAACATATTAATTCAAATATGAATAAATATGAACTTACCAAACAGTGGCCAAATCACCAAAGGTTTTCTTCCATGAGTATCAGACCACACACCAAGAAACAATGAAAGAACTGCAGGAGCTAATGACTCAGTTATTGTACGCACCATAGAGACAAATGTTTCATATTTTTGTACCTCTTCTTCCAAATGCTGAGTATTATTTGTCTTAACCGGGGAAAGAAATACGTGACATTCATTCTTGCTATGATTAAGAGCATGTACACATGTGCGATACAATATTATGTTTCTTATTACAGCACCTATTTGAAAATAAAATATATAAAGTTGAATTAACTTAGATTAAATATTATTTTAAATGAGTATTAGTCATTTTAAAAGGTAATATTACCTGAGAGTGACATGGACATCATAGTTAAAAAAAGAGGGAATTCCATAGTTATTCTAAATTTTTTGGAAGGAACTTCAATATCTGAATTAATATTTGGATTGACCTCTGATGGTCTTTCATCATTTTCAGTCATTGTAAAAGTTTCACTTTTAGATATGGATATGAAAGATTTTAGAAATATCACTTTTGTTATAAAATTTCTAATATAACAACTTCACGTCAACGCTATAAGAAACTGTATGAAAAACACCTGCAAAAATATATTCCAACCTTATATTTATATCTAGTGCCTAAAAGAAATCGTAGCAAAAAAACTGTACACTGTACTCTTCAGTTTCGAATACATAATGTTTACAAACAAAATAATCTTGTTTTATCATTGTGGTGACATGACTGACAATAACCAAAGAGTATATTATAAGAGTAATTACAATAACCAAAGAGTACACTCTTTGGAGTAAATAACCACTACATAATAGACAATGCCAGTGATCGTGTGACAATGTCACTATAAAATAATTAGCGTTGCTGTTGTGGTAAGCAAAGATAAATTAACATTAGTTCTTTGTATCGTGTCGCAACACATGATAGTATACACTCGCTTTCCTTCCAGGCTAGAAGTGCTGGAACCCGGATGCGTTTACCTTCTATATACACGTGAACAAAGAACCCTCTAAAATCCGGCCGTCTAAAATGTAACGTAACCCGGTCGTCTGGTCTCCCCTATCTTCCGTATGGCTGGGTCTTATTTCATTTACTTATTTAATATTTATTAAACCAAAAAAAATGTACAAAAGGCGAGCTTAATGCTATACTACATTCTCTACCAACAAACTCTAGGTAATACAAAAAATATGGTTAGGGCAGTAAAGATAGTTAACAGCGAGTGTGAATAAAATTATACGACGCTAATAGATTTTAAACATATATACAAATATATACACATATAAATAAAAATATATAAATACACATGATATATACTTAAATACTTATGTAATTCATAGTTTATAAACCAATGTAAGTATGTATAAAACAAAATTATACTATTGTTTTATATTTTTTATTTACATATATCTATTGTATTTACGTGCGTATTCTTCTTTTTTCTTCTCAGTCGTACATGCTTTTCTACCGTTTGTTACCAATTTCCAGTCACAAGTCTAATAGAAGAGATTAAAAAGAAAGAAGAAAAATATAATATTAAGCAATAATTAGTACAAAGGCCCTACGTAATAATTATGGCTATTATATTTACTTTATCTAGTATTATATTTACTTTGAATTCTATGTGTGTACATAAACTATTAAATATATAAATAAATTATATACATTAATATATTTCACATTATCGGGACCTCTCTCTACGCCAGCATTGGAAAATACATACAATTTGTAAAAGGTATGTTTTTAGTGTTTTAAACTAATCTCGGTTGTAATTCGTAGTAATCAAAAGGTCAAGAGGTAGCTTTTTGTTTATGAACGAGATTTTTTTTAAATTGTTAGTAGTGTGAAGTGTTAATTGCAAAGTATAGGCAAATCTGACTACTATTTTCCTAATTTCATTATTTGTATTCCAGAAGCATACATTTGATGACTAGATGAATGTTTTGTCAGATGCCATTTATTAATTAACGTAAGGGTCCCAAGAGGCGGGGTTAAATAAGGTAACTACTTGTGAAAAAAGAGTTAAACACCAGTTTTTAGTGTACTTTTCTAAATATAATGAAAATTCTAAATGGTATTTCCAAATAACTAAAACCCAGATAAACACTTTAGTATTTTGAAACAGATCTTAATGTACTCAACGTAGTTACATATAATGCGTTATTTTTTTAAAGTTAATTTTACTACTTCCTTTTACTTCTACTTATTAGTTAAGCTAGTAAAACTTAGATCAAGAAAGTCTGATAAAGAACACTAACTCTGAAATAGCATTCAATTATTTTTCCTATACTTTATTTATGTAATCAAAATGATGTTTATATTTACAATACCTTTTAACCAAAACTAAAATAACCGTAGAGTCCTACTCCTCGTGGTATGGTACTAAGAAAGCTGATTTTAACGTTGAATGGTCAGACTTGACCGTTTAGCGAGAAAAGAACCAGTCTTCTTGTCATCAACGACTACAACCAGATGCGAATACAATTCCTTTAGACATTGCATTGCGCGAAGATCTCATTGATCGATCGTGTTTACGACAAAAGTAACAAATATAAAATCGCTGTATATTGAGTGATATGTATCTTTGCGATATTATTGTAGTTCTTAAAAGAGTCACAATAGCCGAGTGGTTGGGTAGTCGGAATTTCTTTTCTAGAGACACGAGTTCGAACCCCAAGTGGCAGGCTCGTACCAATGGGTTTTTCAAAAACTTATGTACGAATTATATCGTTGGCTTGGACATAAAGACGGCGACAGGCTCAACACCTGTCACATTGTCCCGAAAATATCTTCGGTGGAAGGTGGGTCAAAGGGACTTAATTGTCTAGACTCGACCTATGTCTACCCCTGTATTGAGAATTGCGTGAAGATATTTTTAATATATATTATTATTTAACTTCTGTCAAATTTACAGTAACGTCGCCCTTTTCAGATGATTTTTTAAACTTCTCATTTTATAACACCTTATTTTTATAATTTACATATGCAAAGAAATATTAGTATTACAATATAGCGAGGAATACGAGTGAAGAGACCCGAGTTTGACCCCCAGGAGACGGGCTCACACCAATGGGTTTTTTTAAAAACTTGTGTACGTTCTGTTGCGGATGATGTACTGCAGGAAAAGGGTAGCTACCCGCTAGGTAGGGTGATCGTGACCTGGGAGGACGTCTCCTCCACAAGTGTGGCCTATCCGTAATCGTATATATGCATGTAATCTTGCGAACTTCGATAGCGCGATGTAGGACGTGGATGTCTTTCCTGAATCCGCCTCTAGCGAGCTTCCAATGTGGAGACATAGATGTCGCCACAGTTCTATATCGTTGGCTTCGACATAAAGACTGCGACGGGCTGGCACCGGCCACGGTACCACCTGTCACTTTGTCCCGAAAAATGTCTTATAGACCTCTGTCTAGAAGACATTTTTGTACTGAATGTATTGGGATGGCCGTGAAAAGTTTTTTTTATATATTCCATCAATAAATATTATAATTTTATATATTATTATACAGTTGATAATAACGAAGAGTAATTATTGCATCAAAGTATGTCCTTACTTATAAAAGTAAAATTGCCCCGTAAACAAATATGGTCTTAAATAGTGCTGAAGTACAAGTATGTTAGATATAATAATTACAATATCAGTGAAGTAAATTTTATAAAGGTATATGTTGTAATTACTAAAACAAAAGTTGCCGCCTAAATAAATAAAATTTTATTGAAGGTTATTGAAGCCCATTATGAACTTTACCATCTGTATTTATTGCGGTTAATACAAAATCGGCCGTGGCATATATTTATCTGATCTTAGGTATTTAGGTTAGAATATCCTTAAAAGCACTATTGATTTACACTAAATACAAATTAAGAAAATATACAGTATATTAAGTTTTAAAAATTAACACTTTCGGCTTAGTTTCCATTCTTCCAACCATTTAAAAGTTATACTTCAGTTTGTTGTTTCGGCACTAATTTCTAATATAACTTTCTATTTACTTTCAATTAAGTGGATGGCATATCCTGCCATATAAAATTGAAAATGAAGTCCAAAAAAGCGATATCCAAGTCGAATTATAAGTATCAGTTGCTATTTTTCAGCGTTGTTATTTTTCCTTATTTTGCTTCAATGTATTTTATATTCATTGATGATTCTGCTTCGTTTTCAACTGTTATTTGTAGAAATAAAAAGTACTTAAAACCTGGACAATGAAAATTAGCGTCAATCTTTCGGTAATTGCGGGGAAGAATATAAATGTTATTTGCGAATTTGTCCAAAATGAGCTTTATAGAAGGACTTTCCCATATTCCCTTAAACTCTCCGTTAACCACCTAGTTCATATTTTTTCTGCATGGGATCGCCTTGTGATGTTTGTGCAATCATCTACAGTTAACGCCTGGACGTAGTACCGCTATCGAGACAGCCGTTATTTATCTATGGACATGGACTGTGATTTACCATAGAGCACTTTATTACTCTATAGAGAAAGAGAAACTGTAAAGTAGTGATCATATTCTCTTTGATCATATACTCTTTGGAAGGAAGCGAGATCGAGAATACATGCTCATACCCTTTTTTATACGAGTCACAAAGAAGTTAAAGATTTGCCACATTGTCAGTAATTTTACGTGTAATTGTGATTTATAATAATTACTTTTGTGTTCAAGGTTTGTAATATATTGTTATATGTCAACATGCACATGAAACGATATATTTCGGTTTTTGATGAGTCGTCTCCTGTCATAACTCATAACCGCATCCGCCGTTATATTGAACTTTTTCTTAGTCATTAGAATAAGAAAAGAATGTGGTGCTATAGAAAAGATAGTAATCACTAATGATTTGTACATAGGTATCAATCAGTAGAAAAGTTAACAGTTACTATGTACCTGATATAAAAAGTACGGCCTATTTTTAGAATGGCTTTCTTGCATTCTTGTAGGGTATGTCGATTATGAGCCGGGCTCTTTAAATTTTGACCCAAAGCGTAACTCTTATTTTTAATTTTGCAGAAATTTGTATTTGAAATAAAAACATGGCTGTAAATGTATATTCCACTAATGTGACGGCTGAAAACCTATCACGGCATGATATGTTAGCGTGGGTTAATGACTGCCTGCAATCAAATTTTGCCAAAATTGAAGAATTATGCACCGGTGCCGCGTATTGTCAGTTCATGGACATGCTGTTCCCTGGAAGTGTACCTATCAAACGAATTAAATTCAAGACAAACCTTGAACATGAATATATACAAAATTTCAAAATTTTACAAGCCGCATTCAAAAAAATGGGTGTTGATAAGGTAAGATAAGCATTTACATTATATATATATATATATATATATATATATATATATAGATATATATATATATATATATATATATATATATATATATATATATGTGTATATATATATATATATATATATATATATATATATAGGGTAGGAGCATAAGTTATGCTCCTACCCTATCAGACCCTACCCTCAGTATTTTTATTTCTACCCTCGGTATAAAAAATCTGAAATATTCCTAAATGAAAAATATCCTGTGTATTAATTATTAGCTTTGGGTATAAACTATGCCTAATATTAATTAAACCTGTTCATCTATATTGGTGCACTGAATAAGAATAATTCAAATAATAAATATTCACAATTATACTACTTATGATGTTATCATCATAGTGGCCTATTAACGTCTACTGGAGGACATTGGCTTCTCCCATAAGGTAGTGATTTAGCATAATCGTCACTCTTGGCTAGTGGATTGACAATCTCAGTACCAGATACCGCAAACCATAGAAACTGTTGCCAATCACAAATCTGCTGAATTTCAGTTTGGTATTTATTGAGATTCAGTGGACCTTTATGACACCCATGTAAGAGAGGGTGTGGCAGTGTGCTGATACCATATCTTATTATGATAAGTGTTAATATTGACAACAAATAAACTATCTCTGTTATCTATTACAAATATAACTTGTATATGATGTCATTCAGCATGAAAGAGAAAAACTTTGTGATTTTTACACTTCCATGCAGATTATTAATGTTGTTACATTTCTTTTTATATAATAATTAGTGCTTTTATGTTTATTATTTAGGCTAAACATTCCAATATGGACCATTGATTTAAATTCTCGTATTTTTATTGTAGATAGTACTCACTAAAATAATGTGTTTTGTAAAGTTTTAGATTGCAGAAACTTACGGATCATGAGATATATTTATTTTAACTTTTAACTTTTCCATACAAATTTGCAAATAACAAGTCAATTGATGTGTTGAATAAATTTGACAACTGATTGTCAAACATCAATTACTTCACTTTTCCCTTACAGTTTAAATCGTTTAAAACGTACTAAGCTAATCAAACAAAACAAAACCGAATCAGAGCACCCCTCTATCCACATGGGCTTGTTTGCCCTACCCCTAGAGTGTATATAGAGCTCGGAGGCGCGGAGGATGAGCAGTGCCCGCCCGCCGTAGGGAAGCGCAGGGACTGAGATTGTGTTAGCTGTTAAGGCGAGCTCAGGTGCCTACGCTTCCATACGCTAGGGCGAAGGGACTGCTCATCCCGCAGCGCCGGAGCTGCCACGGAGCGCCAGAGCACGACTTCCCCGCTTCTAACATCCCCCAGAAACAAAAAGCATTTAATCTAGTGTCAAAATGCAATTTAATATATATTTTTGTTCATATAATAAAGTAAAACGATGGTACGGAAATATAATAAAGTAAAACGAATGGTAAAGAAAATATCAGATTACAATCCTTCTATTGACTAAATATCGCTATTATAACCTCAAAATTTTAACCATGAATATCTCCATAACCATGGGGTTCCGCAGGGTGGGAATAGCACTGGGGGGTAGACCTCCCCCCTTTCCACCCTTTGCCCCTAAAACTTGATATATTGATGGTCCATATTGGAGCTATTAACTGAATATCGCTATTCTAACCTCAAAACTTTAACCATGAAAATCTCAATAACCATGGAGTTCCGCAAGTTGGGAATGGCAAGGGGGGGGTTCTACCTCTCTCTCCCCCCTCTCCCCCTTAAAACACCATACATTGATGGTCCATATTGGAAAGTTTAACCATTATTTATATGTATTTTTCAATTTTGATTAATGTTAGTGCTTAATATGTCACTCCAAATCTTTTTTTCTGAATTGAATTTTTATACCTCATTTTCACAATAAAGAAAAACTTTATTGTGAAAATGAGGTATATTTTTATATACCTATTAACTTTCACCTGTTATTATCACTCATATTTTATAAAATTTACTATCACCCTTACTACAATGCTCACTTAAAGTAATATAACATGTTTGAATTATGATTTGCTGGAGAATAAAATCTTGGAATTTTTTTTTTTGGATTATCATATTAGATGGTAAACATTTTTTAATATACATGTATCAATTATTTTGACAACTATTTATCATTTTATTATGCATATTAACGTAGAAGTAATATCATGTCTATTGTCATTGTGTTCACAAAAAAAATTAATATTAAAAAATAATAATAAAATAGTAACTGCATACGGACTCCATGAATTAAATTTATTATCCTGTTTACATGTATAAAGAAATATTTGTAATAATATATAATTATTACAAGTATTACTTTATACATGTAACACAGGCAAGAAGTTATTTTCCTGTTTTATTTCTTAATCTAGTATTTATACATGTTTTTGTAATATGACTAAAAGCTTAAAATAATTGTTGTCACTATAAATAGCAAAGTTTGTACAAGAAGTATATGAAATAGTGTATACATGTATCTTTCTTTCTTTTTAAATGTAATGTAAGTTACTTGACATGGATCAGGTCTTACAGTTGGTGATTTAGAGACAACTAACCTTAAAACATTTACTACCACCCAAGGTCATCATGGCAATTATCTCGAAAAAAGGCACTTCATTATGAATGGATCACCATTCCAGTTGCCAAGGTGATTGGTGATTATTGATTAACAATAGGCAGGACATTTATTGTTTCTAATATATGTATGTTATATACAAGTCTCTAATATGTATTTCTAAAAATATGTTTGAATTTTTAATCAGTTTATCAAGGTTAACTTACAAAATAGAATATAGAAATGCCTTTCTTTTAGTGAATAGTTAATAATAATTTTTATCTGTAATCAATATCAATAGCAATCTAGCTCCAATTCTTATTTTAATTCTTTAATGCAATTATTTTCTAGATATTAAAAGTATTAAAAAAATTAAAAAAATAAAATATCTTCACACAATTCCCAATACAGGGGTAGACAGAGGTCAAGTCTAGACAATTAAATCCCTTTGACCTTCCACCGAAGATATTTTCTGGACAATGTGACAGGTGGTGAGCCCGTCTCCGTCTTTATGTCCAAGCCATCGATGAAATTCATACATAAGTATTTGAAAAACTCATTAGTACTGCCACTTGGGGATCAAACTCGGGTCTCTCGACTCGAAATTCCAAGCACCCAACAACTCGGCTATTGTGACTAAAGTATTAAACCAGGTACAAATCCAACTTTAGGCTGGATGTGTGTGTGTGTGTGTTCGTGATGTGTTCTGAATGTAATTCAATTTAATTATTTTTAAAAAATAATTTTACTCAATTATTTATCATAAATGTAAAAGAGTTATTTGCACCTTTATTTTATTTAAAAGTATATTATTATATTGTATGTTTTCAATATATCCCTATTTAATTTTGTAGGTAATACCAGTGGACAAGTTAATAAAGGGGAGATTTCAAGACAATTTTGAGTTTTTACAGTGGTTTAAAAAGTTTTTTGATGCAAACTACGATGGTCGAGAGTATGATGCTTTTGAGGCTCGTGGGGGCTTCATGATTGGTTCGGGGGCGTGTGATAGTGGCGTCCCGCTTTGCGTAGGCGGCCCCGCGCCTCCTCGTGCTCGTAAAGCTGCGCCCCTGCACCATTCTGGCAGTATGCATCAGCCGCATATACATATAATCAAATACTCATTTAGCAGTTACAAACACAACATGGTCTGTCACGGATAAACCTTCAGCTATAATAAAATGCAATAGCGACACACATGCCAGTCCCCTACCAATTGCCAAGCACCCATTCAAGATCATTATCATTCCTTTTATTTTTATCTTTCCATTTTGTTTTTTCTTTTGTAGATAGTTCCCATTGACAAACTGGTGAAGGGTCGTTTCCAAGACAACTTTGAGTTCTTGCAATGGTTCAAGAAATTTTTCGATGCCAACTATGGAGGCTCGGAGTATGACGCGGTAGCGCAGCGCGATGGTCTGCCCATGGGGCACGGAGGTTCTGCGGCGCCTCGGGCCGCTACCGCTAAGAAACCTGTGGCGCCTGTCGCCAAAGTCGTCGCTAGACCCCAAACCAGTACTATTTACTTTCTTAATACTTTGACAAATTGGTTTACGGCTTACCTTTGCTAATCATTTACTAACAAGGAGCCATAACATAAAAATTAATCATGAAATAACAACATAATAGTCATGCTATTTATGACTAATACTTATTATTATTGAAATTATTTGTAAAACATCTGTTCCAAGCAAGAACTAATAATAACATCGCTCCAGCACCTGTGTTATGAGTATTGTATGCTTTTCGCTACTTATATTTTTATTTCCTCTTATTGTTGTATTTTGTTTCTTATTTAATTAGGTCCAATCTTACGGCTTTACTTACATATAATTTTTAAACAAAGTAAATCATCTTCCTCAAACATACATTCAAGGCTAAAAATACAGACATGTATGACCAGCCTGAATTATATGTTCTATATTTTTATCTTGTCCAAATATTTAATTGTGCACACAAATGGTCAGCTTTATAGTCTGGATGACTGTCTGTACATATGCATGGAATGCACAAAAACTGCAGTTGGGTCACTCACAACATAGTACATTTTAGGTGGCAGGGTGAGATGTGGTCAGATTAAATTTGTAGTGTAGTTACTTTACTTTTACCATTGTTATATTTTATCATATTTGCTGCTCAAATGATTCTTGTAATTAACAAATTATTTACCATATATATACCAATTATTTCATAATCGACACACATAGCATATCTATTTTACCAAAATTAACGACAGAAGTTTCCTATTATTAACAACCAGATTAAAAGAACAATTATGTATTGGTAAAGTAAACTCTGGAATTCTATTATAAAGCTTATTTACTACCCCCATTATTCGAATTTTTAAATTTGCTTTATAATTGTCCTGTAATTTAGTAACCAATGGCAATTAGCATTGCTGTTTTATGTCTAAAATAAAGGTCTGTTTGTTCTTTTAAAAATCAAATTAATTTACGCTTGGATGCAGAAATCACTGTTTACTACCACTTCCATACAATTAAAGGAATGCAGTCATGCGTACTTGACTAAGTTGAAGGTTACCATTGATAAAGTAACTTTATAATACAAAAACTAACAGAATTTAATTTCCTATTTTTTTAACAGTTGGCAAGGCTCCGAGGACAGTGCGGTCCCCACCTTTAAACTTGGCTCGTTTAAGTCAAATTCCAAAGGGAGATTCGAAAGCAATTGATGAGCTAAATCATCAGGTATTTAAATAAAATAAAAAAAAAATTAATCCAATTTAATATTACCAAAAAATTAAGTTTTAATAATTAAAATTTAATTTTTATAATAATAGCCTGAAACATTTATGAGCTCAACTATCAAATTGCGGTCCCCACCTTTAAACTTGGCTCGTTTAAATCCAATTCCAAAGGGAGATTCGAAAGCAATTGATGAGCTAAATCATCAGGTATTTAGATGAAATTAAAAACAGTTTAAACCAATTTAATATAACCATAAAAATTGAACAAAACAAATTATTAAAACTTAATTTAATATCTTAAGTAAACATAATTTTATTATTTTTATTTAATTACTACATTTACATTACTTTATTACTAGGTAAATGAATTAAAAGCAACTGTTGATGGCCTAGAAAAAGAAAGGGATTTCTACTTTGGTAAACTTCGGGACATAGAGGTAATCTGTCAAGAAATGGAGGAACAACAAAATGCTCCAATCATACAAAAGATTTTGGAAATCTTATATGCGACTGAGGTAAAATATTTGAGAAATTTTATTAATATAGAAAACCAGAATATAGAATGTTGTGAAGAACATTGTAAGAATTTTTTTTAAATATTTCTAAATGAAAAATTTTGCATATGTTCGGGGTTATTCCAAAAATAATACACAAATGTTGAATGTTCATACCTCTCTCATCCTACCTCTGAAACTACTGTTAAAAAGTTATAAAATTAAGTAAAATATATGCATTTTTAATTTTCACTTGAATAGAAAACCTTAATATAGAAGTGTACAGCAATGGATGAATGATTACATGTGGTATTTTTAATCTAATCCACATGCTCGACGCAACAGGTCATACACAACTACTGATTCTATTACTATTAAGCTACTGATAAAGCCAGAACGATTTGCTAGTACATTGTTTATTGCAAAATTATAGTGTTTCATTTTTAAATAAAATGAACAAATGTCACCTGCAGTAAATATTTGAATCACACATTTAATAAAGCCTTGATAAAATACCTTTTATGTCATATTGCAGTCAAGGTGTACCTCTTACCTTCTTGCCCTAAATGTTAGTACTAAGGTTTAGTATGGTACTTTCTTACAATTAACTGAATTTATTTTTTGGTTTAAGGATGGCTTTGCACCTCCTGAAGAAATAGATGGTGACCACCCACATCCACCTGAAGAGGATGAATATTGAAGATGTATATGTGTAACAAATACGCGTATCATAGTGCTCTTTGTATATTAAACTCGAAATTATATCGCTTTACATTAATCAACAGTATCAAGTGCTTAGTATTTCACAGCTAATAAGTTGTAATAGACATTATTGTAGGTTAATTAAACATGGTGACAGTGGCCCGGATAAATTTTTATTCACTGTGTACTATGAAGTTCCTATGAAATATATCTTTTTTAATATTTCATTTCTTCACAATTTTAATTGTTTGCTACCAACAACTAATTTAAGCTGTGTTAACTAAGTACATTCCTTTAGTACTATTGGGAGCATTATTTTTCGACTGATTATTTCTTGTCCTGTATGTTTTTCGCAAGGTTTCCCATGCTCAATTTATAATTTTCTCCATAAGTATCATTTTTGGTCCACTGGTCCGACACAAACATGCATTTATTAGGTTGTTAAATATGGAAGAGATTTACTGTTACTTGTTTCTGTTAAGATGTCTGAATTTGACAGATGAATATTTGATCCAAAATTGAAAAACATACAAAAAAAGCAAATGTGAATAAGATCTGAAGGCATTCTATTGAAAGTAACACTTGTCACTGATGTTGTCGTTAACAATTGGCTGACATTAGATTAGCGAGTAATATTATATAGACCGTTATTTTAGGTAAACAAATACGAGACTATGCACACTTTAACTCATAATAGAATTATTCTCTTATTCACATGATGATTAATTTCTTAATGAATCCTTTATCATGGGTTACAAGAAAAAAATGATTCCTTGATTAAAGGTAGTGGATAAATAATTTATTACCCTATAATTATATTATTTTATTTAATTACTACATTTACATTACTTTATTACTAGGTAAATGAATTAAAAGCAACTGTTGATGGCCTAGAAAAAGAAAGGGATTTCTACTTTGGTAAACTTCGGGACATAGAGGTAATCTGTCAAGAAATGGAGGAACAACAAAATGCTCCAATCATACAAAAGATTTTGGAAATCTTATATGCGACTGAGGTAAAATATTTGAGAAATTTTATTAATATAGAAAACCAGAATATAGAATGTTGTGAAGAACATTGTAAGAATTTTTTTTAAATATTTCTAAATGAAAAATTTTGCATATGTTCGGGGTTATTCCAAAAATAATACACAAATGTTGAATGTTCATACCTCTCTCATCCTACCTCTGAAACTACTGTTAAAAAGTTATAAAATTAAGTAAAATATATGCATTTTTAATTTTCACTTGAATAGAAAACCTTAATATAGAAGTGTACAGCAATGGATGAATGATTACATGTGGTATTTTTAATCTAATCCACATGCTCGACGCAACAGGTCATACACAACTACTGATTCTATTACTATTAAGCTACTGATAAAGCCAGAACGATTTGCTAGTACATTGTTTATTGCAAAATTATAGTGTTTCATTTTTAAATAAAATGAACAAATGTCACCTGCAGTAAATATTTGAATCACACATTTAATAAAGCCGAGGACCTTGAAAAAATACCTTTTATGTCATATTGCAGTCAAGGTGTACCTCTTACCTTCTTGCCCTAAATGTTAGTACTAAGGTTTAGTATGGTACTTTCTTACAATTAACTGAATTTATTTTTTGGTTTAAGGATGGCTTTGCACCTCCTGAAGAAATAGATGGTGACCACCCACATCCACCTGAAGAGGATGAATATTGAAGATGTATATGTGTAACAAATACGCGTATCATAGTGCTCTTTGTATATTAAACTCGAAATTATATCGCTTTACATTAATCAACAGTATCAAGTGCTTAGTATTTCACAGCTAATAAGTTGTAATAGACATTATTGTAGGTTAATTAAACATGGTGACAGTGGCCCGGATAAATTTTTATTCACTGTGTACTATGAAGTTCCTATAAAATATATCTTCACGCCATTCCCAATACAGGGATCGACAGAGGTCTAGACAATTAAGTCGTTTCGACCCACCTTCCACCAAAGATATTTGTGGGATAACGTGACAGGTGATGAGCCCGTCGCCGTCTTAATGTCTAAACCATCGATATAATTCGTATATAAGTTTTTAAAAAACCCATTGGTACGAACCTGCCACCTGGGCATCGAACTCGGGGTTAAGTCGAATTCCGACCACCCAAACCACTCGGCTATTTACTCTTATATCGTGATTATTATTATTATAACTAGGTTAAACCGTAGTAGTTAATCTAACCTTCACCGACAATTTAAGGCGAAAAGGTCGTCTGCTGAACATGACAGCTCTTGCGCGCGGACGGTATGAGCATTGGAATCAAAGTGAGCTGTTGAGGAACCCATGTTATTCTAGAATTAAACGAATTTAAAAAATAAATGAATCTTACCTACAGAACAATGTCTCACAGAGCTTGCTAGTTACTTCCAATTAGTATTTAGTGTAAAGTGGATCGGAATCGGAATGTGGCGAGAGAGTTGCGGGTGGAGTGATTGGAACAACGCGTGTCCTGAGACCTACTCAAGAAAAAGTTAAACGGCCGCTTAAATAACTTAAGCTCGAGAAGTTTGCGGGTCCGGATGGCGTAATCCTTTATATTTTGAAGGATTGTCGGTCAGTGTTCGTAAAGCTGTTTATGTAATCAAGGCCTTAATGCGGCAGTGTTTCCCGATACTTGGAAGTTCCACAGTGGTAGAGCCACGCATCTGCTTTTGTTGTTGCATGCATAGGCCGGCTCGACCGGGGAAATACCACGACCTCACAGAATACCAGCGTGAAGTAGAAGTCTAACAAACTTCTGCGTTTCGTCTGAGTAACACACACCCCTCCCCACCTGGGACTTAAGGTCGGCAACGCATCTGCTATACCTCTGGTATTGCGGGTGTTCATGGGCGGCGGTAATCAATTACCATGGTCATCCCTGTATTGACGGGCGTGTCGGGGAGACAATTGTATGGATACAGGCCAGTTGACGTACCAGCTACGTAGGTTTTATATAAGTTTTTAAAACCCATTGGTACGAACCTGCCACCTGGGCATCGAACTCGGGGTTAAGTCGAATTCCGACCACCCAAACCACTCGGCTATTTACCTATATCGTGATTATTATTATTATTATAAAAATATATCTTCACGCCATTCCCAATACAGGGATCGACAGAGGTCTAGACAATTAAGTCGTTTCGACCCACCTTCCACCAAAGATATTTGTGGGATAACGTGACAGGTGATGAGCCCGTCGCCGTCTTAATGTCTAAACCATCGATATAATTCGTATATAAGTTTTTAAAAAACCCATTGGTACGAACCTGCCACCTGGGCATCGAACTCGGGGTTAAGTCGAATTCCGACCACCCAAACCACTCGGCTATTTACCTATATCGTGATTATTATTATTATTATAAAAATATATCTTCACGCCATTCCCAATACAGGGATCGACAGAGGTCTAGACAATTAAGTCGTTTCGACCCACCTTCCACCAAAGATATTTGTGGGATAACGTGACAGGTGATGAGCCCGTCGCCGTCTTAATGTCTAAACCATCGATATAATTCGTATATAAGTTTTTAAAAAACCCATTGGTACGAACCTGCCACCTGGGCATCGAACTCGGGGTTAAGTCGAATTCCGACCACCCAAACCACTCGGCTATTTACCTATATCGTGATTATTATTATTATAACTAGGTTAAACCGTAGTAGTTAATCTAACCTTCACCGACAATTTAAGGCGAAAAGGTCGTCTGCTGAACATGACAGCTCTTGCGCGCGGACGGTATGAGCATTGGAATCAAAGTGAGCTGTTGAGGAACCCATGTTATTCTAGAATTAAACGAATTTAAAAAATAAATGAATCTTACCTACAGAACAATGTCTCACAGAGCTTGCTAGTTACTTCCAATTAGTATTTAGTGTAAAGTGGATCGGAATCGGAATGTGGCGAGAGAGTTGCGGGTGGAGTGATTGGGAACAACGCGTGTCCTGAGACCTACTCAAGAAAAAGTTAAACGGCCGCTTAAATAACTTAAGCTCGAGAAGTTTGCGGGTCCGGATGGCGTAATCCTTTATATTTTGAAGGATTGTCGGTCAGTGTTCGTAAAGCTGTTTATGTAATCAAGGCCTTAATGCGGCAGTGTTTCCCGATACTTGGAAGTTCCACAGTGGTAGAGCCACGCATCTGCTTTTGTTGTTGCATGCATAGGCCGGCTCGACCGGGGAAATACCACGACCTCACAGAATACCAGCGTGAAGTAGAAGTCTAACAAACTTCTGCGTTTCGTCTGGAGGCTCACACACCCCCCCCCCCAATTCGGGGGGGGGGGGGGGACTTTAAGGTCGGCAACGCATCTGCTATACCTCTGGTATTGCGGGTGTTCATGGGCGGCGGTAATCAATTACCATGGTCATCCCTGTATTGACGGGCGTGTCGGGGAGACAATTGTATGGATACAGGCCAGTTGACGTACCAGCTACGTAGGTTTTTACAAAAGATTTAAAGGTGGCAAATCACAAAAAACATCTACGACTAGGTAAGCGCCTGAACCTCTCTGAAGCGAAGCATGGGTTACCACCGTCACGATGCGGGACCAGCAATCTTTTAAGCAATATGTCTTACGTGGTGCCAACATTAACTTGGAGGTCCAGATTGATACAGCATTCGACGCAGAAAATATAGTCTTTTATTACGCAATTTTTCTAGATTTTAAAGCACACAAGTTATGCTGAACTTTTATGTCATTAAATTAAAGAGAAAAATGTTTTAAAATTTCAACTGAGGTAAGAGCGTTGTCATCGCTCGGCAGAGAGAGAGAACCCGCATGGTTCGTATCCCGCCCGTGTCTGTTGAAATTTTAAAACATTTTTCTTTTAATTTAATAAAAATAATGTCTTGCTTAAAAGGGGGCAGCAGTGGGATTCGCTCCACATTCAATGCAATTTTTGCAAGTCATATGAGAGGTAGGTACCAGTATATAGAATATAAAGGTTTTTCATATGATACATATTTGACAACGACCGGCGTAAACCAGGGCAGCAACTTGGTTCCTTTGCAAATTTATTTTAATTAATTGCGGATAACCTTAAGCTCTTTAACAGTAGTTGCTAAGTAAGAGGCTGACCGTGCATAGTTGCAGAGGGAAATCGTCAGTAACTAAATAATTAAAAATGTAGTGAACACATTAAAATATTCAATAAATAGTATAATTATATAAAGTAACAGCATAAGATGCTGATATCTTTTTAAAAATTGAAATCAAGTAATCAAACATGTTCTCTGTAGTTATAAACAAAAATGTAATAAAATACACTAAATTTCTGTGTACAGAAGACATATTTCGATATGTGTAACAAATACGCGTATCATAGTGCTCTTTTGTATATTAAACTCGAAATTATATCGCTTTACAATAATCAACAGTATCAAGTGCTTAGTATTTCACAGCTAATGAGTTGTAATAGACATTATTGTAGGTTAATTAAACATGGTGACAGTGGCCCGGATAAATTTTTATTCACTGTGTACTATGAAGTTCCTATGAAATATATCTTTTTTAATATTTCATTTCTTCACAATTTTACTTGTTTGCTACCAACAACTAATTTAAGCTGTGTTAACTAAGTATATTCCTTTAGTACTATTGGGAGCATTTTTTTTCGACTGATTATTTCTTGTCCTGTATGTTTTTCGCAAGGTTTCCCATGCTCAATTTATAATTTTCTCCATAAGTATCATTTTTGGTCCACTGGTCCGACACTAAACATGCATTTATTAGGTTGTTAAATACGGAAGAGATTTACTGTTACTTGTTTCTGTTAAGATGTCTAAATTTGACAGATGAATATTTGATCCAAAATTGAAAAACATACAAAAAAAGCAAATGTGAATAAGATCTGAAGGCATTCTATTGAAAGTAACACTTGCCACTGATGTTGTCGTTAACAATTGGCTGACATTAGATTAGCGAGTAATATTATATAGACCGTTATTTTAGGTAAACAAATACGAGACTATGCACACTTTAACTCATAAACGGCCGCTTAAATAACTTAAGCTCGAGAAGTTTGCGGGTCCGGATGGCGTAATCCTTTATATTTTGAAGGATTGTCGGTCAGTGTTCGTAAAGCTGTTTATGTAATCAAGGCCTTAATGTGGCAGTGTTTCCCGATACTTGGAAGTTCCACAGTGGTAGAGCCACGCATCTGCTTTTGTTGTTGCATGAATAGGCCGGCTCGACCGGGGAAATACCACGACCTCACAGAATACCAGCGTGAAGTAGAAGTCTAACAAACTTCTGCGTTTCGTCTGGAGGCTCACACACCCCCCTCCCCAATTCGAGGGGGGGGGGGGGACTTTAAGGTCGGCAACGCATCTACTATGCCTCTGGTATTGCGGGTGTTCATGGGCGGCGGTAATCAATTACCATGGTCATCCCTGTATTGACGGGCGTGTCGGGGAGACAATTGTATGGATACAGGCCAGTTGACGTACCAGCTACGTAGGTTTTTACAAAAGTTTTAAAGGTGGCAAATCACAAAAACATCTACGACTAGGTAAGCGCCTGAACCTCTCTGAAGCGAAGCATGGGTTACCACCGTCACGATGCGGGACCAGCAATCTTTTAAGCAATATGTCTTACGTGGTGCCAACATTAACTTGGAGGTCCAGATTGATACAGCATTCGACGCAGTAAATATAGTCTTTTATTACGCAATTTTTTCTAGATTTTTAAAGCACACAAGTTATGCTGAACTTTTATGTCATTAAATTAAAGAGAAAAATGTTTTTAAAATTTCAACTGAGGTAAGAGCGTTGTCATCGCTCGGCAGAGAGAGAGAACCCGCATGGTTCGTATCCCGCCCGTGTCTGTTGAAATTTTAAAAACATTTTTTCTTTTTAATTTAATAAAAATAATGTCTTGCTTAAAAAGGGGGCAGCAGTGGGATTCGCTCCACATTCAATGCAATTTTTTTGCAAGTCATATGAGAGGTAGGTACCAGTATATAGAATATAAAGGTTTTTCATATGATACATATTTGACAACGACCGGCGTAAACCAGGGCAGCAACTTGGTTCCTTTGCAAATTTATTTTAATTAATTGCGGATAACCTTAAGCTCTTTAACAGTAGTTGCTAAGTAAGAGGCTGACCGTGCATAGTTGCAGAGGGAAATCGTCAGTAACTAAATAATTAAAAAAATGTAGTGAACACATTAAAAATATTCAATAAATAGTATAATTATATGTAAAGTAACAGCATAAGATGCTGATATCTTTTTTTAAAAATTGAAATCAAGTAATCAAACAGGTTCTCTGTAGTTATAAACAAAAAAATGTAATAAAATACACTAAATTTCTGTGTACAGAAGACATTTTTCGATATGTTTAAGTAATATCGGTTTTAGTTTAGGCCAACATTGAGACCATGGCCGAAAGTTCATGTCCCGAAACCGGACACTAGTGTTTAAGTAATCATTTTCTCAGATAGGTAAGTATATTATGTGTGATTATATTATTATCTTAAATAAATCTATCTTGTATATATATGGCCCACGCGTGGCGAAGATAGTTTTAATGGCACCGGCAGAACAGCGCTGCAGGAGTATTGCTACATTGCTATTTATACCTGTGTCTAAAATTTGCAAATTGCTGAAAATTTTGGATACTCATCACAAAAATGTTTAAGTGCACCCTTAGCGGGATTTGAACCCACAACCCTTAGCTTTGAAGGCTGCTGTCGGGTCGTCAAAAATTACAAATGTTAATTATGAAGTGCACTTCCATTTTGTCATTTGTTAGAAACTTTATAATTTAGGTTAAAAAATCAAAGCGAAACAAATTTTCAATATGTAATTTTGTTTCGTAATCTGGTCCCCATAATTCTACACTATGTATTATACACAGTAGGTCATAAGTATTGTCACACAGTAAAAACTTTTCTTTTAGAATGCTGGCCACAAAAAAGTTTATTGAATTCGAATTTCGAATTGTTCATGAAAATAAAACTACATACTTTTTAGAATTTTACTCATTTTTAAATATGGAGTGGACGCTTAAAGAAGACCGTGTTGCAGTTATTGTGTTGCATCGTTGCGGTTACGCGCCAATTCAAGTTTTTGACATACTGAAAAATTTGAATATAACAAAAAGATTCGTTTATCGTACCATCAAACGATACAATGAGACTCTAGTGTAGATGACAGGTCAAGAAGTGGTCGCCTTCGGTCAGTTAGGACTCCAGCAGTGATAAAAGCTGTGAAGGCTCGAATTCAAAGAAATCCCAAACGTAAGCAGAAACTGTTGGCCCTTCAGATGGGGTTAAGCAGAACCACGGTGAAGAGGGTGTTAAATGAAGACTTAGGGCTTCGGGCTTATCGAAGAAAAACAGGACACTGTTTGAATGCTCGTCTAATGCACCTGAGACTGAAGAGATGCCGCGCTTTGTTTAAGCGGTACGCGGGGAAAAAATATCAGGAAATTCTTTTTTCGGATGAAAATTTTTTTTACCGTAGAAGAGAGCTACAACAAACAAAATGATAAGGTGTACGCACACAGTAGTGAAAAAGCGAGCAACCGTATTCCGCGTGTCCAACGAGGTCATTTTCCATCCTCGCTCATGGTATGGTTGGGAGTTTCTTATTTAGGCTTAACAGAGGTTCATTTTGCGATAAAGGTGTTAAAACGAATGCAGTTGTGTATCAAAATACAGTCCTGACGAACCTTGTGGAACCTGTTTCTCATACCATGTTCAATAACAGTCACTGGGTATTCCAACAACATTCGGCGCCAGCTCATAGAGCGAAGAGCACACAAGACTGGCTGGCGGCGCGTGAACGAATCCGTTAGATTACAAGATATGGCAACACTTGGAGGAAAAGGCGTGCTCAAAGCCTCATCCCAATTTGGAGTCACTCAAGACATCCTTGATTAAGGCAGCCGCCGATGTTGACATGGACCTCGTTCGTGCTGCGATAGACGACTGGCCGCACAGATTGAAGGCCTGTATTCAAAATCACGGTCATTTTGAATAAACTTTAGTGTCATAAGAATCTATGTTTTGTTAAGTTCATTTTGGTATATAAATAGTTACATAATGAATAAACTTGTTTTAATTATTTTAGGTTAAATCAAAGCGAAACAAATTTTCAATATGTAATTTTGTTTCGTAATCTGGTCCCCATAATTCTACACTATGTATTATACACAGTAGGTCATAAGTATTGTCACACAGTAAAAACTTTTCTTTTAGAATGCTGGCCACAAAAAAGTTTATTGAATTCGAATTTCGAATTGTTCATGAAAATAAAACTACATACTTTTTAGAATTTTACTCATTTTTAAATATGGAGTGGACGCTTAAAGAAGACCGTGTTGCAGTTATTGTGTTGCATCGTTGCGGTTACGCGCCAATTCAAGTTTTTGACATACTGAAAAATTTGAATATAACAAAAGATTCGTTTATCGTACCATCAAACGATACAATGAGACTCTAGTGTAGATGACAGGTCAAGAAGTGGTCGCCTTCGGTCAGTTAGGACTCCAGCAGTGATAAAAGCTTTGAAGGCTGCTGTCGGGTCGTCAAAAATTACAAATGTTAATTATGAAGTGCACTTCCATTTTGTCATTTGTTAGAAACTTTATAATTTAGGTTAAAAAATCAAAGCGAAACAAATTTTCAATATGTAATTTTGTTTCGTAATCTGGTCCCCATAATTCTACACTATGTATTATACACAGTAGGTCATAAGTATTGTCACACAGTAAAAACTTTTCTTTTAGAATGCTGGCCACAAAAAAGTTTATTGAATTCGAATTTCGAATTGTTCATGAAAATAAAACTACATACTTTTTAGAATTTTACTCATTTTTAAATATGGAGTGGACGCTTAAAGAAGACCGTGTTGCAGTTATTGTGTTGCATCGTTGCGGTTACGCGCCAATTCAAGTTTTTGACATACTGAAAAATTTGAATATAACAAAAAAGATTCGTTTATCGTACCATCAAACGATACAATGAGACTCTAGTGTAGATGACAGGTCAAGAAGTGGTCGCCTTCGGTCAGTTAGGACTCCAGCAGTGATAAAAGCTGTGAAGGCTCGAATTCAAAGAAATCCCAAACGTAAGCAGAAACTGTTGGCCCTTCAGATGGGGTTAAGCAGAACCACGGTGAAGAGGGTGTTAAATGAAGACTTAGGGCTTCGGGCTTATCGAAGAAAAACAGGACACTGTTTGAATGCTCGTCTAATGCACCTGAGACTGAAGAGATGCCGCGCTTTGTTTAAGCGGTACGCGGGGAAAAAATATCAGGAAATTCTTTTTTCGGATGAAAATTTTTTTTACCGTAGAAGAGAGCTACAACAAACAAAATGATAAGGTGTACGCACACAGTAGTGAAAAAGCGAGCAACCGTATTCCGCGTGTCCAACGAGGTCATTTTCCATCCTCGCTCATGGTATGGTTGGGAGTTTCTTATTTAGGCTTAACAGAGGTTCATTTTGCGATAAAGGTGTTAAAACGAATGCAGTTGTGTATCAAAATACAGTCCTGACGAACCTTGTGGAACCTGTTTCTCATACCATGTTCAATAACAGTCACTGGGTATTCCAACAACATTCGGCGCCAGCTCATAGAGCGAAGAGCACACAAGACTGGCTGGCGGCGCGTGAACGAATCCGTTAGATTACAACATATGGCAACACTTGGAGGAAAAGGCGTGCTCAAAACCTCATCCTAATTTGGAGTCACTCAAGACATCCTTGATTAAGGCAGCCGCCGATATTGACATAGACCTCGTTCGTGCTGCGATAGACGACTGGCCGCACAGATTGGAGGCCTGTATTCAAAATCACGGTCATTTTGAATAAACTTTAGTGTCATAAGAATCTATGTTTTGTTAAGTTCATTTTGGTATATAAATAGTTACATAATGAATAAACTTGTTTTAATTATTTTAGGTTAAAAAATCAAAGCGAAACAAATTTTCAATATGTAATTTTGTTTTGTTGATCTGCAGTCATCACTACTTATACTTGAATCACTTCCCTCTTCCCCAGAATCATAACCAAATTTCCGTCTTGTGTTTTCAAAATTACTGGAAATATATGTTCACTTTCTTTTTGACTTATATTTTCATCAAGTATTTCATTTCACCAGTCACTTGCATCTCAGTCTTTTTTAATACCATTGTTTTATGGGTATTGCTCACCTTAGAGAGCTCTGGTAAGACAGTTGAACCTGCCTCATTGTCGGCAGATTCATTAAATCTTTGAGAAGGCAAAAGAAATCTTTTTCGGATGAAAATTTTTTACCGTAGAAGAGAGCTACAACAAACAAAATGATAAGGTGTACGCACACAGTAGTGAAAAGCGAGCAACCGTATTCCGCGTGTCCAACGAGGTCATTTTCCATCCTCGCTCATGGTATGGTTGGGAGTTTCTTATTTAGGCTTAACAGAGGTTCATTTTGCGATAAAGGTGTTAAAACGAATGCAGTTGTGTATCAAAATACAGTCCTGACGAACCTTGTGGAACCTGTTTCTCATACCATGTTCAATAACAGTCACTGGGTATTCCAACAACATTCGGCGCCAGCTCATAGAGCGAAGAGCACACAAGACTGGCTGGCGGCGCGTGAACGAATCCGTTAGATTACAAGATATGGCAACACTTGGAGGAAAAGGCGTGCTCAAAGCCTCATCCCAATTTGGAGTCACTCAAGACATCCTTGATTAAGGCAGCCGCCGATGTTGACATGGACCTCGTTCGTGCTGCGATAGACGACTGGCCGCACAGATTGAAGGCCTGTATTCAAAATCACGGTCATTTTGAATAAACTTTAGTGTCATAAGAATCTATGTTTTGTTAAGTTCATTTTGGTATATAAATAGTTACATAATGAATAAACTTGTTTTAATTATTTTAGGTTAAACATGTGACAGAATTTCACATAATAAAGTAATACAGATAAGTAATTCATGATTTAATAAGTGATTAATGAATAAATGACGTACATAGACAGGGACAGCATCATATACATTGCTCTAATGCCAAAGTTCCTTCTTTACTCGACCTTATTAAAGTCTCATCTCTCGACCACGTTTTAAAACATGGTCAGTGTGCCGCTGTAGCTTTTTCCCATCACGATCTCGTTTTTCTTCCGTACAAAATAAGTACTATAAGGCAAAGTACTGATGTTAAGAAATTTCAGTGGAATTCACGAGACAAAACAAAAGTAACTTGTGTATGGAGCTTTTCTCTTGCTGTGTCTTGTCACTGAACCACTGTTTTCGAGGGAGTTTTAAGTACGCCGCCACCAAGTGCTGGAACAACGTGCCGCCATCGTTTCGCAGTCTGAAATCGATACAATCATTTAAGGTAAAATATAGAAATTACCTGATAAACATTCAAAAATATTAAGATATGTACCTTATTGGTTGCAGACACGTGTCGTTGACGGCCAGTGAAACTTACAGTACTGGTGCTGGTTGGACTTTAAACTCTATTAAGCTGAGTCGGTCTTTTGCTGATAAACAATAAATGTTTCTTTCTTCTTCTTCTTTATTTCTTTCAATTGTTAAACATCTTGTAACCAAATCACCAGTAACAAAGTGATCACAAATCTAAGCTTAATCAATAATCATGCACATACTTGCCAATTTTCATAATCAGGTACATATTTATACATTAGCTGTGATGTGCTTTGGGTATATAGCAAAATACAAGTTATGGCTTAATTTCATGTATGAATATTGTAAATAATCAAGTTCACACATTAGCAACAATAACGTTTACTTCTTGCAACTTCTCTTTCATTAATGTTGTCATTTTTTTATATGACCTTAAACTTCTGTGATATAGTAAATTCTGATGGCACTTTAGTTTCTTTTGGTGATGGAGATTCGATTGTATTTTTTTTTTATAGAAAAGGCCGGCAAACGTGCTGGCGGCTCACGTGATGGTAATTGATTACCGCCGCCCATGAACACTCGCAATACTAGAGGCATAGCAGATGCGTTGCCGGCCTTAGAGTGCCCCCAAATTGGGGAAGGGTGTTATGTGGGCCTCCGGTTACCTGCACTCACCAGACGAAACGTAGAAGTTTGTTAGACTTCTACTTCACGCCGGTATTCTGTGAGGTCGTGGTATTTCCCCGGTCGAGCCGGCCCATTCATGCAACAACAAAAGCTGATGCGTGGCTCTACCACTGTAAATAAAATATAGCGGCAATAGCCTAATGGTTTAGGGTGCGGACTGCGAAACATGACGTCGCAGGTTCGGGCCCCGCCATTCGACTATTGACGTAAACCAACTCCAGACACAAGCATTGCAGCTTAATTGCAGTGGTCAACAGGAATACTAGTAATGTTATTCGGCATTGCTAGTATTCTTTTTAAAAAAATATCTTCACGCAATTCCAATACAGGGTAGACAAAGGTCTAGTCTAGACAATTAAGTCCCTTCGACCCACCTTCCACCGAAGATATTTTCGGGACGACGTGACAGGTGGTGAGCCCGCCGCCGTCTTTATGTCCAAGCCAACGATATAATTCGTACATAAGTTTTTGAAAACCCCATTGGTACGAGCCTGCCACCTGGGGACCAAACTAGGGTATCTCGACTCGAAAATCCGACCACTCAACCATTCGGCTATCGTGACTTTTTCATACTTTTATTTTGAGATACCTTTTTACTCACATCATCAAAATTATCTTTGGTTTTACCAATATTTTTATTCTTATAAATTTTCAATATCTCCTCATCAGTAAACGTGTTGCTAACATTATTGTCATGGTTGATACCTATATTTTTTTTTATAGAAAAGGCCGGCAAACGTGCTGGCGGCTCACGTGATGGTAATTGATTACCGCCGCCCATGAACACTCGCAATACTAGAGGCATAGCAGATGCGTTGCCGGCCTTAGAGTGCCCCCAAATTGGGGAAGGGTGTTATGTGGGCCTCCGGTTACCTGCACTCACCAGACGAAACGTAGAAGTTTGTTAGACTTCTACTTCACGCCGGTATTCTGTGAGGTCGTGGTATTTCCCCGGTCGAGCCGGCCCATTCATGCAACAACAAAAGCTGATGCGTGGCTCTACCACTGTAAATAAAATATAGCGGCAATAGCCTAATGGTTTAGGGTGCGGACTGCGAAACATGACGTCGCAGGTTCGGACCCCGCCATTCGACTATTGACGTAAACCAACTCCAGACACAAGCATTGCAGCTTAATTGCAGTGGTCAACAGGAATACTAGTAATGTTATTCGGCATTGCTAGTATTCTTTTTAAAAAAAAATATCTTAATCTATATATTTCAACATAATTGTAGAAAAGACTTGGATCCTTCCGTACATGAAATTGTGATTGTATCACCATTTAAATGACTGTATTATGTTTTAGCAGTCTTAGTAAAGAAAAAAAGAAAGAGATGTATATAACATTTACTACAATAAAATACTTTATTACCTGTATTTTTCAATTTGGAATGATTCAAGCTATATGGAGATGTTTTACAGTGTTCCAAATCACTTTCAGAATCAGTGTCCCAAAAAGATTCTAAGTTAATTTTCTCATTCCTTTGATTGATATCTGAAAAATAATTATTTATTATAATTTTGTTAATGAAATTTATCAAATATTTTTTTTGTTTGTTGTAACATGTATAAGTGTTGTAAGTTTATAAGTTGTTTGAATATATAGTAATAAGTCTATTAAAAAAGTTGGAGAAGTCAAAATGAAGCATGCAATCCTATCAACACTTGTGAACATAATACAATAGTAGGGTGGGTACCATTAGAGGTAAATGCTTGTCAAAAGCAATGCCTACTAGATGATGTTTGAATAATTTTTATTTTGTCGTTCCCCAATTTACCATACTGGCATAGCTAGAGGTACAGACAATTCAGTCCTCCCGACCCACTATTCACTAAAGCTTATTTTGGCAGAAAGTGATGGGTGAACCCATCCCCATCAGTATCCAATCTAGCTTGCATCTATCATAAGAGGTATACTTTGCATCTAAGGTCCTCTTAAACCTCTTATGATAGAGATTACTAGAGTGCTAAGTCTTCAAGGAAGTAACCGACATCCTGCAGAGGGCAATCCATAGACTTGAAAAAAAACTACTGAAAACTACAGTTCATTACTGAAATTGCAAACTACAAACAAGTGTTTTCCGTAACATCGAATCTTTGTGTAAATAGCTTCCTTTTTATAAAAATTGGCCTCATTGAAAGGTCATCATTTGAAAGATCTGTTTTTAATGACTCATCATTGATACTATCTTTTTCTACATTATTAATTATTTCACACTGGTTTTCAGTGGCTTTATGAACATTAGCATTGGCAGTAAGAGGTTGAGAAGATTTAGCAATTAATTTTTCAGGACTTAAACTTAAATTTTTAGATTTCATATTACCTGATTTTCTGATAGGCATCTGTGGTTTAACAAATATAAGATCATTTTCTCCATTTGGATTCATATTGTTATGACTACCAGATTCTTTTGGTATTTGACACTCTCTTCTTATTTTATATCTCTTTTTATCATTACAAGTTATATCATCACCATTGAGATTTCTTTTATGAGGAGCATTGACATCTTGTGATTTTTTTTCGCTTGTAGTTACCACCGGAAATATTTGTTCACTTTCTTTTTGACTTATATTTTCATCAAGTATTTCATTTTCACAAGTCACTTGCATCTCAGTCTTTTTTTTAATACCATTGATTTTATGGGTATTGCTCACCTTTGAGAGCTCTGGTAAGACAGTTGAACCTGCCTTATTGTAGGCAGATTTATTAAACCTTTGAGAAGGCAAAAGCAATCTTTTACTAAATCTATCTTTCATTAGTAAACTTTTATCAGTATTTGTATGTGTGACACTTTGTCGTTTTTCTCGAAACAAGTTCCTAAAAGTATTTTTTCTAATATTTTCTGTACAGTCTGTATACATATTACTTTCATTGATGGTTGTCCTAAAATTAGACAGATTTTCCTTTTTTGTTTTTGTTGATCTCCAGTTATCACTACTTATACTTGAATCACTTCCTCTTCGCCAGAATCATAACTAAATTTCTGTCTTGTGTTTTTCAAAATTACTGGAAACATATGTTCACTTTCTTTTGACTTATATTTTCATCAAGTATTTCATTTTCACCAGTCACTTGCATCTCAGTCTTTTTTAATACCATTGTTTTTATGGGTATTGCTCACCTTAGAGAGCTCTGGTAAGACAGTTGAACCTGCCTCATTGTCGGCAGATTCATTAAATCTTTGAGAAGGCAAAAGCAATCTTTTACTAAATCTATCTTCATTAGTAAACTTTTATCAGTATTTGTATGTGTGACACTTTGTCGTTTTTCTCGAAACAAGTTCCTAAAAGTATTTTTTCTAATATTTTCTGTACAGTCTGTATACATATTACTTTCATTGATGGTTGTTCTAAAATTAGACAGATTTGCCTTTTTTGTTTTTGTTGATCTCCAGTTATCACTACTTATACTTGAATCACTTCCCTCTTCGCCAGAATCATAACTAAATTTCTGTCTTGTGTTTTTCAAAATTACTGGAAATATATGTTCACTTTCTTTTTGACTTATATTTTCATCAAGTATTTCATTTTCACCAGTCACTTGCATCTCAGTCTTTTTTTTAATACCATTGTTTTTATGGGTATTGCTCACGTTAGAGAGCTCTGGTAAGACAGTTGAACCTGCCTCATTGTCGGCAGATTCATTAAACCTTTGAGAAGGCAAAAGCAATCTTTTACTAAATCTATCTTTCATTAGTAAACTTTTATCAGTATTTGTATGTGTGACACTTTGTCGTTTTTCTCGAAACAAGTTCCTAAAAGTATTTTTTCTAATATTTTCTGTACAGTCTGTATACGTATTACTTTCATTGATGGTTGTTCTAAAATTAGACAGATTTTCCTTTTTTGTTTTTGTTGATCTCCAGTTATCACTACTTATACTTGAATCACTTCCCTCTTCGCCAGAATCATAACTAAATTTCTGTCTTGTGTTTTTCAAAATTACTGGAAATATATGTTCACTTTCTTTTTGTCTTTTATTTTCATCAAGTATTTCATTTTCACCAGTCACTTGCATCTCAGTCTTTTTTTTAATACCATTGTTTTTATTGGTATTGCTCACCTTAGAGAGCTCTGGTAAGACAGTTGAACCTGCCTTATTGTCGGCAGATTCATTAAATCTTTGAGAAGGCAAAAGAAATCCTTTACTAACCCTGTCTTCCATTAGTAAACTTTTATCAGTATTTGTATGTGTGACACTTTGTCGTTTTTCTCGAAACAAGTTCCTAAAAGTATTTTTTCTAATATTTTCTGTACAGTCTGTATACATATTACTTTCATTGATGGTTGTCCTAAAATTAGACAGATTTTCCTTTTTTGTTTTTGTTGATCTCCAGTTATCACTACTTATACTTGAATCACTTCCCTCTTCGCCAGAATCATAACTAAATTTCTGTCTTGTGTTTTTCAAAATTACTGGAAATATATGTTCACTTTCTTTTTGACTTATATTTTCATCAAGTATTTCATTTTCACCAGTCACTTGCATCTCAGTCTTTTTTTTAATACCATTGTTTTTATGGGTATTGCTCACGTTAGAGAGCTCTGGTAAGACAGTTGAACCTGCCTCATTGTCGGCAGATTCATTAAATCTTTGAGAAGGCAAAAGCAATCTTTTACTAAATCTATCTTTCATTAGTAAACTTTTATCAGTATTTGTATGTGTGACACTTTGTCGTTTTTCTCGAAACAAGTTCCTAAAAGTATTTTTTCTAATATTTTCTGTACAGTCTGTATACATATTACTTTCATTGATGGTTGTCCTAAAATTAGACAGATTTTCCTTTTTTGTTTTTGTTGATCTCCAGTTATCACTACTTATACTTGAATCACTTCCCTCTTCCCCAGAATCATAACCAAATTTCCGTCTTGTGTTTTTCAAAATTACTGGAAACATATGTTCACTTTCTTTTGACTTATATTTTCATCAAGTATTTCATTTTCACCAGTCACTTGCATCTCAGTCTTTTTTAATACCATTGTTTTTATGGGTATTGCTCACCTTAGAGAGCTCTGGTAAGACAGTTGAACCTGCCTTATTGTAGGCAGATTTATTAAACCTTTGAGAAGGCAAAAGCAATCTTTTACTAAATCTATCTTCATTAGTAAACTTTTATCAGTATTTGTATGTGACACTTTGTCGTTTTTCTCGAAACAAGTTCCTAAAAGTATTTTTTCTAATATTTTCTGTACAGTCTGTATACATATTACTTTCATTGATGGTTGTCCTAAAATTAGACAGATTTTCCTTTTTGTTTTTGTTGATCTGCAGTCATCACTACTTATACTTGAATCACTTCCCTCTTCGCCAGAATCATAACTAAATTTCTGTCTTGTGTTTTTCAAAATTACTGGAAATATATGTTCACTTTCTTTTTGACTTATATTTTCATCAAGTATTTCATTTTCACCAGTCACTTGCATCTCAGTCTTTTTTTTAATACCATTGTTTTTATGGGTATTGCTCACGTTAGAGAGCTCTGGTAAGACAGTTGAACCTGCCTTATTGTAGGCAGATTTATTAAACCTTTGAGATGGCAAAAGCAATCTTTTACTAAATCTATCTTTCATTAGTAAACTTTTATCAGTATTTTTATGTGTGGCACTTTGTTGTTTTTCTCGAAACAAGTTCCTAAAAGTATTTTTTCTAATATTTTCTGTACAGTCTGTATACATATTACTTTCATTGATGGTTGTCCTAAAATTAGACAGATTTTCCTTTTTGTTTTTGTTGATCTGCAGTCATCACTACTTATACTTGAATCACTTCCCTCTTCGCCAGAATCATAACTAAATTTCTGTCTTGTGTTTTTCAAAATTACTGGAAATATATGTTCACTTTCTTTTTGACTTATATTTTCATCAAGTATTTCATTTTCACCAGTCACTTGCATCTCAGTCTTTTTTTTAATACCATTGTTTTTATGGGTATTGCTCACGTTAGAGAGCTCTGGTAAGACAGTTGAACCTGCCTTATTGTAGGCAGATTTATTAAACCTTTGAGATGGCAAAAGCAATCTTTTACTAAATCTATCTTTCATTAGTAAACTTTTATCAGTATTTTTATGTGTGGCACTTTGTTGTTTTTCTCGAAACAAGTTCCTAAAAGTATTTTTTCTAATATTTTCTGTACAGTCTGTATACATATTACTTTCATTGATGGTTGTCCTAAAATTAGACTGATTTGCCTTTTTGTTTTTGTTGATCTGCAGTCATCACTACTTATACTTGAATCACTTCCCTCTTCGACATAATCATAACCAAATTTCCGTCTTGTGTTTTTCAAAAATAGTAAATTACGCCTTTTTACCATGTGTTTTCTTTTTTCATTTGTTAAGAAATATTTGCAGGCCTTGAACAAAATATGCGCATCATATTCGCTAAAGTGTTCATTTTTTAATGCTAAAGCAATGTCCTTTGCACTTACACTTGTTGACATTGTATCTAAAATAAACATATAATTTAATGTAATATTTTAAATGTAATATTGTTAATTAAAATTATTTTCATATCATAAAATTTGATATAACAAGATTTCTTTTATTCGGTCTCTGATAATCTGTTATTATTGCAGATCCCGCATTTGGGCCGAATTCTGTTTCCTGAAGAAAACTGTACTGATGTAGATTTATTTAAAAATTACATACCAGCCACAAAATGCTATGCAGTAAACATTTTACAGAAGAACCTTTTATTAACATATCTAAAACACGTTTAAACAAATTTTCCATACCTATTGGTTCTGAGCCCATATTGGAGAAAAACTGAGAAACATACCAGATTCCTCTAGTCAGGTATGTTATGATTGTGAATAATGTTTATATGTTTTTAATTATTGTATTTAAATGCTCACCTTAAATGTTTTGAAGGATTGAGTATGTTTAAAAATATTTCTAGCTGACTGCCAAAGAAGGGTTGTGTTTCTCAAGCTTATGTCTAACTTTTCGGCACATTACTTCAGTTGTGGGAGTGGCATAAGATATAATATGTAATTAGGTTTTATTTGTTTCATAGAATAAATAATTGATAATAAAAAATAGCCAGATTTTCCACTTATTCAATGTACTGTGATTAGAAGAGGTCAGAGTCATAAAAAAAAATACATTGTCATATAAATCAAGCCATCTTATAAAACTTTACTATACCATATATTTTAACACATTAACAAAATTTTAGGTTTCACCTACACCAGGATCTTCACATGAGCTTACACAGAAGAAACAACAAGTGGAAATGGACCAAAATGCCTCTTTGTATGTATTTCACTTCTTTTAATAGTATTATTGTAGTTATTGTTTTATTATATTTAATTACTTGCAAGAACAGTTTTTCAATAACTGACTAAACATCTTAAAGTTCAGATTGCCATAATGTTTTAATATTTAATGTATTTAATTTTGTTCATTTTTAATGCTAAAGCAATGTCCTTTGCACTTACACTTGTTGACATTGTATCTAAAATAAACATATAATTTAATGTAATATTTTAAATGTAATATTGTTAATTAAAATTATTTCATCCTTTTATTATTATAATAAAGTATTTATAATTAAAAATAAGAAAACATAATTTAAAAATATCCTGTTATTAATTGCCTTATTTATTACATTGGTATTTATAAATCAAGATATACGATCACTTGTTGTCTTATATCTACATCGCAAAAAAAAAAAATGTAGTAATGGCAATTTTAAATAATAATCGTTAAAAAAATAAGTTTTCAAATTTGTTTCAAAACGAGTTCTCGTATGGTTCCGAAATCTTTGATATTGCTAATTTTGCTCATAAATTGGAAATTATCGGTGGAAGTTTGAGCTTGCCAAAGAATATAATACTCTCTCCCGTCTTTCAAGTTTAGTTTTGTTGAGTGTCCTTGTTAGCGATAGTGTATTTTTGAACTAATAACGCTAGTGTTTAAGTTTTGAGATATTGACTCTGATAAGTGAAACACATTTTGCTTCGAAGTAATAATCTGATATAACAAGATTTCTTTTATTCGGTCTCTGATAATCTGTTATTATTGCAGATCCCGCATTTGGGCCGAATTCTGTTTCCTGAAGAAAACTGTACTGATGTAGATTTATTTAAAAATTACATACCAGCCACAAAATGCTATGCAGTAAACATTTTACAGAAGAACCTTTTATTAACATATCTAAAACACGTTTAAACAAATTTTCCATACCTATTGGTTCTGAGCCCATATTGGAAAAACTGAGAAACATACCAGATTCCTCTAGTCAGGTATGTTATGATTGTGAATAATGTTTATATGTTTTTAATTATTGTATTTAAATGCTCACCTTAAATGTTTTGAAGGATTGAGTATGTTTAAAAATATTTCTAGCTGACTGCCAAAGAAGGGTTGTGTTTCTCAAGCTTATGTCTAACTTTTCGGCACATTACTTCAGTTGTGGGAGTGGCATAAGATATAATATGTAATTAGGTTTTATTTGTTTCATAGAATAAATAATTGATAATAAAAAATAGCCAGATTTTCCACTTATTCAATGTACTGTGATTAGAAGAGGTCAGAGTCATAAAAAAATACATTGTCATATAAATCAAGATATACGATCACTTGTTGTCTTATATCTACATCGCAAAAAAAAAAAATGTAGTAATGGCAATTTTAAATAATAATCGTTAAAAAAATAAGTTTTCAAATTTGTTTCAAAACGAGTTCTCGTATGGTTCCGAAATCTTTGATATTGCTAATTTTGCTCATAAATTGGAAATTATCGGTGGAAGTTTGAGCTTGCCAAAGAATATAATACTCTCTCCCGTCTTTCAAGTTTAGTTTTGTTGAGTGTCCTTGTTAGCGATAGTGTATTTTTGAACTAATAACGCTAGTGTTTAAGTTTTGAGATATTGACTCTGATAAGTGAAACACATTTTGCTTCGAAGTAATAATCTGATATAACAAGATTTCTTTATTCGGTCTCTGATAATCTGTTATTATTGCAGATCCCGCATTTGGGCCGAATTCTGTTTCCTGAAGAAAACTGTACTGATGTAGATTTATTTAAAAATTACATACCAGCCACAAAATGCTATGCAGTAAACATTTTACAGAAGAACCTTTATTAACATATCTAAAACACGTTTAAACAAATTTTCCATACCTATTGGTTCTGAGCCCATATTGAAAACTGAGAAACATACCAGATTCCTCTAGTCAGGTATGTTATGATTGTGAATAATGTTTATATGTTTTTAATTATTGTATTTAAATGCTCACCTTAAATGTTTTGAAGGATTGAGTATGTTTAAAAATATTTCTAGCTGACTGCCAAAGAAGGGTTGTGTTTCTCAAGCTTATGTCTAACTTTTCGGCACATTACTTCAGTTGTGGGAGTGGCATAAGATATAATATGTAATTAGGTTTTATTTGTTTCATAGAATAAATAATTGATAATAAAAATAGCCAGATTTTCCACTTATTCAATGTACTGTGATTAGAAGAGGTCAGAGTCATAAAAAAATACATTGTCATATAAATCAAGCCATCTTATAAAACTTTACTATACCATATATTTTAACACATTAACAAAATTTTAGGTTTCACCTACACCAGGATCTTCACATGAGCATATACAGAAGAAACAACAAGTGGAAATGGACCAAAATGCCTCTTTGTATGTATTTCACTTTTAATAGTATTATTGTAGTTATTGTTTTATTATATTTAATTACTTGCAAGAACAGTTTTTCAATAACTGACTAAACATCTTAAAGTTCAGATTGCCATAATGTTTTAATATTTAATGAGATGAGCATAAAAAGCATTTAGCATAACATAAAAAGTTGGATACAGTGGAAGGTTATCAAGACCATGGTAATCAGGGAAGATCAGGCGATGTGGCCAGTGACCTATTTATTCAATAATACACTTGTTGACATTGTATCTAAAATAAACATATAATTTAATGTTATATTTTAAATGTAATATTGTTAATTAAAATTATTTTCATATCATAAAATTTGATATGTATTTTGTTTGTCTTTACTATTTTAGCAGAAGGTAATTAGATTTTTTCTAATTACATCGCAAAAAATGTAGTAATGGCAATTTTAAATAATAATCATTAAAAAATAAGTTTTCAAATTTGTTTCAAAACGAGTTCTTGTATGGTTCCGAAATGAAATGAAGATGAAGAAAATATATGTAATTAGGTTTTATTTGTTTCATAGAATAAATAATTGATAATAAAAATAGCCAGATTTTCCACTTATTCAATGTACTGTGATTAGAAGAGGTCAGAGTCATAAAAAATACATTGTCATATAAATCAAGCCATCTTATAAAACTTTACTATACCATATATTTTAACACATTAACAAAATTTTAGGTTTCACCCACACCAGGATCTTCACATGAGCTTACACAGAAGAAACAACAAGTGGAAATGGACCAAAATGCCTCTTTGTATGTATTTCACTTTTAATAGTATTATTGTAGTTATTGTTTTATTATATTTAATTACTTGCAAGAACAGTTTTTCAATAACTGACTAAACATCTTAAAGTTCAGATTGCCATAATGTTTTAATATTTAATGAGATGAGCATAAAAAGCATTTAGCATATAATAAAAAGTTGGATACAGTGGAAGGTTATCAAGACCATGGTAATCAGGGAAGATCAGGCGATGTGGCCAGTGACCTATTTATTCAATAATACACTTGTTGACATTGTATCTAAAATAAACATATAATTTAATGTTATATTTTAAATGTAATATTGTTAATTAAAATTATTTTCATATCATAAAATTTGATATGTATTTTGTTTGTCTTTACTATTTTAGCAGAAGGTAATTAGATTTTTTCTAATTACATCGCAAAAAAAAATGTAGTAATGGCAATTTTAAATAATAATCATTAAAAAATAAGTTTTCAAATTTGTTTCAAAACGAGTTCTTGTATGGTTCCGAAATGAAATGAAGATGAAGAAAATATATGTAATTTAATATTTAATGAGATGAGCATAAAAAGCATTTAGCATAACATAAAAAGTTGGATACAGTGGAAGGTTATCAAGACCATGGTAATCAGGGAAGATCAGGCGATGTGGCCAGTGACCTATTTATTCAATAATACACTTGTTGACATTGTATCTAAAATAAACATATAATTTAATGTTATATTTTAAATGTAATATTGTTAATTAAAATTATTTTCATATCATAAAATTTGATATGTATTTTGTTTGTCTTTACTATTTTAGCAGAAGGTAATTAGATTTTTTCTAATTACATCGCAAAAAAAAATGTAGTAATGGCAATTTTAAATAATAATCATTAAAAAAAATAAGTTTTCAAATTTGTTTCAAAACAAGTTCTTGTATGGTTCCGAAATGAAATGAAGATGAAGAAAATATATGTAATTTAATATTTAATGAGATGAGCATAAAAAAGCATTTAGCATATAATAAAAAGTTGGATACAGTGGAAGGTTATCAAGACCATGGTAATCAGGGAAGATCAGGCGATGTGGCCAGTGACCTATTTATTCAATAATACACTTGTTGACATTGTATCTAAAATAAACATATAATTTAATGTTATATTTTAAATGTAATATTGTTAATTAAAATTATTTTCATATCATAAAATTTGATATGTATTTTGTTTGTCTTTACTATTTTAGCAGAAGGTAATTAGATTTTTTCTAATTACATCGCAAAAAATGTAGTAATGGCAATTTTAAATAATAATCATTAAAAAATAAGTTTTCAAATTTGTTTCAAAACGAGTTCTTGTATGGTTCCGAAATGAAATGAAGATAAAGAAAATATATGTAGTTTAATATTTGATGAGATGAGCGTAAAAAAGCATTTAGCATAACATAAAAAGTTGGATACAGTGGAAGGTTATCAAGACCATGGTAATCAGGGAAGATCAGGCGATGTGGCCAGTGACCTATTTATTCAATAATACACTTGTTGACATTGTATCTAAAATAAACATATAATTTAATGTTATATTTTAAATGTAATATTGTTAATTAAAATTATTTTCATATCATAAAATTTGATATGTATTTTGTTTGTCTTTACTATTTTAGCAGAAGGTAATTAGATTTTTTCTAATTACATCGCAAAAAAAAAATGTAGTAATGGCAATTTTAAATAATAATCATTAAAAAAAATAAGTTTTCAAATTTGTTTAAAAACGAGTTCTTGTATGGTTCCGAAATGAAATGAAGATGAAGAAAATATATGTAATTTAATATTTGATGAGATGAGCATAAAAAAGCATTTAGCATATAATAAAAAGTTGGATACAGTGGAAGGTTATCAAGACCATGTTAATCAGGCAATGTGGCCAGTGACCTATTTATTCAATAATGTATATGAATATAATATTGATATATCATTAAATTAAATTTAGTTCTTTTACTTACAATTAATCTTTAATTGTGTATTAAACTTCAAATATTATTTTAGGTTCTTGAACAATGTTTTAAAATAGGCCTGAAAGTTGTAACCACAGTATGTGACTTATCACGGGTAAATATCAGAGCTCTGGAAATTCTTGGCTCAACAAAGAACCCGTGCATTAAAATTGCTGATCATGAAATCTGTACAATCCTCGATCCACCTCACCTTATAAAGTGCTTAAGAAATCTTTTTATGAAACACAACATTAAATGTAAAACAGATCGTAATGTAAAAAAAATCGGGAACTAAATTTAATTAAATAAATGATGTTAAATTACTCCGTTTCATTTCATTATTCCTTTAATTTAAGTTAATAACTTTTATTAACAGAATATATTGGAAATAATGATTATTTCATTTAAGATTATTCTTTCTTTAAAAAAATCTTACTTTTACCAAATTATCAAAATAATCATAATTTCCAATATAAATTTTTAACTATAAATAAATTAAAATAGTAAACGTATTCAAAATTCTCGCATTTTATTTTTTCATATGGGCGACCATCATGGCGCTAGTAGTATAAGCGTATAGACCAAAGATATAATACTATAGTATGTAACATGTCATTCTTCTCTATATAGAGAGTATTATATTTTGTCCAGGGGTGTAAATATTTGTGTAATGAATATGAATTTTTATATATAATACATATAATTACAGGCTTATGCCCACATTTTACTCAAAATCTAAATTAATGGCTTATGTACTATTCTGATGTATGAGCTATATACTGTAGTTTCATCAAAATCCATTCCATAGTTAATAACGGCATTAAAGAGTCGTGAACTATGACGCTTTTCTATTTTGAATGCTGTAGGTGTCAACGGATAAATCAGGCTTTGAACGTGGTAGTCAAAGAATTAGAATTAAAATACAGTTCTAACGGAAAGGTTTTAGAGATGAATTTCAAACCCAACTGACAGAGAGATAAAAACCAAAGAGAATTAAATCACTACGTTAATAAAAACGTTAGTTTGTATTCATACCATAGAATACAAAAAACAATATAACCATAGAAAATATAGTTTATAGCAAAGAACAGTGTCCTCTTGCATAACAAATAATAAATATTTTAAAATAACAAAACATGTAATTAATTGGAAAACTGTAACTGAGTTCACAATATTCGATGGAAATGAAAGTTTTTAAGTAAAGGTTTTTTAAAAAACTTTCACTTCCATTTGATTAAAAAAATGTAATCATATTAATTTCACTAATACAAAATACCATTTACAAATCACGGATAATTATAATTTGGGAAAAAGAACGCTATCCACAGAGTTACGATCTACGGCAATCTTAGGTACAAAAGTATAAATCTTTTGTACGGGAAATAATCTTCACCTACGGTATTCAAGCGGCAGTCTAGTTGCATAGCTGGTGCTGTGCATTAAAGCACATGGGTTAGGGAAAAAGTTTTTTCGCATTATAGTTTGTATGAACTTGTAATAAAATCTCTGTATACACTCTGGTTATACTATTTGTATCTGGCTGGTTTTGGTATCATTAAAAGTTTAAATTTTAAAGAAGATAATTCCAAATTCAAATTAGGCAAATGTGTGTTTTTTATTTAGTTTTCGTACTGTCAAGATAAGTGAATTTAATGAAGAAATTAGATACATTTTAAAATTTTACAGTAAAAAGGTACTACAAAAAATGCAACGCCTGCCGCGAAAAAAATTTCGCGATGTTTATGGACCTACTGTATTGTCAGTGAGAGTAGCACAAATTTGGTTTAAGCCTTTTCAATCCGGAAATTTTGAAGTCAAAGATGCACGTCGCTCTGGTCGCTTTATTACGGACAGAATGGATGCCATTATTGAAAATGTGGAGCAATATCAGCATATCAATAGTTACAATGTAGCTGAAGAACTGAGAATTGACTACAAAACAATTTTGGCGCATTTGAAAAAACTGGTTACACAAAACAGCTCGATATTTGGGTACCTCACAAGCTCACTGAAAGAAACCTAAAGAACCGTGTACTCATTTGTGATTTTTTATTACGACGTAATGAAACCAAATCATTTTTGAAGAAGCTGATAACTGGCGATAAAAAGTGGATCACGTCCGACAAAAACGTGCGAGAAAGGTCGTGGTCAAAGGCCGGTCAGGCTTCACAGCCTGGGGCTAAACTCGGGTTAACTCGCAACAAGGTCATGCTGTGTGTGTGGTAGGATTGGAAGGGCATTATTCATTAAGAGCTTGAAATAAGAGAAGATCTTCATAGAAATAAGGTTTTAGTAAGCTAAAATTAGAAGTAAAATTTGTTTTGGTTACATTAGATACATTGACAAAGACACTAACAAAACAGATTGACAATCACATAAGCTCATGGCTGATAGTTTCAAGTTAGAAATGTACATAATTCTCCAGCACTATTTTTAAAAAACGTAATCTTTTAAAAATTCTGGTGTTTTTCGGACGTGGCCAGATCTACGAAGTGTTGGCTTTGGCGGTGGTGATGATGGACGCTAGGTCAGTAGTGTTTTCATTGTCTATTCGCAGTTTTACCTCTTCTGAACCCATTGGTGCTAGATGACGATTCGACACCGTTGTTTTTCGGCCATCTGGGAACCGAATGTATGAAAAGTCAGGATTGCAGCGTATCAATTCAACCTCATTGCTCCCAATTTTCTACTGAAAGATTTTTCGCCTTCAGCGACAAAATAATCGTTCTCCAAACAGTAGAATTCAATTTTTCTACTTGACCGTTACCTTGAGGGTTTTAAACTAATCTAGAAAGTGCTAATAACGAAATTGAAGAGTTATCGCTAAGAATTATATCATTGGAAAGAAAACTGGAGGAAAAACAGAAAACAATTATACAACTGAAGAAAATTTGTAGCGGTACAATAAAGAGTAGCAGCATTAAAAAGTCAAAGAAAATGAGTAATAACTTACTTTACATGTCAAATTTAAGCGTAACTGACCTAGAATTAAGTATAAATAATGAAGAACAAGAAAATCTAACAGTCCAGGACTCTACCGGATTTACTACCGGCGCAGAACCTTTCTACATCTACTCATCCACCAACGCAAAATTTAAATAAGGAGGGGAACAGATAATAAAGTAGTACCATATTTAAATACAAATATTAGGAAACCTCGTTTGATAATATTAGGCAGCCAACAGTTGAGTGGTCTATCGTTAAGGTTAACAGAAATTAGGAAATCGGTTAATTGTTATGAGAGTTATGATATATTCTCAATCATCAAACCATTTGCGAGAACAAAAGACATTGTTAGTACTTGCTATACGCTCGACTTAAAAAAAAAAACCATAAATTTGTTGGGCGAAAACGATAAAAACCTAATCTAAAAAAAATGTAATGTTATTTTAATCAATGTCAACTCAAACAGTTATTTAAATTAATATATTAAAATAATAGCCAGAAACATTTATTTGCTCAACTATCAAATTGCAAATATATAACTATTGATAATACGCATTTTTTGTCAAAATTTGAATATCAGAAAAATAAATTATATTATAGCCTCAGAGTATTACAATAAAACATTTCTATGCGGTATTAGATCTCAACCAAAAAAGTATGCAAAATGTTACAACACAAGCACTGAAACTGAGGAAAAACAGAAAACAATTATACAACTGAAGAAAATTTGTAGCGGTACAATAAAGAGTAGCAGCATTAAAAAGTCAAAGAAAATGAGTAATAACTTACTTTACATGTCAAATTTAAGCGTAACTGACCTAGAATTAAGTATAAATAATGAAGAACAAGAAAATCTAACAGTCCAGGACTCTACCGGATTTACTACCGGCGCAGAACCTTTCTACATCTACTCATCCACCAACGCAAAATTTAAATAAGGAGGGAACAGATAATAAAGTAGTACCATATTTAAATACAAATATTAGGAAACCTCGTTTGATAATATTAGGCAGCCAACAGTTGAGTGGTCTATCGTTAAGGTTAACAGAAATTAGGAAATCGGTTAATTGTTATGAGAGTTATGATATATTCTCAATCATCAAACCATTTGCGAGAACAAAAGACATTGTTAGTACTTGCTATACGCTCGACTTAAAAAAAAAAAAAAAAAAACGATAAAAACCTAATCTAAAAAAATGTAATGTTATTTTAATCAATGTCAACTCAAACAGTTATTTAAATTAATATATGTTAAAATAATATTCTCAGTGAATTTCAATCGGGTTTTCGCCCTGGTCACAGTACAACCACTGCACTTCTCAAAGTTACAGAGGACATTCGAGAGGCTATGGAGAATAGAAAGGTCACTGTGCTTGTCCTTATTGACTTCTCTAATGCGTTCAACATGGTTGACCACGGCATTCTCCTTGCCATGCTCCATAAGCTCAATTTCTCTCCCTTGGTTCGTGAATGGTTTTCTTCCTACCTCTGTGACCGTCAACAGGCTGTTAAATTAGGAAATGATGTATCTGACTGGCATCTGCTCCTGTCTGGCGTACCCCAGGGTGGAATCTTGTCACCATTACTATTCTCCATATTTATTAATTTTCTCTTCTCACCTTAGTTGCTCTTACCATTTATATGCTGATGATCTGCAAATCTACACTCACGCAGACGCCCATAATATAAACGAAGCAGTTGAGAAAATCAATACAGATTTATTAAATTTATGTAGGTGGTCTGGTAGGTTTGGCATACAAGTCAATCCTAATAAATGTCAAGCAATAATATTGGGGAGTATTCGACAACTTTCAAAGATCAATAGTACTTGTATCTCACCTGTCACGATTGATGGGTCTACTATACCATACACACCACACGTAAAAAAACTTAGGTATTTACTTTGACTCAAACTTAAATTGGTCTACCCATATACAAAAAATAAGCGGTTCAATCATCTCAAAACTGAGTGTTTTGAATCGACTCAGAAACTTTCTCCCGGTCAAGGTAAAGGTAACTCTGGTGCAATCTCTTATTCTGCCCATTATAGATTATGCTGATGTGTGTTATACTGATCTTAACGAGAATCAATTAGATAAGCTGGACCGCCTAGTTAACAACTGTATCCGTTTTATCTTTTGTCTTCGTAAATTTGATCATGTTTCTTCATTCCGTTGTCAGCTTAAATGGCTTCCTATTCGAGAACGAAGACATACAAGGATACTACTAACAGTTTTCTCAATTTTATTCGATAATCTTTATCCAGATTATCTGAAACATAAGTTACAATTCCTGAGTGATATGCATAACCGACACCTTCGTTCTTCACAGAATTTGACTCTCTCTATTCCCCTTCACCGTTCCGGTTCCATTTCTTCGTCGTTTGCTATACAAGCTGCGCGTCTATGGAATGCCCTGCCAGAAAAGTTAAGACAGCTCCTGTAATAAAACCACATTTAAAAAGAACATTAAGGCTCATTTTCTGCAAAATTTTAATATGTGATTTGTCGTCATCATTAACATCTTAATTATAATCTTTTGTTTTGTAGTTATATGTTTTATTTTGTATATTTGTATTTGTTTGTGTATGTATATGTTGTATATATACATGTCTGTGTGTATGTACGAATAAATATTTTTGGATGTTTGTGTATGTATATATGTATTTATGTGAATGTAGGTATTGCGCTTTATATATAGATATTAACATAGCGTTATATTTTTACACAATATATTTTTTTTAATTGTACGTAACTGCCTTTATCGTTTTCTCACTCCCTAAGGTTGACAGGTAGAGAATGCTCTTAGCATTATGTCCGCCTTTTGATCTTACATTATGGTAATGTTCAATAAAGAATAAATAAATAAATAAATAAATAGTTATATGTAAGAAACTAAATCGATTTGTGTTCGCCATAAAACGACTACGAAGAACAGCGAGCCAAAAGACGGCTTTAACTGCATATTTTGGTTACGTTGAGTCAGTTTTAAGATATGGCCTTCTTTATATGGGGTAATTCTGTCCATATTAAAAGAGCCTTCATTGTGCAAAAAAATGTAATGTTATTTTAATCAATGTCAACTCAAACAGTTATTTAAATTAATATATTAAAATAATAGCCAGAAACATTTATTTGCTCAACTATCAAATTGCAAATATATAACTATTGATAATACGCATTTTTTGTCAAAATTTGAATATCAGAAAAATAAATTATATTATAGCCTCAGAGTATTACAATAAAACATTTCTATGCGGTATTAGATCTCAACCAAAAAAGTATGCAAAATGTTACAACACAAGCACTGAAACTGAGGAAAAACCCAAAACAGGAACTATACCTTTTTACTTAAAAAAAAGCAAAACTTATGCTCTGTTTATGATTTTATTTGCTGACGACATATCGGTTATAATAGCTTACGTGAATAGAAGTGAATGTTATAGGAGCATTCTCAAATCCGAAATTGTCACTATTCGTAAGTGGTTAGAAGTGAATAAATTACGCACTAACATATCAAAACTAAATTTATTAATTTTCTCTTCTCACCTTAGTTGCTCTTACCATTTATATGCTGATGATCTGCAAATCTACACTCACGCAGACGCCCATAATATAAACGAAGCAGTTGAGAAAATCAATACAGATTTATTAAATTTATGTAGGTGGTCTGGTAGGTTTGGCATACAAGTCAATCCTAATAAATGTCAAGCAATAATATTGGGGAGTATTCGACAACTTTCAAAGATCAATAGTACTTGTATCTCACCTGTCACGATTGATGGGTCTACTATACCATACACACCACACGTAAAAAACCTAGGTATTTACTTTGACTCAAACTTAAATTGGTCTACCCATATACAAAAAATAAGCGGTTCAATCATCTCAAAACTGAGTGTTTTGAATCGACTCAGAAACTTTCTCCCGGTCAAGGTAAAGGTAACTCTGGTGCAATCTCTTATTCTGCCCATTATAGATTATGCTGATGTGTGTTATACTGATCTTAACGAGAATCAATTAGATAAGCTGGACCGCCTAGTTAACAACTGTATCCGTTTTATCTTTTGTCTTCGTAAATTTGATCATGTTTCTTCATTCCGTTGTCAGCTTAAATGGCTTCCTATTCGAGAACGAAGACATACAAGGATACTACTAACAGTTTTCTCAATTTTATTCGATAATCTTTATCCAGATTATCTGAAACATAAGTTACAATTCCTGAGTGATATGCATAACCGACACCTTCGTTCTTCACAGAATTTGACTCTCTCTATTCCCCTTCACCGTTCCGGTTCCATTTCTTCGTCGTTTGCTATACAAGCTGCGCGTCTATGGAATGCCCTGCCAGAAAAGTTAAGACAGCCCTGTAATAAAACCACATTTAAAAAGAACATTAAGGCTCATTTTCTGCAAAATTTTAATATGTGATTTGTCGTCATCATTAACATCTTAATTATAATCTTTTGTTTTGTAGTTATATGTTTTATTTTGTATATTTGTATTTGTTTGTGTATGTATATGTTGTATATATACATGTCTGTGTGTATGTACGAATAAATATTTTTGGATGTTTGTGTATGTATATATGTATTTATGTGAATGTAGGTATTGCGCTTTTATATATAGATATTAACATAGCGTTATATTTTTACACAATATATTTTTTTATTGTACGTAACCGCCTTTATCGTTTTCTCACTCCCTAAGGTTGACAGGTAGAGAATGCTCTTAGCATTATGTCCGCCTTTTGATCTTACATTATGGTAATGTTCAATAAAGAATAAATAAATAAATAAATAAATAAATAAATAAATAAATAAATAAATAAATAGTTATATGTAAGAAACTAAATCGATTTGTGTTCGCCATAAAACGACTACGAAGAACAGCGAGCCAAAAGACGGCTTTAACTGCATATTTTGGTTACGTTGAGTCAGTTTTAAGATATGGCCTTCTTATATGGGGTAATTCTGTCCATATTAAAAGAGCCTTCATTGTGCAAAAAATGTGTAAGAGCTGTTTGTGGAGTTGGACCACTAACTTAATGTAAACCGCTGTTTCATAAGTTTAAGATGTTAACTTTACCAGGTTTATATATTTTTCATATACGCTGTTTTGTCAGAGAAAACACAGATTTTTTTAATAGATATGAAGATGATATAAATTCTAGGACAAAATACAGAGACCCATCAAAATTAAAAATACCAAGGTGCAGAACCAAATTATTTGAAAAAAATTGTTTCATGATGGCAATCACAGTATATAATAATATTCCCAAATTTTAAGAGAGCTCCCAGTTAAAAAATTAAATCCACTCTTTACAGATGGTTAATAGGAAATGTTTTTATGACATAAATGAACTTAAATTATAACATTAATTTTATTTGTACACATATATTTTTTTAATTGTACGTAACCGCCTTTATCGTTTTCTCACTCCCTAAGGTTGACAGGTAGAGAATGCTCTTAGCATTATGTCCGCCTTTTGATCTTACATTATGGTAATGTTCAATAAAGAATAAATAAATAAATAAATAAATAAATAAATAGTTATATGTAAGAAACTAAATCGATTTGTGTTCGCCATAAAACGACTACGAAGAACAGCGAGCCAAAAGACGGCTTTAACTGCATATTTTGGTTACGTTGAGTCAGTTTTAAGATATGGCCTTCTTATATGGGGTAATTCTGTCCATATTAAAAGAGCCTTCATTGTGCAAAAAATGTGTAAGAGCTGTTTGTGGAGTTGGACCACTAACTTAATGTAAACCGCTGTTTCATAAGTTTAAGATGTTAACTTTACCAGGTTTATATATTTTTCATATACGCTGTTTTGTCAGAGAAAACACAGATTTTTTTAATAGATATGAAGATGATATAAATTCTAGGACAAAATACAGAGACCCATCAAAATTAAAAATACCAAGGTGCAGAACCAAATTATTTGAAAAAAATTGTTTCATGATGGCAATCACAGTATATAATAATATTCCCAAATTTTAAGAGCTCCCAGTTAAAAAATTGAATCCACTCTTTACAGATGGTTAATAGGGAATGTTTTTTATGACATAAATGAACTTAAATTATAACATTAATTTTATTTGTACACATATATTTTTTTAATTGTGACCATTTTTTTATCTTAAAACAATTTTCATAATTCTATCTTAATAATTTAATACAATTTTAATAAATTTATTTAATGCATTTACCGCTAAGTTTATAAGTTCTTTTAATATATAGTAATAAGTCTATAGTGGGTCGGAAGGACTGAATTGTCAGTCTTTCCGACCCCCTATTCACTAAAGCTTATTTTGGCAGAAGTGATAGGTGAACCCATCCCCATCAGTATCCAATCTAGCTTGCATCTATCATAAGAGGTATACTTTGCATCTAAGGTCCTCTTAAACCTCTTATAATAGAGATTACTAGAGTGCTAAGTCTTCAAGGAAGTAACCGACATCCTGCAGAGAGCAATCCATAGACTTGAAAAAAAATCTACTGAAAACTGTAGTTCATTACTGAAATTGCAAACTACAAACCTGTGTTTTCGGTAACATCGAGTCTTTGTGTAAATAGCTTCCTTTTTATAAAACTTGGCCTCATTGAAAGGTTATCATTTGAAAGATATGTTTTAATGACTCATCATTGACACTATCTCTTTCAGCTTGAATATGTTCTACTGTACCAGTAAGAGGTTGAGAAGATTGAGCAATTAATTTTCAGGACTTAAACTTGAATTTTTAGATTTCATATTACCTGATTTTCTGATAGGCATCTGTGGTTTAACAAATATAAGATCATTTTCTCCATTTGGATGCATATTGTTATGACTACCAGATCCTTTTGGTATTCGCGACTTTCTTTTATTTTATATATCTTTTATCATTTCTTTTATAGGAGCATTGACATCTTGGGATTTTTTCGCTTGTACTTACTACTGGAAATATTTGTTCACTTTCTTTTAGACTTATATTTTCATCAAGTATTTCATTTTCACCAGTCACTTGCATCTCAGTCTTTTTAATACCTTTGTTTTATGGATATTGCTCACCTTAGAGAGCTCTGGTAAGACAGTTGAACCTGCCTTATCGTAGGCAGATTTATCAAACCTTGACAAGGCAAAAGAAATCCTTTACTAAACCTATCTTTCATTAATAAACTTTTATCAGTATTTGTATGTGTGACACTTTGTTGTTTTCTTGAAACAAGTTCCTAAAAGTATTTTTTTCTAATATTTTCAGTACAGTCTGTATACATATTACTTTCATTGATGGTTGTCCTAAAATTAGACAGATTTGCCTTTTTTTGTTTTTGTTGATCTGCAGTCATCACTACTTATACTTGAATCACTTCCCTCTTCGACAGAATCATAAACAAATGTCAGTCTTGTGTTTTTCAAAAATAGTAAATTACGGCTTTTTACCATGTGTTTTCTTTTTTTATTTCTTACGAAATCTTTGCAGGCCTTGGACAAAATTTGCGCATCATACTTGCTAAAGTGTTCATTTTTTAATGCTAAAGCAATGTCCATTGCACTTAAACTGGTTGACATTGTATCTAAAACAAACATATAATTTAATTTTATATTTTAAATTTAAATTATTTTCATATCATAAAATTTGACATGTATTTTTGTTTGTGTCTTTACTATTTTAGCAAGAGGTAATTAGAAAAAAAACTTAATTAACTACTTAAGTTACTTTTTCAAATTACTAAATTGTTATGGTCAATGAAATGAAAGCAACAATCTTATGGAATAATTTGTGTAATGAATATGAATTTTTATATATAATACATATATGTAACACTCTACTACTGTAACAAACGCCAAGAAGAATTTTGGTGTGGGATAGTGAAACTTCGATAAATAAATGTTCGGCCGCGTTAGAAGGAGGTGGCTGACAGGATAAGCTTACGACAGTAAAAGGAATGTAAGAACGGAGGTAAATCGCTACACCACCACCTCCCTTACCTACACGGTTAAATTGCGAATGAGATGAAATCCTGGTAACGAGTAAGAAGTGGAAGGCAAACATGGCTTTAACCAAGATTCAGAGACCAGGATAGCATGTATATTATGGGACTCAAAACACGCAAGCATATCGGAATAGTGAGCCGGAATACTTTGTGCGTTTAAGTGAATGACATTAAAATTTTCAGAGAATCTGAGAAATATGTATTGAGAGCTTCATTTAAAGGAATAGAAGATGTTGTACTGTGAAAGCTATCATCACTAGGAGAGTAATCATTTGATACCAAAGACAGGAAGTCACTGGAATCTTGACTAACATCACTATTATGTAACAACATAAAGATTTAATAATATTAAATAAATATAAATTAATAAATGTAAGTAATAAAACAAAAAAGATTACAAAAACAAAAAACTATGTATATAAATATATGAATCCCTAACCCGCCAGTAGTCTGAAAGAAACCGTAATAATTCAGAGTAACTCATAAAACAAACTATTTTAAACTAAAAAAAAATATTTTGGCAAAGATACCAGAACAGAAATAGCAGAATACCATTTATATAATAGGCTATACTTATAAAATATGTTAAACTTTGAATGTGTTAACAACATATATATTTATATTTATATATATATATATATATATATATATATATATATATATATATATATATATATATATATATATATATATATATATATATATATATATATATATATATATATATATATATGAAAGCGCTAAATAGCATGTTAATTATGTAAAACACAACGCAGTGTCAAAGAAAAAGTGACGAAGTTCAAAGTAGTAAGTCGACATTCATCATAGTCAACGTCCACATAAAGTCAGCTGTCAACTGTCTTGCTGTTGCATATTGACTACTAATTGTCAAGCTATTGTTTACAATAATTTATCTAAGTAATTATGTTCATTAAAGTGGTACAGGTTAAACAATTAAAAATATATAAACAGGATCTATGTGTGCAGATATTCAACTGTGATAGAAAAGGAATTTTATTATTTTTTACCACTCTTTTGGCCCTCATCTGCGTAGTCTTGGCATCCTTTGATATACCTGTGAAAGCCACCACAGGAGACAAGGTCTGAGGCTCCTTTGGTGGGATTGGAATGGCATCTAGATCCTATATAGTCAGGAAGCGGTGCCGCGACTGGTCAGCACCTAACATGAATATGGTGCTATTCTTCGTCCAACATCTGTAGACTCCAAAGCGCTGTCTCGCCGATAGGAATACTGCATGTCATATTTTTGTGAGAAATTCTGATAAGGTGATTCCAGTTCCCTTACGGTTCTTCTTTGCCAGCCATACCCTGTCCTTCACTTCAGTGTCCTCAAAATTTTTAACAAGGATAGCCGGGACTTGTCAGCATCAGGTTGACCAAGTCGTTGAGCCGGCTAATGGACTCCAAGGTAATGCCTGGGATTTTTAAGCAGTTGGGCAATATATTGACTACAGTAGTTGAAGTGTTCTCCTTCTTACCTTCAGCAACACCATGTACCAGAAGTATTTTACGTCTAGACCTCATTTCTATGGCATCTCTCTGGCGGGACAACAGTTCAACCTGCAACTGAAGATTCTCAAGGGCTGTCAGAACAAAGGCACGAAATGCGTTGAACTGGTAATTTATGTTTGAGGTTGTACTTGCTGCTGGAACTGCGCTTTTAAGATCCTTTTGAACTCTGCCATTCTTGAGTTATAGTGCTCATAAAGATCAGCAACAGATTTTTAAAGATTCCATTTCACTTTGAGGTTATGAATAGCGATGAAAAAAATGCAGCAATTTTCACAAGTAGCTATAGCTAATATATCAGACTATGATGGCGGGAGTAGGGAAGTTATTGGTTCATTTATCTGTATATATTTAAGTTTTATATAATATAAAAATTGAGAGCAACAAAAGTATATGTGTTATTTATTCTAGTCCTACCCGCGAAAAAAAAAAAAAAAAAAAAAAAAAAAAAAAAAAAAAAAAAAAAAAAAAAAAAAAAAAAAAAAAAAAAAAAAAAAAAAAAAAAAAAAAAAAAAAAAAAAAAAAAAAAAAAAAAAAAAAAAAAGCATATACTGTAGTTTCATCAAAATCCATTCCATAGTTATTGTGACAGAGCAACATATATCCATCCATCCTCACAAAATTTTTAACAAGGATAGCCGGGACTTGTCAGCATCAGGTTGACCAAGTCGTTGAGCCCGGCTAATGGACTCCAAGGTAATGCCTGGGATTTTTAAGCAGTTGGGCAATATATTGACTACAGTAGTTGAAGTGTTCTCCTTCTTACCTTCAGCAACACCATGTAACAGAAGTATTTTACGTCTAGACCTCATTTCTATGGCATCACTCTGGCGGGACAACAGTTCAACCTGCAACTGAAGATTCTCAAGGGCTGTCAGAACAAAGGCACGAAATGCGTTGAACTGGTAATTTATGTTTGAGGTTGTACTTGCTGCTGGAACTGCGCTTTTAAGATCCTTTTGAAACTCTGCCATTCTTGAGTTATAGTGCTCATAAAGATCAGCAACAGATTTTTTTAAAGATTCCATTTCACTTTGAGGTTATGAATAGCGATGAAAAAAATGCAGCAATTTTCACAAGTAGCTATAGCTAATATATCAGACTATGATGGCGGGAGTAGGGAAGTTATTGGTTCATTTATCTGTATATATTTAAGTTTTATATAATATAAAAATTCGGAGAGCAACAAAAGTATATGTGTTATTTATTCTAGTCCTACCCGCGAAAAAAAAAAAAAAAAAAAAAAAAAAAAAAAAAAAAAAAAAAAAAAAAAAAAAAAAAAAAAAAAAAAAAAAAAAAAAAAAAAAAAAAAAAAAAAAAAAAAAAAAAAAAAAAAAAAAAAAAAAAAAAAAAAAAAAAAAAAAAAAAAAAAAAAAAAAAAAAAAAAAAAAAAAAAAAAAAAAAAAAAAAAAAAAAAAAAAAAAAAAAAAAAAAAAAAAAAAAAAAAAAAAAAAAAAAAAAAAAAAAAAAAAAAAAAAAAAAAAAGCATATACTGTAGTTTCATCAAAATCCATTCCATAGTTATTGTGACAGAGCAACATATATCCATCCATCCTCACAAAATTTTACATTTATAATATTAGTAGAACATCATTCAATCTTTAGGCAAGGCCTATGTTCAACATGGGGCAAAGGGTAGTTTGTTATAATAATAATTAACACTTATCATTATAAGATGTAACTTAGTAAAATTTTGCGATGAACTATACACTTTGTTTAAATTACCTTTGCTCCTTACAGAAGTAGGTAAACCGCTTCTACCATTATAGACGGATCGTTGATATCCTGCACCACCAGAGTATTGGATATTCTAAAAGCGTAAGGTGTATTTTAATAAATGAAATGTAAAAATGTTTTGAATCTTATAATTACTGCTTTATGATACATACCATCCCTTCACTTTGAGTACTAAAAGCGTTGTCTGATAATAAATCATCTTCACTGTCAGTCATTTTTTTCAGTTGTTGCTTCCATTTAACACAAAAATATTTATAACATAATCACGTAACATAATCAATATAAGCAAGTAAACACAAACAGTAAAATATAGTCCAATCCCATGAACTATGACGCTTTTCTAATTTGAATTCTGTAGTCAACGGATAAATCAGGCTTTGAACGTGGTAGTCACAGAGTATATAATCACTCCGTTATAGTAGTTAGAATTAAAATTCATGCCATAGAATACAAAAAACAATATAACCATAGAAAATATAGTTTATAGCAGAGAACAGTGTCCTCTTGTATAACAAATAATAAATATTTTAAAATAACAAAAAATGTAATTAATTGGAAAACTGTAACTGAGTTCACAATATTCGATGGAAATGAAAGTTATTACATTATTATATACTACAGTATTGTCAGTGAGAGTAGCACAAATTTGGTTTAAGCCTTTTCAATCCGGAAATTTTGAAGTCAAAGATGCACGTCGCTCTGGTCGCTTTATTACGGACAGAATGGATGCCATTATTGAAAATGTGGAGCAATATCAGCATATCAATAGTTACGATGTAGCTGAAGAACTGAGAATTGACTACAAAACAATTTTTGGCGCATTTGAAAAACTGGGTACACAAAACAGCTCGATATTTGGGTACCTCACAAGCTCACTGAAAGAAACCTAAAGAACCGTGTACTCATTTGTGATTCTTTATTACGACGTAATGAAACCAAACCATTTTTGAAGAAGCTGATAACTGACGATAAAAAGTGGATCACGTCCGACAAAAACGTGCGAGAAAGCTCGTGGTCAAAGGCCGGTCAGGCTTCACAGCCTGGGGCTAAACTCGGGTTAACTCGCAACAAGGTCATGCTGTGTGTGTGGTAGGATTGGAAGGACATTATTCATTAAGAGCTTGAAATAAGAGAAGATCTTCATAGAAATAAGGTTTTAGTAAGCTAAAATTAGAAGTAAAATTTTGCGATGAACTATACACTTTGTTTAAATTACCTTTGCTCCTTACAGAAGTAGGTAAACCGCTTCTACCATTATAGACGGATCGTTGATATCCTGCACCACCAGAGTATTGATATTCTAAAAGCGTAAGGTGTATTTTAATAAATGAAATGTAAAATGTATTGAATCTTATAATTACTGCTTTATGATACATACCATCCCTTCACTTTGAGTACTAAAAGCGTTGTCTGATAATAAATCATCTTCACTGTCAGTCATTTTTTTCAGTTGTTGCTTCCATTTAACACAAAAATATTTATAACATAATCACGTAACATAATCAATATAAGCAAGTAAACAGAAACAGTAAAATATAGTCCAATCCCATGAACTATGACGCTTTTCTAATTTGAATTCTGTAGTCAACGGATAAATCAGGCTTTGAACGTGGTAGTCACAGAGTATATAATCACTCCGTTATAGTAGTTAGAATTAAAAATTCATGCCATAGAATACAAAAACAATATAACCATAGAAAATATAGTTTATAGCAGAGAACAGTGTCCTCTTGTATAACAAATAATAAATATTTTAAAATAACAAAAAATGTAATTAATTGGAAAACTGTAACTGAGTTCACAATATTCGATGGAAATGAAAGTTATTACATTATTATATACTACAGTATTGTCAGTGAGAGTAGCACAAATTTGGTTTAAGCCTTTCAATCCGGAAATTTTGAAGTCAAAGATGCACGTCGCTCTGGTCGCTTTATTACGGACAGAATGGATGCCATTATTGAAAATGTGGAGCAATATCAGCATATCAATAGTTACGATGTAGCTGAAGAACTGAGAATTGACTACAAAACAATTTTGGCGCATTTGAAAAACTGGTACACAAAACAGCTCGATATTTGGGTACCTCACAAGCTCACTGAAAGAAACCTAAAGAACCGTGTACTCATTTGTGATTCTTTATTACGACGTAATGAAACCAAACCATTTTTGAAGAAGCTGATAACTGACGATAAAAAGTGGATCACGTCCGACAAAAACGTGCGAGAAAGCTCGTGGTCAAAGGCCGGTCAGGCTTCACAGCCTGGGGCTAAACTCGGGTTAACTCGCAACAAGGTCATGCTGTGTGTGTGGTAGGATTGGAAGGACATTATTCATTAAGAGCTTGAAATAAGAGAAGATCTTCATAGAAATAAGGTTTTAGTAAGCTAAAATTAGAAGTAAAATTTGTTTTGGTTACATTAGATACATTGACAAAGACACTAACAAAACAGACTGACAATCACATAAGCTCATGGCTGATAGTTTCAAGTTAGAAATTTACATAATTCTCCAGCACTATTTTTAAAAACGTAATCTTTTAAAAAATTCTGGTGTTTTCGGACGTGGCCAGATCTACGAAGTGTTGGCTTTGGCGGTGGTGATGATGGACGCTAGGTCAGTAGTGTTTTCATTGTCTATTCGCAGTTTTACCTCTTCTGAACCCATTGGTGCTAGATGACGATTCGACACCGTTGTTTTCGGCCATCTGGGAACCGAATGTATGAAAAGTCAGGATTGCAGCGTATCAATTCAACCTCATTGCTCCCAATTTTCTACCGAAGATTTTTCGCCTTCAGCGACAAAATAATCGTTCTCCAAACAGTAGAATTCAATTTTTCAACTTGACCGTTACCTTGAGGGTTTTAAACTAATCTAGAAAGTGCTAATAACGAAATTGAAGAGTTATCGCTAAGAATTATATCATTGGAAAGAAAACTGGAGGAAAAACAGAAAACAATTATACAACTGAAGAAAATTTGTAGCGGTACAATAAAGAGTAGCAGCATTAAAAAGTCAAAGAAAATGAGTAATAACTTACTTTTTATGTCAAATTTAAGCGTAACTGACCTAGAATTAAGTATAAATAATGAAGAACAAGAAAATCTAACAGTCCAGGACTCTACCGGATTTACTACCGGCGCAGAACCTTTCTTCATCTACTTATCCACCAACGTAAAATTTAAATAAGGAGGGAACAGATAATAAAGTAGTACCATATTTAAATACAAATATTAGGAAGTCACGTTTGATAATATTAGGCAGCCAACAGTTGAGTGGTCTATAGTTAAGGTTAACAGAAATTAGGAAATCTTCACGCAATTCCCAATACAGGGGTAGACAGAGGTCGAGTCTAGACAATTAAGTCACTTCGACCCACCTTCCACCGAAGATATTTTCGGGACAACGTGACAGGTGGTGAGCCCGTCGCCGTCTTTATGTCCAAGCCAACGATATTCGTACATAAGTTTTTGAAAAACCCATTGGTACGAGCCTACCAACTGGGGACCGAACTCTGGTCTATTGACTCGAAATTCCGACCACCCAATCACTCGTCTATAGTGACTTTTTAAAATTAGGAAATCGGTTAATTGTTATGAGAGTTATGATATATTCTCAATCATCAAACCATTTGCGAGAACAAAAGACATTGTTAGTACTTGCTATACGCTCGACTTAAAAAAAAACGATACATTTGTTGGGCGAAAACGATAAAAACCTAATCTAAAAAATGTAATGTTATTTTAATCAATGTCAACTCAAACAGTTATTTAAATTAATATATGTTAAAATAATAGCCTGAAACATTTATGAGCTCAACTATCAAATTGCGGTCCCCACCTTTAAACTTGGCTCGTTTAAATCCAATTCCAAAGGAGATTCGAAAGCAATTGATGAGCTAAATCATCAGGTATTTAGATGAAATTAAAAACAGTTTAAACCAATTTAATATAACCATAAAAATTGAACAAAACAAATTATTAAAACTTAATTTAATATCTTAAGTAAACATAATTTTATTATTTTTATTTAATTACTACATTTACATTACTTTATTACTAGGTAAATGAATTAAAAGCAACTGTTGATGGCCTAGAAAAAAGAAAGGGATTTCTACTTTGGTAAACTTCGGGATATAGAGGTAATCAGTCAAGAAATGGAAGAACAACAAAACAAAAGATTTTGGAAATCTTATATGCGACTGAGGTGAAATATTTGAGAAATTTTATTAATATAGAAAACCAGAATATAGAATGTTGTGAAGAATATTGTACCAAAATTTTTATTTAAATAATTCTAAATGGAAAATTTTGCAGATGTTCGGGGTTATTTCAAAAAATATACACAAATATTGTATATTCATACCTCTCTCATCCTACCTCTGAAACTACTGTTAAAAGTTATAAAATTAAGTAAAATATATGCATTTTTAATTTTCACTTGAATGGAAAACCTTAATATAGAAGTGTACAGCAATGGATGAATGATTACATGTGGTATTTTTAATCTAATCCACATGCTCGACGCAACAGGTCATACACAACTACTGATTCTATTACTATTAAGCTACTGATGAAGCCAGAACGATTTGTTAGTATATTGTTTATTGAAAAATTATACTTTTTCATTTTAAAATAAAATGAACAAATGTCACCTACAGTAAATATTTGAATCACACATTTAATAAAGATGAGGACCTTGAAAAAATACCTTTTATGTCATATTGCAGTCAAGGTGTACCTCTTACCTTCTTGCCATAAATGTTAGTACTAAGGTTTAGTATGGTACTTTCTTATAATTAACTGAATTTATTTTTTGGTTTAAGGATGGCTTTGCACCTCCTGAAGAAATAGGTGGTGACCACCCACATCCACCTGGAGAATGAATAATATTGAAGATATATATATATATGTATATGTGTAACAAATACGCGTATCATAGTGCTCTTGTATATTAAACTCGAAATTATATCGCTTTACAATAATCAACAGTATCAAGTGCTTAGTATTTCACAGCTAATGAGTTGTAATAGACATTATTGTAGGTTAATTAAACATGGTGACAGTGGCCCGGATAAATTTTTATTCACTGTGTACTATGAAGTTCCTATGAAATATATCTTTTAATATTTCATTTCTTCACAATTTTACTTGTTTGCTACCAACAACTAATTTAAGCTGTGTTAACTAAGTATATTCCTTTAGTACTATTGGGAGCATTATTTTCGACTGATTATTTCTTGTCCTGTATGTTTTTCGCAAGGTTTCATGCTCAATTTATAATTTTCTCCATAAGTATCATTTTTGGTCCACTGGTCCGACACTAAACATGCATTTATTAGGTTGTTAAATACGGAAGAGATTTACTGTTACTTGTTTCTGTTAAGATGTCTAAATTTGACAGATGAATATTTGATCCAAAATTGAAAACATACAAAAAGCAAATGTGAATAAGATCTGAAGGCATTCTATTGAAAGTAACACTTGCCACTGATGTTGTCGTTAACAATTGGCTGACATTAGATTAGCGAGTAATATTATATAGACCGTTATTTTAGGTAAACAAATACGAGACTATGCACACTTTAACTCATAAACGGCCGCTTAAATAACTTAAGCTCGAGAAGTTTGCGGGTCCGGATGGCGTAACCCTTTATATTTTGAAGGATTGTCGGTCAGTGTTCGTAAAGCTGTTTATGTAATTAAGGCCTTAATGTGGCAGTGTTTCCCGATACTTGGAAGTTCAACAGTGGTAGAGCCACGCATCAGCTTTTGTTGTTGCATGAATAGGCCGGCTCGACCGGGGAAATACCACGACCTCACAGAATACCAGCGTGAAGTAGAAGTCTAACAAACTTCTGCGTTTCGTCTGGAGGCTCACACACCCCCCTCCCCAATTCTGGGGGGGGGGGGACTTTAAGGTCGGCAACGCATCTGCTATACCTCTGGTATTGCGGGTGTTCATGGGCGGCGGTAATCAATTACCATGGTCATCCCTGTATTGACGGGCGTGTCGGGGAGACAATTGTATGGATACAGGCCAGTTGACGTACCAGCTACGTAGGTTTTTACAAAAAATTTAAAGGTGGCAAATCACAAAAACATCTACGACTAGGTAAGCGCCTGAACCTCTCTGAAGCGAAGCATGGGTTACCACCGTCACGATGCGGGACCAGCAATCTTTTAAGCAATATGTCTTACGTGGTGCTAACATTAACTTGGAGGTCCAGATTGATACAGCATTCGACGCAGTAAATATAGTCTTTTATTACGCAATTTTTTCTAGATTTTAAAGCACACAAGTTATGCTGAACTTTTTATGTCATTAAATTAAAGAGAAAAATGTTTTAAAATTTCAACTGAGGTAAGAGCGTTGTCATCGCTCGGCAGAGAGAGAACCCGCATGGTTCGTATCCCGCCCGTGTCTGTTGAAATTTTAAAACATTTTTCTTTTTAATTTAATAAAAATAATGTCTTGCTTAAAAGGGGGCAGCAGTGGGATTCGCTCCACATTCAATGCAATTTTTGCAAGTCATATGAGAGGTAGGTACCAGTATATAGAATATAATTTTCTCCATAAGTATCATTTTTGGTCCACTGGTCCGACACTAAACATGCATTTATTAGGTTGTTAAATACGGAAGAGATTTACTGTTACTTGTTTCTGTTAAGATGTCTAAATTTGACAGATGAATATTTGATCCAAAATTGAAAACATACAAAAAGCAAATGTGAATAAGATCTGAAGGCATTCTATTGAAAGTAACACTTGCCACTGATGTTGTCGTTAACAATTGGCTGACATTAGATTAGCGAGTAATATTATATAGACCGTTATTTTAGGTAAACAAATACGAGACTATGCACACTTTAACTCATAAACGGCCGCTTAAATAATTTAAATGGAAAATTTTGCAGATGTTCGGGGTTATTTCAAAAAATATACACAAATATTGTATATTCATACCTCTCTCATCCTACCTCTGAAACTACTGTTAAAAAGTTATAAAATTAAGTAAAATATATGCATTTTTAATTTTCACTTGAATGGAAAACCTTAATATAGAAGTGTACAGCAATGGATGAATGATTACATGTGGTATTTTTAATCTAATCCACATGCTCGACGCAACAGGTCATACACAACTACTGATTCTATTACTATTAAGCTACTGATGAAGCCAGAACGATTTGTTAGTATATTGTTTATTGAAAAATTATACTTTTTCATTTTAAAATAAAATGAACAAATGTCACCTACAGTAAATATTTGAATCACACATTTAATAAAGATGAGGACCTTGAAAAAATACCTTTTATGTCATATTGCAGTCAAGGTGTACCTCTTACCTTCTTGCCATAAATGTTAGTACTAAGGTTTAGTATGGTACTTTCTTATAATTAACTGAATTTATTTTTTGGTTTAAGGATAGCTTTGCACCTCCTGAAGAAATAGGTGGTGACCACCCACATCCACCTGGAGAGGATGAATATTGAAGATATATATATATATATATATATATATATATATATATATATATATATATATATATATATATATATATATATATATATATATATATATATATACATATATATATATATATATATATATATATATATATATATATATATATATATATATATATATATATGTATATGTGTAACAAATACGCGTATCATAGTGCTCTTTGTATATTAAACTCGAAATTATATCGCTTTACAATAATCAACAGTATCAAGTGCTTAGTATTTCACAGCTAATGAGTTGTAATAGACATTATTGTAGGTTAATTAAACATGGTGACAGTGGCCCGGATAAATTTTTATTCACTGTGTACTATGAAGTTCCTATGAAATATATCTTTTTTAATATTTCATTTCTTCACAATTTTACTTGTTTGCTACCAACAACTAATTTAAGCTGTGTTAACTAAGTATATTCCTTTAGTACTATTGGGAGCATTTTTTTTCGACTGATTATTTCTTGTCCTGTATGTTTTTCGCAAGGTTTCCATGCTCAATTTATAATTTTCTCCATAAGTATCATTTTTGGTCCACTGGTCCGACACTAAACATGCATTTATTAGGTTGTTAAATACGGAAGAGATTTACTGTTACTTGTTTCTGTTAAGATGTCTAAATTTGACAGATGAATATTTGATCCAAAATTGAAAAACATACAAAAAAAGCAAATGTGAATAAGATCTGAAGGCATTCTATTGAAAGTAACACTTGCCACTGATGTTGTCGTTAACAATTGGCTGACATTAGATTAGCGAGTAATATTATATAGACCGTTATTTTAGGTAAACAAATACGAGACTATGCACACTTTAACTCATAAACGGCCGCTTAAATAACTTAAGCTCGAGAAGTTTGCGGGTCCGGATGGCGTAACCCTTTATATTTTGAAGGATTGTCGGTCAGTGTTCGTAAAGCTGTTTATGTAATTAAGGCCTTAATGTGGCAGTGTTTCCCGATACTTGGAAGTTCAACAGTGGTAGAGCCACGCATCAGCTTTTGTTGTTGCATGAATAGGCCGGCTCGACCGGGGAAATACCACGACCTCACAGAATACCAGCGTGAAGTAGAAGTCTAACAAACTTCTGCGTTTCGTCTGAGGTTTACACACCCCTCCCCAATTCGGGGGGGAGGGGGGGACTTTAAGGTCGGCAACGCATCTGCTATGCCTCTGGTATTGCGGGTGTTCATGGGCGGCGGTAATCAATTACCATGGTCATCCCTGTATTGACGGGCGTGTCGGGGAGACAATTGTATGGATACAGGCCAGTTGACGTACCAGCTACGTAGGTTTTTACAAAAAATTTAAAGGTGGCAAATCACAAAAACATCTACGACTAGGTAAGCGCCTGAACCTCTCTGAAGCGAAGCATGGGTTACCACCGTCACGATGCGGGACCAGCAATCTTTTAAGCAATATGTCTTACGTGGTGCTAACATTAACTTGGAGGTCCAGATTGATACAGCATTCGACGCAGTAAATATAGTCTTTTATTACGCAATTTTTTCTAGATTTTTAAAGCACACAAGTTATGCTGAACTTTTATGTCATTAAATTAAAGAGAAAAATGTTTTTAAAATTTCAACTGAGGTAAGAGCGTTGTCATCGCTCGGCAGAGAGAGAGAACCCGCATGGTTCGTATCCCGCCCGTGTCTGTTGAAATTTTAAAAACATTTTTTCTTTTTAATTTAATAAAAATAATGTCTTGCTTAAAAAGGGGGCAGCAGTGGGATTCGCTCCACATTCAATGCAATTTTTTGCAAGTCATATGAGAGGTAGGTACCAGTATATAGAATATAAAGGTTTTTCATATGATACATATTTGACAACGACCGGCGTAAACCAGGGCAGCAACTTGGTTCCTTTGCAAATTTATTTTAATTAATTGCGGATAACCTTAAGCTCTTTAACAGTAGTTGCTAAGTAAGAGGCTGACCGTGCATAGTTGCAGAGGGAAATCGTCAGTAACTAAATAATTAAAAAAATGTAGTGAACACATTAAAAATATTCAATAAATAGTATAATTATATGTAAAGTAACAGCATAAGATGCTGATATCTTTTTTTAAAAATTGAAATCAAGTAATCAAACAGGTTCTCTGTAGTTATAAACAAAAAATGTAATAAAATACACTAAATTTCTGTGTACAGAAGACATTTTTCGATATGTTTAAGTAATATCGGTTTTAGTTTAGGCCAACATTGAGACCATGGCCGAAAGTTCATGTCCCGAAACCGGACACTAGTGTTTAAGTAATCATTTTCTCAGATAGGTAAGTATATTATGTGTGATTATATTATTATCTTAAATAAATCTATCTTGTATATATATGGCCCACGCGTGGCGAAGATAGTTTTAATGGCACCGGCAGAACAGCGCTGCAGGAGTATTGCTACATTGCTATTTATACCTGTGTCTAAAATTTGCAAATTGCTGAAAATTTTGGATACTCATCACAAAAATGTTTAAGTGCACCCTTAGCGGGATTTGAACCCACAACCCTTAGCTTTGAAGGCTGCTGTCGGTCGTCAAAAATTACAAATGTTAATTATGAAGTGCACTTCCATTTTGTCATTTGTTAGAAACTTTATAATTTAGGTTAAAAAATCAAAGCGAAACAAATTTTCAATATGTAATTTTGTTTCGTAATCTGGTCCCCATAATTCTACACTATGTATTATACACAGTAGGTCATAAGTATTGTCACACAGTAAAAACTTTTCTTTTAGAATGCTGGCCACAAAAAAGTTTATTGAATTCGAATTTCGAATTGTTCATGAAAATAAAACTACATACTTTTTAGAATTTTACTCATTTTTAAATATGGAGTGGACGCTTAAAGAAGACCGTGTTGCAGTTATTGTGTTGCATCGTTGCGGTTACGCGCCAATTCAAGTTTTTGACATACTGAAAAATTTGAATATAACGAAAAGATTCGTTTATCGTACCATCAAACGATACAATGAGACTCTAGTGTAGATGACAAGTCAAGAAGTGGTCGCCTTCGGTCAGTTAGGACTCCAGCAGTGATAAAAGCTTTGAAGGCTCGAATTCAAAGAAATCCCAAACGTAAGCAGAAACTGTTGGCCCTTCAGATGGGGTTAAGCAGAACCACGGTGAAGAGGGTGTTAAATGAAGACTTAGGGCTTCGGGCTTATCGAAGAAAAACAGGACACTGTTTGAATGCTCGTCTAATGCACCTGAGACTGAAGAGATGCCGCGCTTTGTTTAAGCGGTACGCGGGGAAAAAATATCAGGAAATTCTTTTTTCGGATGAAAATTTTTTACCGTAGAAGAGAGCTACAACAAACAAAATGATAAGGTGTACGCACACAGTAGTGAAAAAGCGAGCAACCGTATTCCGCGTGTCCAACGAGGTCATTTTCCATCCTCGCTCATGGTATGGTTGGGAGTTTCTTATTTAGGCTTAACAGAGGTTCATTTTGCGATAAAGGTGTTAAAACGAATGCAGTTGTGTATCAAAATACAGTCCTGACGAACCTTGTGGAACCTGTTTCTCATACCATGTTCAATAACAGTCACTGGGTATTCCAACAACATTCGGCGCCAGCTCATAGAGCGAAGAGCACACAAGACTGGCTGGCGGCGCGTGAACGAATCCGTTAGATTACAAGATATGGCAACACTTGGAGGAAAAGGCGTGCTCAAAGCCTCATCCCAATTTGGAGTCACCAAGACATCCTTGATTAAGGCAGCCGCCGATGTTGACATGGACCTCGTTCGTGCTGCGATAGACGACTGGCCGCACAGATTGAAGGCCTGTATTCAAAATCACGGTCATTTTGAATAAACTTTAGTGTCATAAGAATCTATGTTTTGTTAAGTTCATTTTGGTATATAAATAGTTACATAATGAATAAACTTGTTTTAATTATTTTAGGTTAAACATGTGACAGAATTTCACATAATAAAGTAATACAGATAAGTAATTCATGATTTAATAAGTGATTAATGAATAAATGACGTACATAGACAGGGACAGCATCATATACATTGCTCTAATGCCAAAGTTCCTTCTTTACTCGACCTTATTAAAGTCTCATCTCTCGACCACGTTTTAAAACATGGTCAGTGTGCCGCTGTAGCTTTTCCCATCACGATCTCGTTTTTCTTCCGTACAAAATAAGTACTCATAAGGCAAAGTACTGATGTTAAGAAATTTCAGTGGAATTCACGAGACAAAAACAAAAGTAACTTGTGTATGGAGCTTTTCTCTTGCTGTGTCTTGTCACTGAACCACTGCCTTTCGAGGGAGTTTTAAGTACGCCGCCACCAAGTGCTGGAACAACGTGCCGCCATCGTTTCGCAGTCTGAAATCGATACAATCATTTAAGGTAAAATATAGAAATTACCTGATAAACATTCAAAAAAATATTAAGATATGTACCTTATTGGTTGCAGACACGTGTCGTTGACGGCCAGTGAAACTTACAGTACTGGTGCTGGTTGGACTTTAAACTCTATTAAGCTGAGTCGGTCTTTTTGCTGATAAACAATAAATGTTTCTTTCTTTCTTCTTCTTTATTTCTTTCAATTGTTAAACATCTTGTAACCAAATCACCAGTAACAAAGTGATCACAAATCTAAGCTTAATCAATAATCATGCACATACTTGCCAATTTTCATAATCAGGTACATATTTATACATTAGCTGTGATGTGCTTTGGGTATATAGCAAAAATACAAGTTATGGCTTAATTTCATGTATGAATATTGTAAATAATCAAGTTCACACATTAGCAACAATAACGTTTACTTCTTGCAACTTCTCTTTCATTAATGTTGTCATTTTTTTTATATGATCTTAAACTTCTCTGTGATATAGTAAATTCTGATGGCACTTTAGTTTCTTTTGGTGATGGAGATTCGATTGTATTTTTTTTTTGTCTTCCTCGCGTTTTATGTTGGCCCCTTCTATGACTTACAAATGTAACAGTTTTTAAAGTTGATTCATTCTGTTTCTGAGTTTTATTCAAATTCATACTACTCCCTGTAGATGTAACACTTCTATTTGATGTGTTTAAGTGTGAATTATCTTCTATTATATCCTGATTGGTACCTGGAAAACCATAACAATTAAACAAAACATACCTAAAATTTCTCTGATTAATACAGAATTGTAATAATAAATAAACATACCTCGGAAACAAACTATATACATATATATATATATATATATATATATATATATATATATATATATATATATATATATATACAAACTCTAAAACTAAACATAGTTTAGGCTATTTGCTATCCTTTGGGTCCATTTTACTCTTTTGCTTAGGCCTAGTGAGATTTTGAGACTCTAGTGTAGATGACAAGTCAAGAAGTGGTCGCCTTCGGTCAGTTAGGACTCCAGCAGTGATAAAAGCTTTGAAGGCTCGAATTCAAAGAAATCCCAAACGTAAGCAGAAACTGTTGGCCCTTCAGATGGGGTTAAGCAGAACCACGGTGAAGAGGGTGTTAAATGAAGACTTAGGGCTTCGGGCTTATCGAAGAAAAACAGGACACTGTTTGAATGCTCGTCTAATGCACCTGAGACTGAAGAGATGCCGCGCTTTGTTTAAGCGGTACGCGGGGAAAAAATATCAGGAAATTCTTTTTTCGGATGAAAATTTTTTACCGTAGAAGAGAGCTACAACAAACAAAATGATAAGGTGTACGCACACAGTAGTGAAAAGCGAGCAACCGTATTCCGCGTGTCCAACGAGGTCATTTTCCATCCTCGCTCATGGTATGGTTGGGAGTTTCTTATTTAGGCTTAACAGAGGTTCATTTTGCGATAAAGGTGTTAAAACGAATGCAGTTGTGTATCAAAATACAGTCCTGACGAACCTTGTGGAACCTGTTTCTCATACCATGTTCAATAACAGTCACTGGGTATTCCAACAACATTCGGCGCCAGCTCATAGAGCGAAGAGCACACAAGACTGGCTGGCGGCGCGTGAACGAATCCGTTAGATTACAAGATATGGCAACACTTGGAGGAAAAGGCGTGCTCAAAGCCTCATCCCAATTTGGAGTCACTCAAGACATCCTTGATTAAGGCAGCCGCCGATGTTGACATGGACCTCGTTCGTGCTGCGATAGACGACTGGCCGCACAGATTGAAGGCCTGTATTCAAAATCACGGTCATTTTGAATAAACTTTAGTGTCATAAGAATCTATGTTTTGTTAAGTTCATTTTGGTATATAAATAGTTACATAATGAATAAACTTGTTTTAATTATTTTAGGTTAAACATGTGACAGAATTTCACATAATAAAGTAATACAGATAAGTAATTCATGATTTAATAAGTGATTAATGAATAAATGACGTACATAGACAGGGACAGCATCATATACATTGCTCTAATGCCAAAGTTCCTTCTTTACTCGACCTTATTAAAGTCTCATCTCTCGACCACGTTTTAAAACATGGTCAGTGTGCCGCTGTAGCTTTTTCCCATCACGATCTCGTTTTTCTTCCGTACAAAATAAGTACTCATAAGGCAAAGTACTGATGTTAAGAAATTTCAGTGGAATTCACGAGACAAAAACAAAAGTAACTTGTGTATGGAGCTTTTCTCTTGCTGTGTCTTGTCACTGAACCACTGCCTTTCGAGGGAGTTTTAAGTACGCCGCCACCAAGTGCTGGAACAACGTGCCGCCATCGTTTCGCAGTCTGAAATCGATACAATCATTTAAGGTAAAATATAGAAATTACCTGATAAACATTCAAAAAAATATTAAGATATGTACCTTATTGGTTGCAGACACGTGTCGTTGACGGCCAGTGAAACTTACAGTACTGGTGCTGGTTGGACTTTAAACTCTATTAAGCTGAGTCGGTCTTTTGCTGATAAACAATAAATGTTTCTTTCTTTCTTCTTCTTTATTTCTTTCAATTGTTAAACATCTTGTAACCAAATCACCAGTAACAAAGTGATCACAAATCTAAGCTTAATCAATAATCATGCACATACTTGCCAATTTTCATAATCAGGTACATATTTATACATTAGCTGTGATGTGCTTTGGGTATATAGCAAAAATACAAGTTATGGCTTAATTTCATGTATGAATATTGTAAATAATCAAGTTCACACATTAGCAACAATAACGTTTACTTCTTGCAACTTCTCTTTCATTAATGTTGTCATTTTTTTTATATGATCTTAAACTTCTCTGTGATATAGTAAATTCTGATGGCACTTTAGTTTCTTTTGGTGATGGAGATTCGATTGTATTTTTTTTTTGTCTTCCTCGCGTTTTATGTTGGCCCCTTCTATGACTTACAAATGTAACAGTTTTTAAAGTTGATTCATTCTGTTTCTGAGTTTTATTCAAATTCATACTACTCCCTGTAGATGTAACACTTCTATTTGATGTGTTTAAGTGTGAATTATCTTCTATTATATCCTGATTGGTACCTGGAAAACCATAACAATTAAACAAAACATACCTAAAATTTCTCTGATTAATACAGAATTGTAATAATAAATAAACATACCTCGGAAACAAACTATATACATATATACATATATATATATATATATATATATATATATATATATATATATATACATATATATATATATACATATATATATATATATATATATACATATATATATATATATATATATATATATACAAACTCTAAAACTAAACATAGTTTAGGCTATTTGCTAACCTTTGGGTCCATTTTTACTCTTTTGCTTAGGCAAAGGCAAATTTGAAGATTTCTGAGTCTGTGGTAATTTTTCCTTTATAATTTTATTGTAAAAAAAATATCTTCACGCAATTCCAATACAGGGGTAGACAAAGGTCTAGTCTAGACAATTAAGTCCCTTCGACCCACCTTCCACCGAAGATATTTTCGGGACGACGTGACAGGTGGTGAGCCCGCCGCCGTCTTTATGTCCAAGCCAACGATATAATTCGTACATAAGTTTTTGAAAACCCCATTGGTACGAGCCTGCCACCTGGGGACCAAACTAGGGTATCTCGACTCGAAAATCCGACCACTCAACCATTCGGCTATCGTGACTTTTTCATACTTTTATTTTGAGATACCTTTTTACTCACATCATCAAAATTATCTTTGGTTTTACCAATATTTTTATTCTTATAAATTTTCAATATCTCCTCATCAGTAAACGTGTTGCTAACATTATTGTCATGGTTTATACCTATATTTTTTTTTATAGAAAAGGCCGGCAAACGTGCTGGCGGCTCACGTGATGGTAAGTGATTACCGCCGCCCATGAACACTCGCAATACTAGAGGCATAGCAGATGCGTTGCCGGCCTTAGAGTGCCCCCAAATTGGGGAAGGGTGTTATGTGGGCCTCCGGTTACCTGCACTCACCAGACGAAACGTAGAAGTTTGTTAGACTTCTACTTCACGCCGGTATTCTGTGAGGTCGTGGTATTTCCCCGGTCGAGCCGGCCCATTCATGCAACAACAAAAGCTGATGCGTGGCTCTACCACTGTAAATAAAATATAGCGGCAATAGCCTAATGGTTTAGGGTGCGGACTGCGAAACATGACGTCGCAGGTTCGGGCCCCGCCATTCGACTATTGACGTAAACCAACTCCAGACACAAGCATTGCAGCTTAATTGCAGTGGTCAACAGGAATACTAGTAATGTTATTCGGCATTGCTAGTATTCTTTTTAAAAAAAAAATATCTTAATCTATTTATTTCAACATAATTGTAGAAAAGACTTGGATCCTTCCGTACATGAAATTGTGATTGTATCACCATTTAAATGACTGTATTATGTTTTAGCAGTCTTAGTAAAGAAAAAAAGAAAGAGATGTATATAACATTTACTACAATAAAATACTTTATTACCTGTATTTTTCAATTTGGAATGATTCAAGCTATATGGAGATGTTTTACAGTGTTCCAAATCACTTTCAGAATCAGTGTCCCAAAAAGATTCTAAGTTAATTTTCTCATTCCTTTGATTGATATCTGAAAATTAATTATTTATTATAATTTTCATAATGAAATTTATCAAATATTTTTTTTGTTTGTTGTAACATGTATAAGTGTTGTAAGTTTATAAGTTGTTTAAATATATAGTAAGAAGTCTATTAAAAAAGTTGGAGAAGTCAAAATAAAGCATGCAATCCTATCAACACTTGTGAACATAATACAATAGTAGGGTGGGTACCATTAGAGGTAAATGCTTGTCAAAAGCAATGCCTACTAGATGATGTTTGAATAATTTTTATTTTGTCGTTCCCCAATTTACCATACTGGCATAGCTAGAGGTACAGACAATTCAGTCCTCCCGACCCACTATTCACTAAAGCTTATTTTGGCAGAAAGTGATGGGTGAACCCATCCCCATCAGTATCCAATCTAGCTTGCATCTATCATAAGAGGTATACTTTGCATCTAAGGTCCTCTTAAACCTCTTATGATAGAGATTACTAGAGTGCTAAGTCTTCAAGGAAGTAACCGACATCCTGCAGAGGGCAATCCATAGACTTGAAAAAAAACTACTGAAAACTACAGTTCATTACTGAAATTGCAAACTACAAACAAGTGTTTTGCGTAACATCGAATCTTTGTGTAAATAGCTTCCTTTTTATAAAACTTGGCCTCATTGAAAGGTCATCATTTGAAAGATCTGTTTTTAATGACTCATCATTGATACTATCTTTTTCTACATTATTAATTATTTCACACTGGTTTTTAGTGGCTTTATGAACATTAGCATTGGCAGTAAGAGGTTGAGAAGATTTAGCAATTAATTTTTCAGGACTTAAACTTGAATTTTTAGATTTCATATTACCTGATTTTCTGATAGGCATCTGTGGTTTAACAAATATAAGATCATTTTCTCCATTTGGATTCATATTGTTAAGACTACCAGATTCTTTTGGTATTTGACACTCTCTTCTTATTTTATATCTCTTTTTATCATTACAAGTTATATCATCACCATTGAGATTTCTTTTATGAGGAGCATTGACATCTTGTGATTTTTTTTCGCTTGTAGTTACCACCGGAAATATTTGTTCACTTTCTTTTTGACTTATATTTTCATCAAGTATTTCATTTTCACCAGTCACTTGCATCTCAGTCTTTTTTTTAATACCATTTATTTTATGGGTATTGCTCACCTTTGAGAGCTCTGGTAAGACAGTTGAACCTGCCTTATTGTAGGCAGATTTATTAAACCTTTGAGAAGGCAAAAGCAATCTTTTACTAAATCTATCTTTCATTAGTAAACTTTTATCAGTATTTGTATGTGTGACACTTTGTCGTTTTTCTCGAAACAAGTTCCTAAAAGTATTTTTTCTAATATTTTCTGTACAGTCTGTATACATATTACTTTCATTGATGGTTGTTCTAAAATTAGACAGATTTGCCTTTTTTGTTTTTGTTGATCTCCAGTTATCACTACTTATACTTGAATCACTTCCCTCTTCGCCAGAATCATAACTAAATTTCTGTCTTGTGTTTTTCAAAATTACTGGAAACATATGTTCACTTTCTTTTGACTTATATTTTCATCAAGTATTTCATTTTCACCAGTCACTTGCATCTCAGTCTTTTTTAATACCATTGTTTTTATGGGTATTGCTCACGTTAGAGAGCTCTGGTAAGACAGTTGAACCTGCCTCATTGTCGGCAGATTCATTAAATCTTTGAGAAGGCAAAAGCAATCTTTTACTAAATCTATCTTTCATTAGTAAACTTTTATCAGTATTTGTATGTGTGACACTTTGTCGTTTTTCTCGAAACAAGTTCCTAAAAGTATTTTTTCTAATATTTTCTGTACAGTCTGTATACATATTACTTTCATTGATGGTTGTTCTAAAATTAGACAGATTTTCCTTTTTGTTTTTGTTGATCTGCAGTCATCACTACTTATACTTGAATCACTTCCTCTTCGCCAGAATCATAACTAAATTTCTGTCTTGTGTTTTTCAAAATTACTGGAAATATATGTTCACTTTCTTTTGACTTATATTTTCATCAAGTATTTCATTTTCACCAGTCACTTGCATCTCAGTCTTTTTTAATACCATTGATTTTATGGGTATTGCTCACGTTAGAGAGCTCTGGTAAGACAGTTGAACCTGCCTCATTGTCGGCAGATTCATTAAATCTTTGAGAAGGCAAAAGCAATCTTTTACTAAATCTATCTTCATTAGTAAACTTTTATCAGTATTTGTATGTGTGACACTTTGTCGTTTTTCTCGAAACAAGTTCCTAAAAGTATTTTTTCTAATATTTTCTGTACAGTCTGTATACATATTACTTTCATTGATGGTTGTTCTAAAATTAGACAGATTTTCCTTTTTGTTTTTGTTGATCTCCAGTTATCACTACTTATACTTGAATCACTTCCTCTTCGCCAGAATCATAACCAAATTTCCGTCTTGTGTTTTTCAAAATTACTGAAATATATGTTCACTTTCTTTTGACTTATATTTTCATCAAGTATTTCATTTTCACCAGTCACTTGCATCTCAGTCTTTTTTTTAATACCATTGTTTTTATTGGTATTGCTCACCTTAGAGAGCTCTGGTAAGACAGTTGAACCTGCCTTATTGTCGGCAGATTCATTAAATCTTTGAGAAGGCAAAAGAAATCCTTTACTAACCCTGTCTTCCATTAGTAAACTTTTATCAGTATTTGTATGTGTGACACTTTGTCGTTTTTCTCGAAACAAGTTCCTAAAAGTATTTTTTCTAATATTTTCTGTACAGTCTGTATACATATTACTTTCATTGATGGTTGTCCTAAAATTAGACAGATTTTCCTTTTTGGTTTTTGTTGATCTCCAGTTATCACTACTTATACTTGAATCACTTCCCTCTTCGCCAGAATCATAACTAAATTTCTGTCTTGTGTTTTTCAAAATTACTGGAAATATATGTTCACTTTCTTTTTGACTTATATTTTCATCAAGTATTTCATTTTCACCAGTCACTTGCATCTCAGTCTTTTTTTTAATACCATTGTTTTTATTGGTATTGCTCACCTTAGAGAGCTCTGGTAAGACAGTTGAACCTGCCTTATTGTCGGCAGATTCATTAAATCTTTGAGAAGGCAAAAGAAATCCTTTACTAACCCTGTCTTCCATTAGTAAACTTTTATCAGTATTTGTATGTGTGACACTTTGTCGTTTTTCTCGAAACAAGTTCCTAAAAGTATTTTTTCTAATATTTTCTGTACAGTCTGTATACATATTACTTTCATTGATGGTTGTCCTAAAATTAGACTGATTTGCCTTATTTGTTTTTGTTGATCTGCAGTCATCACTACTTATACTTGAATCACTTCCCTCTTCGCCAGAATCATAACTAAATTTCTGTCTTGTGTTTTTCAAAATTACTGGAAATATATGTTCACTTTCTTTTTGACTTATATTTTCATCAAGTATTTCATTTTCACCAGTCACTTGCATCTCAGTCTTTTTTTTAATACCATTGTTTTTATGGGTATTGCTCACGTTAGAGAGCTCTGGTAAGACAGTTGAACCTGCCTCATTGTCGGCAGATTTATTAAATCTTTGAGAAGGCAAAATAAATCCTTTACTAAACCTATCTTCCATTAGTAAACTTTTATCAGTATTTGTATGTGTGACACTTTGTCGTTTTTCTCGAAACAAGTTCCTAAAAGTATTTTTTCTAATATTTTCTGTACAGTCTGTATACGTATTACTTTCATTGATGGTTGTCCTAAAATTAGACAGATTTTCCTTTTTGTTTTTGTTGATCTGCAGTCATCACTACTTATACTTGAATCACTTCCTCTTCGCCAGAATCATAACTAAATTTCTGTCTTGTGTTTTTCAAAATTACTGGAAATATATGTTCACTTTCTTTTGACTTATATTTTCATCAAGTATTTCATTTTCACCAGTCACTTGCATCTCAGTCTTTTTTAATACCATTGTTTTTATGGGTATTGCTCACGTTAGAGAGCTCTGGTAAGACAGTTGAACCTGCCTCATTGTCGGCAGATTCATTAAATCTTTGAGAAGGCAAAAGCAATCTTTTACTAAATCTATCTTTCATTAGTAAACTTTTATCAGTATTTGTATGTGTGACACTTTGTCGTTTTTCTCGAAACAAGTTCCTAAAAGTATTTTTCTAATATTTTCTGTACAGTCTGTATACGTATTACTTTCATTGATGGTTGTCCTAAAATTAGACTGATTTGCCTTATTTGTTTTTGTTGATCTGCAGTCATCACTACTTATACTTGAATCACTTCCCTCTTCGACATAATCATAACCAAATTTCCGTCTTGTGTTTTTCAAAAATAGTAAATGACGCCTTTTTACCATGTGTTTTCTTTTTTCATTTGTTAAGAAATATTTGCAGGCCTTGAACAAAATATGCGCATCATATTCACTAAAGTGTTCATTTTTTAATGCTAAAGCAATGTCCTTTGCACTTACACTTGTTGACATTGTATCTAAAACAAACATATAATTTAATGTAATATTGTTAATTAAAATTATTTTCATATCATAAAATTTGATATGAATTTTGTTTGTCTTTACTATTTTAGCAGGAGGTAATTAGATTTTTTCTAATTACCTCCTTCTAACTTAATTAACTACTTAAGTTACTTTTTCAAATTACTAAATTGTTATGGTCAATGAAATGAAAGCAACAATCTTATGGAATAATTATTAGCTTACAATTTTGAATCCTCCTGGGGCAGGGTCCGCCAACTTCGAATGAAAAACAAGAAACTTCACACAGAGACAATTTTGTTGTTGTGTTAACTGGGTTCCAAATATGAACGAGATAGAGCATATATCTATGCCGTTTTCGCTCGCGATAGTCTAAGCTATACTTGCCATATAAAAAAATTATTTCATCCTTTTATTATTATAATAAAGTATTTATAATTAAAAATAAGAAAACATAATTTAAAAATATCCTGTTATTAATTGCCTTATTTATTACATTGGTATTTATAAATCAAGATATACGATCACTTGTTGTCTTATATCTACATCGCAAAAAAAAAATGTAGTAATGGCAATTTTAAATAATAATCGTTAAAAATAATTTGGGCCGAATTCTGTTTCCCTGAAGAAAACTGTACTGATGTAGATTTATTTAAAAATTACATACCAGCCACAAAATGCTATGCAGTAAACATTTTACAGAAGAACCTTTTATTAACATATCTAAAACACGTTTAAACAAATTTTCCATACCTATTGGTTCTGAGCCCATATTGGAAAAACTGAGAAACATACCAGGTTCCTCTAGTCAGGTATGTTATGATTGTGAATAATGTTTATATGTTTTTAATTATTGTATTTAAATGCTCACCTTAAATGTTTTGAAGGTTTGAGTATGTTTAAAAATATTTCGAGCTGACTGCCAAAGAAGGGTTGTGTTTCTCAAGCTTATGTCTAACTTTTCGGCACATTACTACAGTTGTGGGAGTGACATAAGATATAATATGTAATTAGGTTTTATTTGTTTCATAGAAAAAATAATTGATAATAAAAAATAGCCAGATCTTCCACTTATTCAATGTACTGTGATTAGAAGAGGTCAGAATCATAAAAAATACATTATGTCATATAAATCAAGCCATCTTATAAAACTTTACTATACTATATATTTTAACACATTAACAAAATTTCAGGTTTCACCTACACCAGGATCTTCACATGAGCATATACAGAAGAAACAACAAGTGGAAATGGACCAAAATGCCTTTGTATGTATTTCACTTCTTTTAATAGTATTATTGTTGTTATTGTTTTACTATATTTAATTACTTGCAAGAACAGTTTTTCAATAACTGACTAAACATCTTAAAGTTCAGATTGCCATAATGTTTTAATATTTAATGTATTTAATTTTGTTCATTTTTAAAAGTTGAGCGACTGACAAATGCTTATAACTTCAATATAATTTTTTTTAAGGTTTGTATGTCTTAACTAAACTCTAGGAATCCCTGTATTCCTAAACTTTAGTTTACTGAATTACTAGTGTGGCATAAAATAATGTTTTTAAATAAACTCATACAATGTATACAAATTGAAATATACATTTACTGGGTTAATTAAATACTCTTGTAAATGGAGTCATAATAAATATATTTTCCAGGTTACTTCACCACCAATATGGCATGATTGAAGCTTCTATGGATGAAGCTTCTGTGGAACATACTGTAATACTAAAGTCTATTGCAAGTTCAAAATAGCAAGTAAGTAAATATTTGCTGTTTGCTGCTGTTGCTGTTATCTAAAACTTTGCAAGAATAACTTTGTACAAAAAATTTAATTTCAATAATTGCAACTTTGACTTTCCTATAAGGTATCTTTTATAAAACTGACAATACTACTAACCCTAAGACTGTCTAGTCATAATTTTTTTAGTATAGTTATAGTTGTGGATTTAAGTAGTTTTTAAGTTACAGAATTGCAGATGCAGCATTTTGAAACCTTTGGGTTTGGGAAAGTTAAAGAACTTTCACTAAGGGAACAAAAACTTTATTATACTTGCAGAAGAAGCTTGCAAAAAATAGCAGTTTTTAAACAAAATTTAAGCAAAAGAAGAAAATCAATCCTATAAATAAATTGGTGAATGATGAACATGTGAGAAAGCTATTTGATAGTAACCTCAGCGATAGTTTCGTACTTCTGCTGCAAAGCCAAATTCAAAATTGTCCCCGAAAGCCTAAAGGAAGATGATATAATTTAAAGCAACAAATTCTTGCTTTAAGTTTATACAAAACATTACCAGTATGCTATAGATTGTTATGGCGATTGTTTTCTTTACCATGTCAAAGTACATTAAAGAAACTTTTAAATAGAGTTCCCTTAAAACCTGGCATAAGCAGGCAAATGTTTGATGGATTAGCTAACATGGTTGAGACAAACACAGATAAAGAAAATATATGTAGTTTAATATTTGATGAGATGAGCGTAAAAAAGCATTTAGCATAACATAAAAAGTTGGATACAGTGGAAGGTTATCAAGACCATGGTAATCAGGGAAGATCAGGCGATGTGGCCAGTGACCTATTTATTCAATAATACACTTGTTGACATTGTATCTAAAATAAACATATAATTTAATGTTATATTTTAAATGTAATATTGTTAATTAAAATTATTTTCATATCATAAAATTTGATATGTATTTTGTTTGTCTTTACTATTTTAGCAGAAGGTAATTAGATTTTTTCTAATTACATCGCAAAAAAAAATGTAGTAATGGCAATTTTAAATAATAATCATTAAAAAAAATAAGTTTTCAAATTTGTTTAAAAACGAGTTCTTGTATGGTTCCGAAATGAAATGAAGATGAAGAAAATATATGTAATTTAATATTTGATGAGATGAGCATAAAAAAGCATTTAGCATATAATAAAAAGTTGGATACAGTGGAAGGTTATCAAGACCATGTTAATCAGGCAATGTGGCCAGTGACCTATTTATTCAATAATGTATATGAATATAATATTGATATATCATTAAATTAAATTTAGTTCTTTTACTTACAATTAATCTTTAATTGTGTATTAAACTTCAAATATTATTTTAGGTTCTTGAACAATGTTTTAAAATAAACTCATATAATGTATACAAATTGAAATATACATTTACTGGGTTAATTAAATACTTTTGTAAATGGAGTCATAATAAATATATTTTCCAGGTTACTTCACCACCAATATGGCATGATTGAAGCTTCTATGGATGAAGCTTCTGTGGAACATACTGTAATACTAAAGTCTATTGCAAGTTCAAAAGCAAGTAAGTAAATATTTGCTGTTTGCTGCTGTTGCTGTTATCTAAAACTTTGCAAGAATAACTTTGTACAAAAAATTTAATTTCAATAATTGCAACTTTGATTTTCCTGTAAGGTATCTTTTATAAAACTGACAATACTACTAACCCTAAGACTGTCTAGTCATAATTTTTTAGTATAGTTATAGTTGTGGATTTAAGTAGTTTTAAGTTACAGAATTGCAGATGCAGCATTTTGAAACCTTTGGGTTTGGGAAAGTTAAAGAACTTTCACTAAGGAACAAAAACTTTATTATACTTGCAGAAGAAGCTTGCAAAAAATAGCAGTTTTGAAACAAAATTTAAGCAAAAGAAGAAAATCAATCCTATAAATAAATTGGTGAATGATGAACATGTGAGAAAGCTATTTGATAGTAACCTCAGCGATAGTTTCGTACTTCTGCTGCAAAGCCAAATTCAAAATTGTCCCCGAAAGCCTAAAGGAAGATGATATAATTTAAAGCAACAAATTCTTGCTTTAAGTTTATACAAAACATTACCAGTATGCTATAGATTGTTATGGCGATTGTTTTCTTTACCATGTCAAAGCACATTAAAGAAATTTTTAAATAGAGTTCCCTTAAAACCTGGCATAAGCAGGCAAATGTTTGATGGATTAGCTAACATGGTTGAGACAAACACAGATGAAGAAAATATATGTAGTTTAATATTTTAGACAGAGATTATATGTTATCAGCATAACATAAAAAGTTGGATACAGTGGAAGGTTATCAAGACCATGGTAATCAGGAAGATCAGGCGATGTGGCCAGTGACCTATTTATTCAATAATACACTTGTTGACATTGTATCTAAAATAAACATATAATTTAATGTTATATTTTAAATGTAATATTGTTAATTAAAATTATTTTCATATCATAAAATTTGATATGTATTTTGTTTTACTATTTTAGCAGAAGGTAATTAGATTTTTTTCTAATTACATCGCAAAAAAAAATGTAGTAATGGCAATTTTAAATAATAATAATCATTAAAAAAGTTTTCAAATTTGTTTCAAAACGGTAGTTCTGTATTGTTCCTAAAATGAAATGGAAGATGAAGAAAATATATGTAATTTAATATTTAATGTATTTAATTTTTTTTCATTTTTAAAAGTTGAGCGACTGACAAATGCTTATAACTTCAATATAATTATTTTAAGATTTGTATGTCTTAACTAAAATCTAGAATCCCTGTATTCCTAAACTTTATTTTACTGAATTACTAGTGTAAAAATAATGTATATAAAAAATATGTAAAAGGCATAAAATAATGTTTTAAATAAACTCATATAATGTATACAAATTGAAATATACATTTACTGGGTTAATTAAATACTTTTGTAAATGGAGTCATAATAAATATGTTTTCCAGGTTACTTCACCACCAATATGGCATGATTAAAGCTTCTATGGATGAAGCTTCTGTGGAACATACTGTAATACTAAAGTCTATTGCAAGTTCAAAAAGCAAGTAAGTAAATATTTGCTGTTTGCTGCTGTTGCTGTTATCTAAAACTTTGCAAGAATAACTTTGTACAAAAAATTTAATTTCAATAATTGCAACTTTGATTTTCCTGTAAGGTATCTTTTATAAAACTGACAATACTACTAACCCTAAGACTGTCTAGTCATAATTTTTTAGTATAGCTATAGTTGTGGATTTAAGTAGTTTTAAGTTACAGAATTGCAGATGCAGCATTTTGAAACCTTTGGGTGTTGGGAAAGTTAAAGAACTTTCACCAAGGGAACAAAAACTTTATTATACTTGCAGAAGAAGCTTGCAAAAAATAGCAGTTTTGAAACAAAAATTAAAGCAAAAGAAGAAAATCAATCCTATAAATAAATTGGTGAATGATGAACATGTGAGAAAGCTATTTGATAGTAACCTCAGCGATAGTTTCGTACTTCTGCTGCAAAGCCAAATTCAAAATTGTCCCCGAAATCCTAAAGGGAGACGATATAATTTAAAGCAACAAATTCTTGTTACGGCGATTGTTTTCTTTACCATGTCAAAGCACATTAAAGAAACTTTTAAATAGAGTTCCCTTAAAACCTGGCATAAACAGGCAAATATTTGATGGATTAGCTAACATGGTTGAGACAAACACAGATGAAGAAAATATATGTAGTTTAATATTTGATGAGATGAGCTTACTTGTCAGGGATTTATACAACAGCTGATAGACTAACAGTTTTAATCAAAGAGGTGTGACCTATTTATTCAATAATGTGTATGAATATAATATTGATATATCATTCAATTAAATTTAGTACCTTAATTCGTTTACTTACAATTAATCTTTAATTACTTCAAATATTATTTTAGGTTCTTGAACAATGTTTTAAAATAGGCCTGAAAGTTGTTGGGGGTCATTGTAGAAGCGTGCTCGTCGCGACCCCTGCCAGCCCTTTCAGGGCTGCAATTCTACACAGCTGCGCACCCATGCCAACGAGGGTTAGGCGTCCCCAAGGCGACGCACACCAGTTCGTCCCCGTTGGTGTGAAATGCAGCGCGCAAAGCGGCGATGGGGACCGCCACCCGTCACGCACAGCCTGACACGGCGGAAGGTGGAGGACGGAGTGCAGAGTTGGTACGTGGAATGTTAGAGGAGGCATGAGAGATAAGACGAATGAGTTGATTGAAATAATGAAAGAAAGAGAATTAGATGTCGTGTTTGTCGGAGACCAAGCGGAAGGGCAGTGGTGAAGAGTTCCTGGCGGGCGTTAGCCTATGGTCCGGAGTCCCGGAGAGCGAGAGCGCCTGCCAGGGAGTGGGGTGCTGCTGTCGTCTGGGTTGGTCGATGTTATGACTGAATATAAGGTTGTGAACTCGAGACTTCTCTGGGTTCGCTTTAAATTGGGACTGACGAAGTTATTCCTTTGGCTGTTTATGCGCCGGTGGCTTCTGTCGTCCAGAGCTGAGCTGGAGGAGTTTTGGGAGAATGTAAGAGAAGTTCTAGACTTGGTTAGAGGAAACGAAAGAATTGTTGTATGTGGTGATTTGAATGGATGGGTTGGTATCGCTCGGCCAGGGTACGAGTCGGTGATTGGAATGTTTGGCGATAAAAGGGTTAACGATGCTGGCAAGCTCATACTGGCTGTATGCAAGGGTCTTCTTGTGACAAACACTATGTTTAGTCACAAGAAAATCCATATGTATACTAGAACAAGAGAGAATGAGAGAAGTATGATCGATTTATTCTGGTGATGACCGACTGCGAAAAACAGGTGATGGATACGCGAGTGTTCCGAGGTGCTGACCTGGGAACGGATCACTACCTAGTGATTACTAGATTTAGGGTCTGTTCGCGGGTTGGCGCCACCGGACGGCGATACCAGAACCACAGTCGGTCGGTAGCATCTGAAGCTGGAAGCTTCAGGAAGCGGACACTAGGAATAAATATCAAGCAAGGGTAGCTGAAAAGCTGGACAGCATTGGTGTTAGGAAAGAATGTGTGGAAGAAATATGGCAGAGCCTTAGAGATGGAATGGTTAGTGCAGCGGAAGACGTGTGTGGAACTGTGAAAAGAGGTAGTAGTAAAAAGGGTGATGCATGGTGGAATGACGAAGTGAAAGAAGCTGTAAATAAGAAGAAGAAAGCATGGTTAGACTACTTGGCCTCTAGTAATGATAAGGATATGAGAGAGAAGAGGAAAGAAAGATATAAGCTCCAGAAAGTTCACACGAAAGCATTGATTGAGGAAGTGCGTGAAAGGAGTAGAATGGAAGGGACGAAAGGTTGTTGCACAACTTCAAGGAGAACTCCAAACTCTTCTGGAAAGAGGTTGGAAGGACCCGGAGTGGTGTGACAGCCTTAAGAATGAATAAAGTGCTTGAACCAATGACGTCCTCTCAGAAAATCGGACGTCATGCAGCGATGGAGCGAATTTTATAGAGAGATGTATGCGTGCGATGATCTTAGTGAGGGATCCGGGGGTGACGCCGTGACTGGTACACCAGACTCGGACCTCGATGACACTGAGGTCATCAGTATGAAAGAGATTGAATGTGCGATTAGAAGTTTGAAATGTGGTAAGGCTTCGAGACTAGACAGAGTTACTGCTGAAATGCTCAAGTATGGTGGGCCACGCGTCTGGGACAGCTTTCATCTGCTGTGCAATTTGTGCTGGCGAACGGGGGCTGTTCCGGATGATTGGCGATCCGCGGTCATTGTGCCTTTATATAAAGGTAAAGGTTCACATTATGACTGCGGGTGCTATCGGGCGATCAGCATGACCAGTTTAGCAAGTAAAGTTTACTCGAAGGTTTTGACACATAGGATGCAAGATAAATCGGAAAGATTTCTATGGGAGGCACAATGCGGATTTAGACCTGGAAGAGGATGCACGGATCAAATGTTTTCTCTCCGCATGATCACGGAGAAGCTTCTGGCTGCTAGCCAGAAGATTTTGTGTGCTTTTGTGGATCTTGAGAAAGCATTTGATAAGGCTGTAAGGAAGAAAATGTGGGAACTGTTGCCGGGGTATGGTGTATGGTGTGGATGGTCGATTGCTAAGGGCTGTGCAGTCACTTTACTGTGACTGTAAAGCCTGTGTGCAGGTAGGGCATGACCTGTCACCCATGTTAAGCATCCAAACGGGCGTAAAACAGGGTTGTGTCATGTCTTCCTGGCTATTCATACTGTATCTCGACAGCTGTTTACAGAAGCTGAAAGATAGCTGTTTGGGTGTGAAATTGGGTGACATAAAAGTAAATTGTCTGCTTTATGCTGATGATGCAGTGCTTATAGCACCATCAGAGGCAGAACTGCAGGCATTAGTCACGTGTATGAAAGAAGAATGTGAAATTAATGGTCTCCGTTTGAATGCTAATAAAACTAAGGTTCTGGTATTTGAAAGGGACGAAGAAAGAACGAAGTGCGAAATTTGGGTAAATCAGGAATGTCTAGAACAGGTGAATGAAATTGTATACTTGGGGAGTGCGTTTAGCCGGGATGGAAAATGTGATTTAGATGTGGACAGGCGTGTCGCTGCCGGAAACAAAGTCAATGGTGCCCTGACTGCGTTAATCAAAAGGAAAGGCGATGTGAAAAGTGCACGCCTTGCAATACATAACGCAGTGTTGGTACCGACTTTGTTATATGGCAGCGAAACCTGGGTATGCCAGAAGAAGCATAAAAGCAGGTTGAATGCAGTGGAGATGCGATCTCTTCGTAAAATGTGCGGCCTTACCATGGCCGACCGAAAGCGAAACGAAGAGATTCGCAATATGGCAGGTTTGAAAGATGACCTTGTCTCAAAAAATGGATAAGGGCGTGCTTCGATGGTTTGGGCACGTTGAGCGAATGAGTGAAGACCGAATGGTGAAGAAAATATATAGCGCGAAAGTTAATATTAAAAGGTATCGAGGTAGACCGAGATTAACTTTCGAAGACCATGTGAGCAAATTGCTCGAAGAGAGGAGGGTCAAGAGTACTCGGATACCTAGACGTGCATGTATGAAGAAGATGATGAATCTGAAAGAAGCGAAAGAAGTATGTAGGGATCGTGACACTTGGCGATCTGTTCTCTCTGGCTACCCCGTCAGGGATTGTGCGTGAAGATAAATAAAAAAAATAATAATATAAGTTGTAACCACAGCATGTGACTTATCACGGGTAAATATCAGAGCTCTGGAAATTCTTGGCTCAACAAAGGAGAACCCGTGCATTAAAATTGCTGATCATGAAATCTGTACAATCCTGGATCCACCTCACCTTATAAAGTGCTTAAGAAATCTTTTTATGAAACACAACATTAAATGTAAAACAGATCGTAATGTAAAAAAAATCGGGAACTAAATTTAATTAAATAAATGATGTTAAATTACTCCGTTTCATTTCATTATTTCTTTAACTAATTTAAGTTAATAACTTTTATTAACACAATATATTGGAAATAATGATTATTTCATTTTAGATTATTCTTTCTTTCAAATTTCAAATTATCAAAATAATCATAATTTCCAATATAAATTTTTAACTATAAATAAATTAAAATAGTAAACGTATTCAAAATTCCCGCATTTTATTTTTTCATATGGGCGACCATCATGGCGCTAGTAGTATAAGCGTATAGACCAAAGATATAATACTATAGTATGTAACATGTCATTCTTCTCTATATAGAGAGTATTATATTTTGTCCAGGGGTGTAAATATTTGTGTAATGAATATGAATTTTTATATATAATACATATAATTACAAGCTTATGCCCACATTTTACTCAAAATCTAAATTAATGGCTTATGTACTATTCTGATGTATGAGCTATATACTGTAGTTTCATCAAAATCCATTCCATAGTTAATAACGGCATTAAAGAGTCGTGAACTATGACGCTTTTCTATTTTGAATGTCAATGGATAAATCAGGCTTTGAACGTGGTAGTCAAAGAATTAGAATTAAAATACAGTTCTAACGGAAAGGGTTTAGAGATGAATTTCAAACCCAACTGACAGAGAGATAAAAACCAAAGAGAATATAATCACTACGTTAATAAAAACGTTAGTTTGTATTCATGCCATAGAATACAAAAAACAATATAACCATAGAAAATATAGTTTATAGCAAAGAACAGTGTCCTCATGTATAACAAATAATAAATATTTTAAAATAACAAAAAATGTTATTAATTGGAAAACTGTAACTGAGTTCACAATATTCGATGGAAATGAAAGTTTTTAAGTAAAGGTTTTTTAAAAAACTTTCACTTCCATTTGATTAAAAAAATGTAATCATATTAATTTCAATAAGTCACAATAGCCGAGTTGTTGGGTGGTCGGAATTTCGAGTCGAGAGACCCGAGTTCGATCCCCAGGTGGCAGTACCAATGAGTTTTTCAAAAAAACTTATGTACGAATTTCATAGTTGACTTGGACATAAAGGCGGCGACGGGCTCACCACCTGTCACGTTGTCCCGAAAATATCTTCGGTGGAAGGTGGGTCAAAGGGACTTAATTGTCTAGACTTGACCTCTGTCTACCCCTGTATTGGGAATTGCGTGAAGATATTTTTATTTTATTTTTTTTATATTATATTAATTTCACTAATACAAAATACCATTTACAAATCACGGATAATTATAATTTGGGAAAAAGAACGCTATCCACAGAGTTACGATCTACGGCAATCTTAGGTACAAAAGTATAAATCTTTTGTACGGGAAATAATCTTCACCTACGGTATCCAAGCGGCAGTCTAGTTGCATTGCTGGTGCTGTACATTTAAGCACATGGGTTGGGGAAAAAGTTTTTTCGCATTATAGTTTGTATGAACTTGTAATAAAATCTCTGTATACACTCTGGTTATACTATTTGTATCTGGCTGGTTTTGGTATCATTAAAAGTTTAAATTTTAAAGAAGATAATTCCAAATTCAAATTAGGCAAATGTGTGTTTTTTATTTAGTTTTCGTACTGTCAAGATAAGTGAATTTAATTAAGAAATTAGATACATTTTAAAATTTTACTGTAAATAGGTACTACAAAAAATGCAACGCCTGCCGCGAAAAAAATTATGCGATGTTTATGGACCTATTGTATTGTCAGTGAGAGTAGCACAAATCTGGTTTAAGCCTTTTCAATCCGAAAATTTTGAAGTCACATCACTCACAAGATGCACATCGCTCTGGTCGCTTTATTACGGACAGAATGGATGTGATTTTTGAAAAAGTGGAGCAATATCAGCATATCAGTAGTTACGATGTAGCTGAAGAACTGGGAATTGACTACAAAACAATTTTGGCGCATTTGAAAAAACTGGGTACACAAAAAAGCTCGATATTTGGGTACCTCACAAGCTCACTGAAAGAAACCTAAAGAACCGTGTACTCATTTGTGATTCTTTATTACGACGTAATGAAACCAAACCATTTTTGAAGAACCTGATAACTGGCGATAAAAAGTGGATCACGTCCGACAAAAACGTGCGAGAAAGGTCGTGGTCAAAGGCCGGTCAGGCTTCACAGCCTGTGGCGAAACCCGGGTTAAATCGCAACAAGGTCATGCTGTGTGTGTGGTAGGATTGGAAGGGCATTATTCATTAAGAGCTTGAAATAAGAGAAGACCTTCATAGAAATAAGGTTTTAGTAAGCTAAAATTAGAAGTAAAATTTGTTTTGGTTACATTAGATACATTGACAAAGACACTAACAAAACAGATTGACAATCACATAAGCTCATGGCTGATAGTTTCAAGTTAGAAATTTACATAATTTCTCCAGCACTATTTTTAAAAAAAGGTAATCTTTTAAAAATTTTGGTGTTTTCGGACGTGGCCAGATCTACGAAGTGTTGGCTTTGGCGATGGTGATGATGGACACTAGGTCTCTGCTATTACCAAGTATATAGTACTTGTCGTACTAGTAGTTACAGGTCCCGTCTCAGAGGATGAAGGATTCTCCAAGTTTTGGTCTTCTGTTTCGGGAAGCGGTTCTGCGACGTTATGATAATCAGTAGTGTTTTCATTGTCTATTCGCAGTTCTACCTCTTCTGAACCCATTGGTGCTAGATGACGATTCGACACCGTTGTTTTTCGGCCATCTGGGAACCGAATGTATGAAAAGTCAGGATAACAGCGTATCAATTCAACCTCTTTGCTCCCAATTTTCTACCGAAAGATTTTTCGCCTTCAGCGGCAAAGTAATCGTTCTCCAAACAGTAGAATTCAATTTTTCTACTTGACCGTTACCTTGAGGGTTTTAAACTAATCTAGAAAGTGTTAATAGGGAAATTGAAGAGTTATCGCTAAGAATTATATCATTGGAAAGAAAACTGGAGGAAAAACAGAAAACAATTATACAACTGAAGAAAATTTGTAGCGGTACAATAAAGAGTAGCAGCATTAAAAAGTCAAAGAAAATGAGTAATAACTTACTTTACATGTCAAATTTAAGCGTAACTGACCTAGAATTAAGTATAAATAATGAAGAACAAGAAAATCTAACAGTCCAGGACTCTACCGGATTTACTACCGGCGCAGAACCTTTCTACATCTACTCATCCACCAACGCAAAATTTAAATAAGGAGGGAACAGATAATAAAGTAGTACCATATTTAAATACAAATATTAGGAAACCTCGTTTGATAATATTAGGCAGCCAACAGTTGAGTGGTCTATCGTTAAGGTTAACAGAAATTAGGAAATCTTCACGCAATTCCCAATACAGGGGTAGACAGAGGTCGAGTCTAGACAATTAAGTCCCTTCGACCCACCTTCCACCGAAGATATTTTCGGGACAACGTGACAGGTGGTGAGCCCGTCGACGTCTTTATGTCCAAGCCAACGATATTCGTACATAAGTTTTTGAAAAACCCATTGGTACGAGCCTACCAACTGGGGATCGAACTCTGGTCTATTGACTCGAAATTCTGACCACCCAATCACTCGTCTATAGTGACTTTTTAAAATTAGGAAATCGGTTAATTGTTATGAGAGTTATGATATATTCTCAATCATCAAACCATTTGCGAGAACAAAAGACATTGTTAGTACTTGCTATACGCTCGACTTAAAAAAAAAAACAAAAATTTGTTGGGCGAAAACGATAAAAACCTAATCTAAAAAAAATTTAATGTTATTTTAATCAATGTCAACTCAAACAGTTATTTAAATTAATATATGTTAAAATAATAGCCTGAAACATTTATTTGCTCAACTATCAATTTTCAATATCTCCTCCTCAGTAACCGTGTTGCTAACATTATTGTCATGGTTGATACCTATAATAAATAAAATAATCTTAATCAATTTATTTCAACATAATTGTAGAAAAAACATGGATCCTTCAATACATGAAACTGTGATTGTATAACCATTTAAATGACTGTATTATGTTTTAGCAGTCTTAGTAAAGAAAAAAAGAAAGAAGAGATGTATATAACATTTACTACAATAAAATACTTTATTACCTGTATTTTTCAATTTGGAATGATTCAAGCTATGTGGAAATGTTTTTATGACATAAATTAATTTAAATTATAATGAACATTAATTTTATTTGTACACATATATTTTTTAATTGTGACCATTTTTTTATCTTAAAACAATTTTCATAATTCTATCTTAATAATTTAATACAATTTAATAAATTTATTTAATGCATTTACCGTTACTGTGACATTATTACTAAATTTAATCTTTTGACATTTTGAATTAAATTACGCTTATTACATTGAATGAATTTTTTACATGGATTGTTGACATTGTAAATATTGATTAAACTAACGACTATAGATATATTGAGTTTAGGTATTAATTTATCATTCTTGTTATAAGTTTAGCATGAATTATATCTTTTTGTAATTTGCATGTTGGATTACTGCCGACGAAATATGTGGAACTGAATCTAAAAATAACACAGCCTGTACCATATTTCTGCAAATAAAATATCATTCATTCATTCATCACGAGGAGGAGCAGTGGGAAAATACGGTATTATCGTTACAGTCTTTTATTCTTATCAATTTTCAATATCTCCTCATCAGTAACCGTGTTGCTAACATTATTGTCATGGTTGATACCTATAATAAATAAAATAATCTTAATCAATTTATTTCAACATAATTGTAGAAAAACATGGATCCTTCAATACATGAAACTGTGATTGTATAACCATTTAAATGACTGTATTATGTTTTAGCAGTCTTAGTAAAAGAAAAAAAGAAAGAAGAGATGTATATAACATTTACTACAATAAAATACTTTATTACCTGTATTTTTCAATTTGGAATGATTCAAGCTATGTGGAAATGTTTTTATGACATAAATTAATTTAAATTATAATGAACATTAATTTTATTTGTACACATATATTTTTTTAATTGTGACCATTTTTTTTATCTTAAAACAATTTTCATAATTCTATCTTAATAATTTAATACAATTTTAATAAATTTATTTAATGCATTTACCGTTACTGTGACATTATTACTAAATTTAATCTTTTGACATTTTGAATTAAATTACGCTTATTACATTGAATGAATTTTTTACATGGATTGTTGACATTGTAAATATTGATTAAACTAACGACTATAGATATATTGAGTTTAGGTATTAATTTATCATTCTTGTTACAAGTTTAGCATGAATTATATCTTTTGTAATTTGCATGTTGGATTACTGCCGACGAAATATGTGGAACTGAATCTAAAAATAACACAGCCTGTACCATATTTCTGCAAATAAAATATCATTCATTCATTCATCACGAGGAGGAGCAGTGGGAAAATACGGTATTATCGTTACAGTCTTTTATTCTTATCAATTTTCAATATCTCCTCATCAGTAACCGTGTTGCTAACATTATTGTCATGGTTGATACCTATAATAAATAAAATAATCTTAATCAATTTATTTCAACATAATTGTAGAAAAACATGGATCCTTCAATACATGAAACTGTGATTGTATAACCATTTAAATGACTGTATTATGTTTTAGCAGTCTTAGTAAAAGAAAAAAGAAAGAAGAGATGTATATAACATTTACTACAATAAAATACTTTATTACCTGTATTTTCAATTTGGAATGATTCAAGCTATGTGGAAATGTTTTTATGACATAAATTAATTTAAATTATAATGAACATTAATTTTATTTGTACACATATATTTTTTTAATTGTGACCATTTTTTTTATCTTAAAACAATTTTCATAATTCTATCTTAATAATTTAATACAATTTAATAAATTTATTTAATGCATTTACCGTTACTGTGACATTATTACTAAATTTAATCTTTTGACATTTTGAATTAAATTACGCTTATTACATTGAATGAATTTTTTACATGGATTGTTGACATTGTAAATATTGATTAAACTAACGACTATAGATATATTGAGTTTAGGTATTAATTTATCATTCTTGTTATAAGTTTAGCATGAATTATATCTTTTGTAATTTGCATGTTGGATTACTGCCGACGAAATATGTGGAACTGAATCTAAAAATAACACAGCCTGTACCATATTTCTGCAAATAAAATATCATTCATTCATTCATCACGAGGAGGAGCAGTGGGAAAATACGGTATTATCGTTACAGTCTTTTTATTCTTATCAATTTTCAATATCTCCTCATCAGTAACCGTGTTGCTAACATTATTGTCATGGTTGATACCTATAATAAATAAAATAATCTTAATCAATTTATTTCAACATAATTGTAGAAAAACATGGATCCTTCAATACATGAAACTGTGATTGTATAACCATTTAAATGACTGTATTATGTTTTAGCAGTCTTAGTAAAGAAAAAAGAAAGAAGAGATGTATATAACATTTACTACAATAAAATACTTTATTACCTGTATTTTTCAATTTGGAATGATTCAAGCTATGTGGAAATGTTTTTATGACATAAATTAATTTAAATTATAATGAACATTAATTTTATTTGTACACATATATTTTTTTTAATTGTGACCATTTTTTATCTTAAAACAATTTTCATAATTCTATCTTAATAATTTAATACAATTTTAATAAATTTATTTAATGCATTTACCGTTACTGTGACATTATTACTAAATTTAATCTTTTTGACATTTTGAATTAAATTACTCCTTTTTACATTGAACAAATTTTTTTATATGGATTGTTTGCATTGTAAATATTGATTAAACTAACGACTATAGATATATTGAGTTTAGGTATTAATTTATCATTCTTGTTATAAGTTTAGCATGAATTATATCTTTTGTAATTTGCATGTTGGATTACTGCCGACGAAATATGTGGAACTGAATCTAAAAATAACACAGCCTGTACCATATTTCTGCAAATAAAATATCATTCATTCATTCATCACGAGGAGGAGCAGTGGGAAAATACGGTATTATCGTTACAGTCTTTTTATTCTTATCAATTTTCAATATCTCCTCATCAGTAAACGTGTTGCTAACATTATTGTCATGGTTGATACCTATAATAAATAAAATAATCTTAATCAATTTATTTCAACATAATTGTAGAAAAACATGGATTTTTTAATAGATATGAAGATGATATAAATTCTAGGACAAAATACAGAGACCCATCAAAATTAAAAATACCAAGGTGCAGAACCAAATTATTTGAAAAAATTGTTTCATGATGGCAATCACAGTATATAATAATATTCCCAAATTTTAAGAGAGCTCCCAGTTAAAAAAAAAAAAAAATGTGTAAGAGCTGTTTGTGGAGTTGGACCACTAACTTAATGTAAACCGCTGTTTCATAAGTTTAAGATGTTAACTTTACCAGGTTTATATATTTTTCATATACGCTGTTTTGTCAGAGAAAACACAGATTTTTTTAATAGATATGAAGATGATATAAATTCTAGGACAAAATACAGAGACCCATCAAAATTAAAAATACCAAGGTGCAGAACCAAATTATTTGAAAAAATTGTTTCATGATGGCAATCACAGTATATAATAATATTCCCAAATTTTTAAGAGAGCTCCCAGTTAAAAAAATTAAATCCACTCTTTACAGATGGTTAATAGGGAAATGTTTTTATGACATAAATGAACTTAAATTATAACATTAATTTTATTTGTACACATATATTTTTTTATTGTACGTAACCGCCTTTATCGTTTTCTCACCCCTAAGGTTGACAGGTAGAATGCTCTTAGCATTATGTCCGCCTTTTGATCTTACATTATGGTAATGTTCAATAAAGAATAAATAAATAAATAAATAAATAAATAAATAAATAGTTATATGTAAGAAACTAAATCGATTTGTGTTCGCCATAAAACGACTACGAAGAACAGCGAGCCAAAAGACGGCTTTAACTGCATATTTTGGTTACGTTGAGTCAGTTTTAAGATATGGCCTTCTTATATGGGGTAATTCTGTCCATATTAAAAGAGCCTTCATTGTGCAAAAAAAATGTGTAAGAGCTGTTTGTGGAGTTGGACCACTAACTTAATGTAAACCGCTGTTTCATAAGTTTAAGATGTTAACTTTACCAGGTTTATATATTTTTCATATACGCTGTTTTGTCAGAGAAAACACAGATTTTTTTAATAGATATGAAGATGATATAAATTCTAGGACAAAATACAGAGACCCATCAAAATTAAAAATACCAAGGTGCAGAACCAAATTATTTGAAAAAATTGTTTCATGATGGCAATCACAGTATATAATAATATTCCCAAATTTTAAGAGAGCTCCCAGTTAAAAAAAAATTAAATCCACTCTTTACAGATGGTTAATAGGGAAATGTTTTTATGACATAAATGAACTTAAATTATAACATTAATTTTATTTGTACACATATATTTTTTTAATTGTGACCATTTTTTTATCTTAAAACAATTTTCATAATTCTATCTTAATAATTTAATACAATTTTAATAAATTTATTTAATGCATTTACCGCTACTGTGACATTATTACTAAATTTAATCTTTTGACATTTTGAATTAAATTACTCTTATTACATTGAATGAATTTTTTTACATGGATTGTTGACATTGTAAATATTGATTAAACTAATGACTATAGATATATTGAGTTTAGGTATTAATTTATCATTCTTGTTATAAGTTTAGCATGAATTATATCTTTTTGTAATTTGCATGTTGGATTACTGCCGACGAAATATGTGGAACTGAATCTAAAAATAAGACAGCCTGTACCATATTTCTGCAAATAAAATATCATTCATTCATTCATCACGAGGAGGAGCAGTGGGAAAATACGGTATTATCGTTATAGTCTTTTTTATTCTTATCAATTTTCAATATCTCCTCATCAGTAAACTGTGTTGCTAACATTATTGTCATGGTTGATACCTATAATAAATAAAATAATCTTAATCAATTTATTTCAACATAATTGTAGAAAAAACATGGATCCTTCAATACATGAAACTGTGATTGTATAACCATTTAAATGACTGTATTATGTTTTAGCAGTCTTAGTAAAGAAAAAAAGAAAGAAGAGATGTATATAACATTTACTACAATAAAATACTTTATTACCTGTATTTTTCAATTTGGAATGATTCAAGCTATGTGGAAATGTTTTATGACATAAATGAACTTAAATTATAACATTAATTTTATTTGTACACATATATTTTTTTAATTGTGACCATTTTTTTATCTTAAAACAATTTTCATAATTCTATCTTAATAATTTAATACAATTTTAATAAATTTATTTAATGCATTTACCGCTAAGTTTATAAGTTCTTTTAATATATAGTAATAAGTCTATAGTGGGTCGGAAGGACTGAATTGTCAGTCTTTCCGACCCCTATTCACTAAAGCTTATTTTGGCAGAAGTGATAGGTGAACCCATCCCCATCAGTATCCAATCTAGCTTGCATCTATCATAAGAGGTATACTTTGCATCTAAGGTCCTCTTAAACCTCTTATGATAGAGATTACTAGAGTGCTAAGTCTTCAAGGAAGTAACCAACATCCTGCAGAGAGCTATCCATAGACTTGAAAAAAATCTACTGAAAACTGTAGTTCATTACTGAAATTGCAAACTACAAACCTGTGTTTTCGGTAACATCGAGTCTTTGTGTAAATAGCTTCCTTTTATAAAACTTGGCCTCATTGAAAGGTTATCATTTGAAAGATATGTTTTAATGACTCATCATTGACACTATCTCTTTCAGCTTGAACATGTTCTACTGTACCAGTAAGAGGTTGAGAAGATTGAGCAATTAATTTTTCAGGACTTAAACTTGAATTTTAGATTTCATATTACCTGATTTTCTGATAGGCATCTGTGGTTTAACAAATATAAGATCATTTTCTCCATTTGGATGCATATTGTTATGACTACCAGATCCTTTTGGTATTCGCGACTTTCTTTTTATTTTATATATCTTTTATCATTTCTTTTATAAGGAGCATTGACATCTTGGGATTTTTTTTCGCTTGTACTTACTACTGGAAATATTTGTTCACTTTCTTTTAGACTTATATTTTTCATATACGCTGTTTTGTCAGAGAAAACACAGATTTTTTAATAGATATGAAGATGATATAAATTCTAGGACAAAATACAGAGACCCATCAAAATTAAAAATACCAAGGTGCAGAACCAAATTATTTGAAAAAAATTGTTTCATGATGGCAATCACAGTATATAATAATATTCCCAAATTTTTAAGAGAGCTCCCAGTTAAAAAAATTAAATCCACTCTTTACAGATGGTTAATAGGGAAATGTTTTTATGACATAAATGAACTTAAATTATAACATTAATTTTATTTGTACACATATATTTTTTTTAATTGTGACCATTTTTTTATCTTAAAACAATTTTCATAATTCTATCTTAATAATTTAATACAATTTTAATAAATTTATTTAATGCATTTACCGCTAAGTTTATAAGTTCTTTTAATATATAGTAATAAGTCTATAGTGGGTCGGAAGGACTGAATTGTCAGTCTTTCCGACCCCCTATTCACTAAAGCTTATTTTGGCAGAAGTGATAGGTGAACCCATCCCCATCAGTATCCAATCTAGCTTGCATCTATCATAAGAGGTATACTTTGCATCTAAGGTCCTCTTAAACCTCTTATGATAGAGATTACTAGAGTGCTAAGTCTTCAAGGAAGTAACCAACATCCTGCAGAGAGCAATCCATAGACTTGAAAAAAAATCTACTGAAAACTGTAGTTCATTACTGAAATTGCAAACTACAAACCTGTGTTTTCGGTAACATCGAGTCTTTGTGTAAATAGCTTCCTTTTTATAAAACTTGGCCTCATTGAAAGGTTATCATTTGAAAGATATGTTTTTAATGACTCATCATTGACACTATCTCTTTCAGCTTGAACATGTTCTACTGTACCAGTAAGAGGTTGAGAAGATTGAGCAATTAATTTTTCAGGACTTAAACTTGAATTTTAGATTTCATATTACCTGATTTTCTGATAGGCATCTGTGGTTTAACAAATATAAGATCATTTTCTCCATTTGGATGCATATTGTTATGACTACCAGATCCTTTTGGTATTCGCGACTTTCTTTTTATTTTATATATCTTTTTTATCATTTCTTTTATAAGGAGCATTGACATCTTGGGATTTTTTTTCGCTTGTACTTACTACTGGAAATATTTGTTCACTTTCTTTTAGACTTATATTTTCATCAAGTATTTCATTTTCACCAGTCACTTGCATCTCAGTCTTTTTTTTAATACCTTTGTTTTTATGGATATTGCTCACCTTAGAGAGCTCTGGTAAGACAGTTGAACCTGCCTTATCGTAGGCAGATTTATCAAACCTTTGACAAGGCAAAAGAAATCCTTTACTAAACCTATCTTTAGTAATATACGGTATTAGTAAATTACGGCTTTTTACCATGTGTTTTCTTTTTTTATTTCTTACGAAATCTTTGCAGGCCTTGGACAAAATTTGCGCATCATACTTGCTAAAGTGTTCATTTTTTAATGCTAAAGCAATGTCCATTGCACTTAAACTGGTTGACATTGTATCTAAAACAAACATATAATTTAATTTTATATTTTAAATTTAAATTATTTTCATATCATAAAATTTGATATGTATTTTTGTTTGTGTCTTTACTATTTTAGCAAGAGGTAATTAGAAAAAACTTAATTAACTACTTAAGTTACTTTTTCAAATTACTAAATTGTTATGGTCAATGAAATGAAAGCAACAATCTTATGGAATAATTTGTGTAATGAATATGAATTTTATATATAATACATATATGTAACACTCTACTACTGTAACAAACGCCAAGAAGAATTTTGGTGTGGGATAGTGAAACTTCGATAAATAAATGTTCGGCCGCGTTAGAAGGAGGTGGCTGACAGGATAAGCTTACGACAGTAAAAGGAATGTAAGAACGGAGGTAAATCGCTACACCACCACCTCCCTTACCTACACGGTTAAATTGCGAATGAGATGAAATCCTGGTAACGAGTAAGAAGTGGAAGGCAAACATGGCTTTAACCAAGATTCAGAGACCAGGATAGCATGTATATTATGGGACTCAAAACACGCAAGCATATCGGAATAGTGAGCCGGAATACTTTGTGCGTTTAAGTGAATGACATTAAAATTTTTCAGAGAATCTGAGAAATATGTATTGAGAGCTTCATTTAAAGGAATAGAAGATGTTGTACTGTGAAAGCTATCATCACTAGGAGAGTAATCATTTGATACCAAAGACAGGAAGTCACTGGAATCTTGACTAACATCACTATTATGTAACAACATAAAGATTTAATAATATTAAATAAATATAAATTAATAAATGTAAGTAATAAAACAAAAAAGATTACAAAAACAAAAAACTATGTATATAAATATATGAATCCCTAACCCGCCAGTAGTCTGAAAGAAACCGTAATAATTCAGAGTAACTCATAAAACAAACTATTTTAAACTAAAAAAAAATATTTTGGCAAAGATACCAGAACAGAAATAGCAGAATACCATTTATATAATAGGCTATACTTATAAAATATGTTAAACTTTGAATGTGTTAACAACATATATATTTATATTTATATATATATATATATATATATATATATATATATATATATATATATATATGAAAGCGCTAAATAGCATGTTAATTATGTAAAACACAACGCAGTGTCAAAGAAAAAAGTGACGAAGTTCAAAGTAGTAAGTCGATATCTATCATAGTCAACGTCCACATAAAGTCAGCTGTCAACTGTCTTGCTGTTGCATATTGACTACTAATTGTCAAGCTATTGTTTACAATAATTTATCTAAGTAATTATGTTCATTAAAGTGGTACAGGTTAAACAATTAAAAATATATAAACAGGATCTATGTGTACAGATATTCAACTGTGATAGAAAAAGGAATTTTATTATTTTTTTACCACTCTTTTGGCCCTCATCTGCGTAGTCTTGGCATCCTTTGATATACCTGTGAAAGCCACCACAGGAGACAAGGTCTGAGGCTCCTTTTGGTGGGATTGGAATGGCATCTAGATCCTATATAGTCAGGAAGCGGTGCCGCGACTGGTCAGCACCTAACATGAATATGGTGCTATTCTTCGTCCAACATCTGTAGACTCCAAAGCGCTGTCTCGCCGATAGGAATACTGCATGTCATATTTTGTGAGAAATTCTGATAAGGTGATTCCAGTTCCCTTACGGTTCTTCTTTGCCAGCCATACCCTGTCCTTCACTTCAGTGTCCTCAAAATTTTTAACAAGGATAGCCGGGACTTGTCAGCATCAGGTTGACCAAGTCGTTGAGCCCGGCTAATGGACTCCAAGGTAATGCCTGGGATTTTAAGCAGTTGGGCAATATATTGACTACAGTAGTTGAAGTGTTCTCCTTCTTACCTTCAGCAACACCATGTACCAGAAGTATTTTACGTCTAGACCTCATTTCTATGGCATCTCTCTGGCGGGACAACAGTTCAACCTGCAACTGAAGATTCTCAAGGGCTGTCAGAACAAAGGCACGAAATGCGTTGAACTGGTAATTTATGTTTGAGGTTGTACTTGCTGCTGGAACTGCGCTTTTGAGATCCTTTTGGAACTCTGCCATTCTTGAGTTATAGTGCTCATAAAGATCAGCAACAGATTTTTTTAAAGATTCCATTTCACTTTGAGCTTATGAATAGCGATGAAAAAAATGCAGCAATTTTCACAAGTAGCTATAGCTAATATATCAGACTATGATGGCGGGAGTAGGGAAGTTATTGGTTCATTTATCTGTATATATTTAAGTTTTATATAATATAAAAATTCGGAGAGCAACAAAAGTATATGTGTTATTTATTCTAGTCCTACCCGCGAAAAAAAAGCATATACTGTAGTTTCATCAAAATCCATTCCATAGTTATTGTGACAGAGCAACATATATCCATCCATCCTCACAAAATTTTACATTTATAATATTAGTAGAACATCATTCAATCTTTAGGCAAGGCCTATGTTCAACATGGGGCAAAGGGTAGTTTGTTATAATAATAATTAACACTTATCATTATAAGATGTAACTTAGTAAAATTTTGCGATGAACTATACACTTTGTTTAAATTACCTTTGCTCCTTACAGAAGTAGGTAAACCGCTTCTACCATTATAGACGGATCGTTGATATCCTGCACCACCAGAGTATTGGATATTCTAAAAGCGTAAGGTGTATTTTAATAAATGAAATGTAAAAATGTTTTGAATCTTATAATTACTGCTTTATGATACATACCATCCCTTCACTTTGAGTACTAAAAGCGTTGTCTGATAATAAATCATCTTCACTGTCAGTCATTTTTTTCAGTTGTTGCTTCCATTTAACACAAAAATATTTATAACATAATCACGTAACATAATCAATATAAGCAAGTAAACACAAACAGTAAAATATAGTCCAATCCCATGAACTATGACGCTTTTCTAATTTGAATTCTGTAGTCAACGGATAAATCAGGCTTTGAACGTGGTAGTCACAGAGTATATAATCACTCCGTTATAGTAGTTAGAATTAAAATTCATGCCATAGAATACAAAAACAATATAACCATAGAAAATATAGTTTATAGCAGAGAACAGTGTCCTCTTGTATAACAAATAATAAATATTTTAAAATAACAAAAAATGTAATTAATTGGAAAACTGTAACTGAGTTCACAATATTCGATGGAAATGAAAGTTATTACATTATTATATACTACAGTATTGTCAGTGAGAGTAGCACAAATTTGGTTTAAGCCTTTTCAATCCGGAAATTTTGAAGTCAAAGATGCACGTCGCTCTGGTCGCTTTATTACGGACAGAATGGATGCCATTATTGAAAATGTGGAGCAATATCAGCATATCAATAGTTACGATGTAGCTGAAGAACTGAGAATTGACTACAAAACAATTTTGGCGCATTTGAAAAACTGGGTACACAAAACAGCTCGATATTTGGGTACCTCACAAGCTCACTGAAAGAAACCTAAAGAACCGTGTACTCATTTGTGATTTTTATTACGACGTAATGAAACCAAACCATTTTTGAAGAACCTGATAACTGACGATAAAAAGTGGATCACGTCCGACAAAACGTGCGAGAAAGCTCGTGGTCAAAGGCCGGTCAGGCTTCACAGCCTGGGGCTAAACTCAGGTTAACTCGCAACAAGGTCATGCTGTGTGTGGTAGGATTGGAAGGACATTATTCATTAAGAGCTTGAAATAAGAGAAGATCTTCATAGAAATAAGGTTTTAGTAAGCTAAAATTAGAAGGAAAATTTGTTTTGGTTACATTAGATACATTGACAAAGACACTAACAAAACAGATTGACAATCACATAAGCTCATGGCTGATAGTTTCAAGTTAGAAATTTACATAATTCTCCAGCACTATTTTTAAAAACGTAATCTTTTAAAAATTCTGGTGTTTTCGGACGTGGCCAGATCTACGAAGTGTTGGCTTTGGCGGTGGTGATGATGGACGCTAGGTCAGTAGTGTTTTCATTGTCTATTCGCAGTTTTACCTCTTCTGAACCCATTGGTGCTAGATGACGATTCGACACCGTTGTTTTTCGGCCATCTGGGAACCGAATGTATGAAAAGTCAGGATTGCAGCGTATCAATTCAACCTCATTGCTCCCAATTTTCTACCGAAAGATTTTTCGCCTTCAGCGACAAAATAATCGTTCTCCAAACAGTAGAATTCAATTTTCTACTTGACCGTTACCTTGAGGGTTTTAAACTAATCTAGAAAGTGCTCATAAAGATCAGCAACAGATTTTTTAAAGATTCCATTTCACTTTGAGGTTATGAATAGCGATGAAAAAAATGCAGCAATTTTCACAAGTAGCTATAGCTAATATATCAGACTATGATGGCGGGAGTAGGGAAGTTATTGGTTCATTTATCTGTATATATTTAAGTTTTATATAATATAAAAATTCGGAGAGCAACAAAAGTATATGTGTTATTTATTCTAGTCCTACCCGCGAAAAAAAAGCATATACTGTAGTTTCATCAAAATCCATTCCATAGTTATTGTGACAGAGCAACATATATCCATCCATCCTCACAAAATTTTATATATATATATATATATATATATATATATATATATATATATATATATATATATATATATATATATATATATATATATATATATATATATATATATATATATATATATATATATATATATATATATATATATATATATATATATATATATATATATATATATATATATATATATATATATATATATATATATATATATATATATATATATATATATATATATATATATATATATATATATATATATATATATATATATATATATATATATATATATATATATATATATATATATATATATATATATATATATATATATATATATATATATATATATGAAAGCGCTAAATAGCATGTTAATTATGTAAAACACAACGCAGTGTCAAAGAAAAAAGTGACGAAGTTCAAAGTAGTAAGTCGATATCTATCATAGTCAACGTCCACATAAAGTCAGCTGTCAACTGTCTTGCTGTTGCATATTGACTACTAATTGTCAAGCTATTGTTTACAATAATTTATCTAAGTAATTATGTTCATTAAAGTGGTACAGGTTAAACAATTAAAAATATATAAACAGGATCTATGTGTACAGATATTCAACTGTGATAGAAAAAGGAATTTTATTATTTTTTTTTACCACTCTTTTGGCCCTCATCTGCGTAGTCTTGGCATCCTTTGATATACCTGTGAAAGCCACCACAGGAGACAAGGTCTGAGGCTCCTTTTGGTGGGATTGGAATGGCATCTAGATCCTATATAGTCAGGAAGCGGTGCCGCGACTGGTCAGCACCTAACATGAATATGGTGCTATTCTTCGTCCAACATCTGTAGACTCCAAAGCGCTGTCTCGCCGATAGGAATACTGCATGTCATATTTTTGTGAGAAATTCTGATAAGGTGATTCCAGTTCCCTTACGGTTCTTCTTTGCCAGCCATACCCTGTCCTTCACTTCAGTGTCCTCAAAATTTTTTTAACAAGGATAGCCGGGGACTTGTCAGCATCAGGTTGACCAAGTCGTTGAGCCCGGCTAATGGACTCCAAGGTAATGCCTGGGATTTTTAAGCAGTTGGGCAATATATTGACTACAGTAGTTGAAGTGTTCTCCTTCTTACCTTCAGCAACACCATGTACCAGAAGTATTTTACGTCTAGACCTCATTTCTATGGCATCTCTCTGGCGGGACAACAGTTCAACCTGCAACTGAAGATTCTCAAGGGCTGTCAGAACAAAGGCACGAAATGCGTTGAACTGGTAATTTATGTTTGAGGTTGTACTTGCTGCTGGAACTGCGCTTTTGAGATCCTTTTGGAACTCTGCCATTCTTGAGTTATAGTGCTCATAAAGATCAGCAACAGATTTTTTTAAAGATTCCATTTCACTTTGAGCTTATGAATAGCGATGAAAAAAATGCAGCAATTTTCACAAGTAGCTATAGCTAATATATCAGACTATGATGGCGGGAGTAGGGAAGTTATTGGTTCATTTATCTGTATATATTTAAGTTTTATATAATATAAAAATTCGGAGAGCAACAAAAGTATATGTGTTATTTATTCTAGTCCTACCCGCGAAAAAAAAGCATATACTGTAGTTTCATCAAAATCCATTCCATAGTTATTGTGACAGAGCAACATATATCCATCCATCCTCACAAAATTTTTAACAAGGATAGCCGGGGACTTGTCAGCATCAGGTTGACCAAGTCGTTGAGCCCGGCTAATGGACTCCAAGGTAATGCCTGGGATTTTTAAGCAGTTGGGCAATATATTGACTACAGTAGTTGAAGTGTTCTCCTTCTTACCTTCAGCAACACCATGTACCAGAAGTATTTTACGTCTAGACCTCATTTCTATGGCATCTCTCTGGCGGGACAACAGTTCAACCTGCAACTGAAGATTCTCAAGGGCTGTCAGAACAAAGGCACGAAATGCGTTGAACTGGTAATTTATGTTTGAGGTTGTACTTGCTGCTGGAACTGCGCTTTTGAGATCCTTTTGGGAACTCTGCCATTCTTGAGTTATAGTGCTCATAAAGATCAGCAACAGATTTTTTTAAAGATTCCATTTCACTTTGAGCTTATGAATAGCGATGAAAAAAATGCAGCAATTTTCACAAGTAGCTATAGCTAATATATCAGACTATGATGGCGGGAGTAGGGAAGTTATTGGTTCATTTATCTGTATATATTTAAGTTTTATATAATATAAAAATTCGGAGAGCAACAAAAGTATATGTGTTATTTATTCTAGTCCTACCCGCGAAAAAAAAGCATATACTGTAGTTTCATCAAAATCCATTCCATAGTTATTGTGACAGAGCAACATATATCCATCCATCCTCACAAAATTTTACATTTATAATATTAGTAGAACATCATTCAATCTTTAGGCAAGGCCTATGTTCAACATGGGGCAAAGGGTAGTTTGTTATAATAATAATTAACACTTATCATTATAAGATGTAACTTAGTAAAATTTTGCGATGAACTATACACTTTGTTTAAATTACCTTTGCTCCTTACAGAAGTAGGTAAACCGCTTCTACCATTATAGACGGATCGTTGATATCCTGCACCACCAGAGTATTGGATATTCTAAAAGCGTAAGGTGTATTTTAATAAATGAAATGTAAAATGTTTTGAATCTTATAATTACTGCTTTATGATACATACCATCCCTTCACTTTGAGTACTAAAAGCGTTGTCTGATAATAAATCATCTTCACTGTCAGTCATTTTTTCAGTTGTTGCTTCCATTGAACACAAAAATATTTATAACATAATCACGTAACATAATCAATATAAGCAAGTAAACACAAACAGTAAAATATAGTCCAATCCCATGAACTATGACGCTTTTCTAATTTGAATTCTGTAGTCAACGGATAAATCAGGCTTTGAACGTGGTAGTCACAGAGTATATAATCACTCCGTTATAGTAGTTAGAATTAAAATTCATGCCATAGAATACAAAAACAATATAACCATAGAAAATATAGTTTATAGCAGAGAACAGTGTCCTCTTGTATAACAAATAATAAATATTTTAAAATAACAAAAAATGTAATTAATTGGAAAACTGTAACTGAGTTCACAATATTCGATGGAAATGAAAGTTATTACATTATTATATACTACAGTATTGTCAGTGAGAGTAGCACAAATTTGGTTTAAGCCTTTTCAATCCGGAAATTTTGAAGTCAAAGATGCACGTCGCTCTGGTCGCTTTATTACGGACAGAATGGATGCCATTATTGAAAATGTGGAGCAATATCAGCATATCAATAGTTACGATGTAGCTGAAGAACTGAGAATTGACTACAAAACAATTTTGGCGCATTTGAAAAACTGGGTACACAAAACAGCTCGATATTTGGGTACCTCACAAGCTCACTGAAAGAAACCTAAAGAACCGTGTACTCATTTGTGATTCTTTATTACGACGTAATGAAACCAAACCATTTTTGAAGAAGCTGATAACTGACGATAAAAAGTGGATCACGTCCGACAAAAACGTGCGAGAAAGCTCGTGGTCAAAGGCCGGTCAGGCTTCACAGCCTGGGGCTAAACTCGGGTTAACTCGCAACAAGGTCATGCTGTGTGTGTGGTAGGATTGGAAGGACATTATTCATTAAGAGCTTGAAATAAGAGAAGATCTTCATAGAAATAAGGTTTTAGTAAGCTAAAATTAGAAGTAAAATTTGTTTTGGTTACATTAGATACATTGACAAAGACACTAACAAAACAGACTGACAATCACATAAGCTCATGGCTGATAGTTTCAAGTTAGAAATTTACATAATTCTCCAGCACTATTTTTAAAAAACGTAATCTTTTAAAAATTCTGGTGTTTTTCGGACGTGGCCAGATCTACGAAGTGTTGGCTTTGGCGGTGGTGATGATGGACGCTAGGTCAGTAGTGTTTTCATTGTCTATTCGCAGTTTTACCTCTTCTGAACCCATTGGTGCTAGATGACGATTCGACACCGTTGTTTTTCGGCCATCTGGGAACCGAATGTATGAAAAGTCAGGATTGCAGCGTATCAATTCAACCTCATTGCTCCCAATTTTCTACTGAAAGATTTTTCGCCTTCAGCGACAAAATAATCGTTCTCCAAACAGTAGAATTCAATTTTTCTACTTGACCGTTACCTTGAGGGTTTTAAACTAATCTAGAAAGTGCTAATAACGAAATTGAAGAGTTATCGCTAAGAATTATATCATTGGAAAGAAAACTGGAGGAAAAACAGAAAACAATTATACAACTGAAGAAAATTTGTAGCGGTACAATAAAGAGTAGCAGCATTAAAAAGTCAAAGAAAATGAGTAATAACTTACTTTACATGTCAAATTTAAGCGTAACTGACCTAGAATTAAGTATAAATAATGAAGAACAAGAAAATCTAACAGTCCAGGACTCTACCGGATTTACTACCGGCGCAGAACCTTTCTACATCTACTCATCCACCAACGCAAAATTTAAATAAGGAGGGAACAGATAATAAAGTAGTACCATATTTAAATACAAATATTAGGAAACCTCGTTTGATAATATTAGGCAGCCAACAGTTGAGTGGTCTATCGTTAAGGTTAACAGAAATTAGGAAATCTTCACGCAATTCCCAATACAGGGGTAGACAGAGGTCGAGTCTAGACAATTAAGTCCCTTCGACCCACCTTCCACCGAAGATATTTTCGGGACAACGTGACAGGTGGTGGGCCCGTCGACGTCTTTATGTCCAAGCCAACGATATTCGTACATAAGTTTTTGAAAAACCCATTGGTACGAGCCTACCAACTGGGGATCGAACTCTGGTCTATTGACTCGAAATTCTGACCACCCAATCACTCGTCTATAGTGACTTTTTAAAATTAGGAAATCGGTTAATTGTTATGAGAGTTATGATATATTCTCAATCATCAAACCATTTGCGAGAACAAAAGACATTGTTAGTACTTGCTATACGCTCGACTTAAAAAAAAAAAAACGATAAAAACCTAATCTAAAAAAAATGTAATGTTATTTTAATCAATGTCAACTCAAACAGTTATTTAAATTAATATATTAAAATAATAGCCAGAAACATTTATTTGCTCAACTATCAAATTGCAAATATATAACTATTGATAATACGCATTTTTTGTCAAAATTTGAATATCAGAAAAATAAATTATATTATAGCCTCAGAGTATTACAATAAAACATTTCTATGCGGTATTAGATCTCAACCAAAAAAGTATGCAAAATGTTACAACACAAGCACTGAAACTGAGGAAAAACCCAAAACAGGAACTATACCTTTTTACTTAAAAAAAAGCAAAACTTATGCTCTGTTTATGATTTTATTTGCTGACGACATATCGGTTATAATAGCTTACGTGAATAGAAGTGAATGTTATAGGAGCATTCTCAAATCCGAAATTGACACTATTCGTAAGTGGTTAGAAGTGAATAAATTACGCACTAACATATCAAAAACTAAATTTATTAATTTTCAAAATTACAATAGCATTGGTAATTCTTTGGAGGATATTTTGACATGTCGCAACGAAGTCGTAGAAAAAGTAACAGAAATAAAATTTCTAGTAATAACACTTGACAAACATTGTAATTGGAAAGCTCACGTAGATAGTATATGTAAGAAACTGAATCGATTTGTGTTCGCCATAAAACGACTACGAAGCGAGCCAAAAGACGGCTTTAACTGCATATTTTGGTTACGTTGAGTCAGTTTTAAGATATGGCCTTCTTATATGGGGTAATTCTGTCCATATTAAAAGAGCCTTCATTGTGCAAAAAATGTGTAAGAGCTGTTTGTGGAGTTGGACCACTAACTTAATGTAAACCGCTGTTTCATAAGTTTAAGATGTTAACTTTACCAGGTTTATATATTTTTCATATACGCTGTTTTGTCAGAGAAAACACAGATTTTTTTAATAGATATGAAGATGATATAAATTCTAGGACAAAATACAGAGACCCATCAAAATTAAAAATACCAAGGTCCACCGAAGATATTTTCGGGACAACGTGACAGGTGGTGGGCCCGTCGACGTCTTTATGTCCAAGCCAACGATATTCGTACATAAGTTTTTGAAAACCCATTGGTACGAGCCTACCAACTGGGGATCGAACTCTGGTCTATTGACTCGAAATTCTGACCACCCAATCACTCGTCTATAGTGACTTTTTAAAATTAGGAAATCTTCACGCAATTCCCAATACAGGGGTAGACAGAGGTCGAGTCTAGACAATTAAGTCCCTTCGACCCACCTTCCACCGAAGATATTTTCGGGACAACGTGACAGGTGGTGGGCCCGTCGACGTCTTTATGTCCAAGCCAACGATATTCGTACATAAGTTTTTGAAAACCCATTGGTACGAGCCTACCAACTGGGGATCGAACTCTGGTCTATTGACTCGAAATTCTGACCACCCAATCACTCGTCTATAGTGACTTTTTAAAATTAGGAAATCTTCACGCAATTCCCAATACAGGGGTAGACAGAGGTCGAGTCTAGACAATTAAGTCCCTTCGACCCACCTTCCACCGAAGATATTTTCGGGACAACGTGACAGGTGGTGGGCCCGTCGACGTCTTTATGTCCAAGCCAACGATATTCGTACATAAGTTTTTGAAAACCCATTGGTACGAGCCTACCAACTGGGGATCGAACTCTGGTCTATTGACTCGAAATTCTGACCACCCAATCACTCGTCTATAGTGACTTTTTAAAATTAGGAAATCTTCACGCAATTCCCAATACAGGGGTAGACAGAGGTCGAGTCTAGACAATTAAGTCCCTTCGACCCACCTTCCACCGAAGATATTTTCGGGACAACGTGACAGGTGGTGGGCCCGTCGACGTCTTTATGTCCAAGCCAACGATATTCGTACATAAGTTTTTGAAAACCCATTGGTACGAGCCTACCAACTGGGGATCGAACTCTGGTCTATTGACTCGAAATTCTGACCACCCAATCACTCGTCTATAGTGACTTTTTAAAATTAGGAAATCTTCACGCAATTCCCAATACAGGGGTAGACAGAGGTCGAGTCTAGACAATTAAGTCCCTTCGACCCACCTTCCACCGAAGATATTTTCGGGACAACGTGACAGGTGGTGGGCCCGTCGACGTCTTTATGTCCAAGCCAACGATATTCGTACATAAGTTTTTGAAAAACCCATTGGTACGAGCCTACCAACTGGGGATCGAACTCTGGTCTATTGACTCGAAATTCTGACCACCCAATCACTCGTCTATAGTGACTTTTTAAAATTAGGAAATCTTCACGCAATTCCCAATACAGGGGTAGACAGAGGTCGAGTCTAGACAATTAAGTCCCTTCGACCCACCTTCCACCGAAGATATTTTCGGGACAACGTGACAGGTGGTGGGCCCGTCGACGTCTTTATGTCCAAGCCAACGATATTCGTACATAAGTTTTTGAAAAACCCATTGGTACGAGCCTACCAACTGGGGATCGAACTCTGGTCTATTGACTCGAAATTCTGACCACCCAATCACTCGTCTATAGTGACTTTTTAAAATTAGGAAATCTTCACGCAATTCCCAATACAGGGGTAGACAGAGGTCGAGTCTAGACAATTAAGTCCCTTCGACCCACCTTCCACCGAAGATATTTTCGGGACAACGTGACAGGTGGTGGGCCCGTCGACGTCTTTATGTCCAAGCCAACGATATTCGTACATAAGTTTTTGAAAACCCATTGGTACGAGCCTACCAACTGGGGATCGAACTCTGGTCTATTGACTCGAAATTCTGACCACCCAATCACTCGTCTATAGTGACTTTTTAAAATTAGGAAATCTTCACGCAATTCCCAATACAGGGGTAGACAGAGGTCGAGTCTAGACAATTAAGTCCCTTCGACCCACCTTCCACCGAAGATATTTTCGGGACAACGTGACAGGTGGTGGGCCCGTCGACGTCTTTATGTCCAAGCCAACGATATTCGTACATAAGTTTTTGAAAAACCCATTGGTACGAGCCTACCAACTGGGGATCGAACTCTGGTCTATTGACTCGAAATTCTGACCACCCAATCACTCGTCTATAGTGACTTTTTAAAATTAGGAAATCTTCACGCAATTCCCAATACAGGGGTAGACAGAGGTCGAGTCTAGACAATTAAGTCCCTTCGACCCACCTTCCACCGAAGATATTTTCGGGACAACGTGACAGGTGGTGGGCCCGTCGACGTCTTTATGTCCAAGCCAACGATATTCGTACATAAGTTTTTGAAAAACCCATTGGTACGAGCCTACCAACTGGGGATCGAACTCTGGTCTATTGACTCGAAATTCTGACCACCCAATCACTCGTCTATAGTGACTTTTTAAAATTAGGAAATCGGTTAATTGTTATGAGAGTTATGATATATTCTCAATCATCAAACCATTTGCGAGAACAAAAGACATTGTTAGTACTTGCTATACGCTCGACTTAAAAAAAAAAAAAATGTGTAAGAGCTGTTTGTGGAGTTGGACCACTAACTTAATGTAAACCGCTGTTTCATAAGTTTAAGATGTTAACTTTACCAGGTTTATATATTTTTCATATACGCTGTTTTGTCAGAGAAAACACAGATTTTTTTAATAGATATGAAGATGATATAAATTCTAGGACAAAATACAGAGACCCATCAAAATTAAAAATACCAAGGTGCAGAACCAAATTATTTGAAAAAAATTGTTTCATGATGGCAATCACAGTATATAATAATATTCCCAAATTTTTAAGAGAGCTCCCAGTTAAAAAAATTGAATCCACTCTTTACAGATGGTTAATAGGGAAATGTTTTTATGACATAAATGAACTTAAATTATAACATTAATTTTATTTGTACACATATATTTTTTTTAATTGTGACCATTTTTTTATCTTAAAACAATTTTCATAATTCTATCTTAATAATTTAATACAATTTTAATAAATTTATTTAATGCATTTACCGCTACTGTGACATTATTACTAAATTTAATCATTTTGAATTAAATTACTCTTATTACATTGAATGAATTTTTTTACATGGATTGTTGACATTGTAAATATTGATTAAACTAATGACTATAGATATATTGAGTTTAGGTATTAATTTATCATTCTTGTTATAAGTTTAGCATGAATTATATCTTTTTGTAATTTGCATGTTGGATTACTGCCGACGAAATATGTGGAACTGAATCTAAAAATAAGACAGCCTGTACCATATTTCTGCAAATAAAATATCATTCATTCATTCATCACGAGGAGGAGCAGTGGGAAAATACGGTATTATCGTTATAGTCTTTTTTATTCTTATCAATTTTCAATATCTCCTCCTCAGTAACCGTGTTGCTAACATTATTGTCATGGTTGATACCTATAATAAATAAAATAATCTTAATCAATTTATTTCAACATAATTGTAGAAAAAACATGGATCCTTCAATACATGAAACTGTGATTGTATAACCATTTAAATGACTGTATTATGTTTTAGCAGTCTTAGTAAAGAAAAAAGAAAGAAGAGATGTATATAACATTTACTACAATAAAATACTTTATTACCTGTATTTTTCAATTTGGAATGATTCAAGCTATGTGGAAATGTTTTTATGACATAAATGAACTTAAATTATAACATTAATTTTATTTGTACACATATATTTTTTTTTAATTGTGACCATTTTTTATCTTAAAACAATTTTCATAATTCTATCTTAATAATTTAATACAATTTTAATAAATTTATTTAATGCATTTACCGCTACTGTGACATTATTACTAAATTTAATCATTTTGAATTAAATTACTCTTATTACATTGAATGAATTTTTTTACATGGATTGTTGACATTGTAAATATTGATTAAACTAATGACTATAGATATATTGAGTTTAGGTATTAATTTATCATTCTTGTTATAAGTTTAGCATGAATTATATCTTTTTGTAATTTGCATGTTGGATTACTGCCGACGAAATATGTGGAACTGAATCTAAAAATAAGACAGCCTGTACCATATTTCTGCAAATAAAATATCATTCATTCATTCATCACGAGGAGGAGCAGTGGGAAAATACGGTATTATCGTTATAGTCTTTTTTATTCTTATCAATTTTCAATATCTCCTCCTCAGTAACCGTGTTGCTAACATTATTGTCATGGTTGATACCTATAATAAATAAAATAATCTTAATCAATTTATTTCAACATAATTGTAGAAAAAACATGGATCCTTCAATACATGAAACTGTGATTGTATAACCATTTAAATGACTGTATTATGTTTTAGCAGTCTTAGTAAAGAAAAAAAGAAAGAAGAGATGTATATAACATTTACTACAATAAAATACTTTATTACCTGTATTTTTCAATTTGGAATGATTCAAGCTATGTGGAAATGTTTTACAGTGTTCCAAATCACTTTCAGAATCAGTGTCCCAAAAAGATTTTAAGTTAATTTTCTCATTCCTTTGATTGATATCTGAAAAATAATTATTTATTATAATTTTGTTAATGAAATTTATCAAATATTTGTATTTTGTGTTTGTCGTAACATGTATAAGTGTTGTAAGTTTATAAGTTCTTTTAATATATAGTAATAAGTCTATAGTGGGTCGGAAGGACTGAATTGTCAGTCTTTCCGACCCCCTATTCACTAAAGCTTATTTTGGCAGAAGTGATAGGTGAACCCATCCCCATCAGTATCCAATCTAGCTTGCATCTATCATAAGAGGTATACTTTGCATCTAAGGTCCTCTTAAACCTCTTATAATAGAGATTACTAGAGTGCTAAGTCTTCAAGGAAGTAACCAACATCCTGCAGAGAGCAATCCATAGACTTGAAAAAAAATCTACTGAAAACTGTAGTTCATTACTGAAATTGCAAACTACAAACCTGTGTTTTCGGTAACATCGAGTCTTTGTGTAAATAGCTTCCTTTTTATAAAACTTGGCCTCATTGAAAGGTTATCATTTGAAAGATATGTTTTTAATGACTCATCATTGACACTATCTCTTTCAGCTTGAACATGTTCTACTGTACCAGTAAGAGGTTGAGAAGATTGAGCAATTAATTTTTCAGGACTTAAACTTGAATTTTTAGATTTCATATTACCTGATTTTCTGATAGGCATCTGTGGTTTAACAAATATAAGATCATTTTCTCCATTTGGATGCATATTGTTATGACTACCAGATCCTTTTGGTATTCGCGACTTTCTTTTTATTTTATATATCTTTTTATCATTTCTTTTATAAGGAGCATTGACATCTTGGGATTTTTTTTCGCTTGTACTTACTACTGGAAATATTTGTTCACTTTCTTTTAGACTTATATTTTCATCAAGTATTTCATTTTCACCAGTCACTTGCATCTCAGTCTTTTTTTTAATACCTTTGTTTTTATGGATATTGCTCACCTTAGAGAGCTCTGGTAAGACAGTTGAACCTGCCTTATCGTAGGCAGATTTATCAAACCTTTGACAAGGCAAAAGAAATCCTTTACTAAACCTATCTTTCATTAATAAACTTTTATCAGTATTTGTATGTGTGACACTTTGTTGTTTTTCTTGAAACAAGTTCCTAAAAGTATTTTTTCTAATATTTTCAGTACAGTCTGTATACATATTACTTTCATTGATGGTTGTCCTAAAATTAGACAGATTTGCCTTTTTTGTTTTTGTTGATCTGCAGTCATCACTACTTATACTTGAATCACTTCCCTCTTCGACAGAATCATAAACAAATGTCAGTCTTGTGTTTTTCAAAAATAGTAAATTACGGCTTTTTACCATGTGTTTTCTTTTTTTATTTCTTACGAAATCTTTGCAGGCCTTGGACAAAATTTGCGCATCATACTTGCTAAAGTGTTCATTTTTTAATGCTAAAGCAATGTCCATTGCACTTAAACTGGTTGACATTGTATCTAAAACAAACATATAATTTAATTTTATATTTTAAATTTAAATTATTTTCATATCATAAAATTTGACATGTATTTTTGTTTGTGTCTTTACTATTTTAGCAAGAGGTAATTAGAAAAAACTTAATTAACTACTTAAGTTACTTTTTCAAATTACTAAATTGTTATGGTCAATGAAATGAAAGCAACAATCTTATGGAATAATTTGTGTAATGAATATGAATTTTTATATATAATACATATATGTAACACTCTACTACTGTAACAAACGCCAAGAAGAATTTTGGTGTGGGATAGTGAAACTTCGATAAATAAATGTTCGGCCGCGTTAGAAGGAGGTGGCTGACAGGATAAGCTTACGACAGTAAAAGGAATGTAAGAACGGAGGTAAATCGCTACACCACCACCTCCCTTACCTACACGGTTAAATTGCGAATGAGATGAAATCCTGGTAACGAGTAAGAAGTGGAAGGCAAACATGGCTTTAACCAAGATTCAGAGACCAGGATAGCATGTATATTATGGGACTCAAAACACGCAAGCATATCGGAATAGTGAGCCGGAATACTTTGTGCGTTTAAGTGAATGACATTAAAATTTTTCAGAGAATCTGAGAAATATGTATTGAGAGCTTCATTTAAAGGAATAGAAGATGTTGTACTGTGAAAGCTATCATCACTAGGAGAGTAATCATTTGATACCAAAGACAGGAAGTCACTGGAATCTTGACTAACATCACTATTATGTAACAACATAAAGATTTAATAATATTAAATAAATATAAATTAATAAATGTAAGTAATAAAACAAAAAAGATTACAAAAACAAAAAACTATGTATATAAATATATGAATCCCTAACCCGCCAGTAGTCTGAAAGAAACCGTAATAATTCAGAGTAACTCATAAAACAAACTATTTTAAACTAAAAAAAAATATTTTGGCAAAGATACCAGAACAGAAATAGCAGAATACCATTTATATAATAGGCTATACTTATAAAATATGTTAAACTTTGAATGTGTTAACAACATATATATTTATATTTATATATATATATACATATATATATATATATATATATATATATATATATATATATATATATATATATATATACATATATATATATATATATATATATATATATGAAAGCGCTAAATAGCATGTTAATTATGTAAAACACAACGCAGTGTCAAAGAAAAAAGTGACGAAGTTCAAAGTAGTAAGTCGATATCTATCATAGTCAACGTCCACATAAAGTCAGCTGTCAACTGTCTTGCTGTTGCATATTGACTACTAATTGTCAAGCTATTGTTTACAATAATTTATCTAAGTAATTATGTTCATTAAAGTGGTACAGGTTAAACAATTAAAAATATATAAACAGGATCTATGTGTACAGATATTCAACTGTGATAGAAAAAGGAATTTTATTATTTTTTTACCACTCTTTTGGCCCTCATCTGCGTAGTCTTGGCATCCTTTGATATACCTGTGAAAGCCACCACAGGAGACAAGGTCTGAGGCTCCTTTTGGTGGGATTGGAATGGCATCTAGATCCTATATAGTCAGGAAGCGGTGCCGCGACTGGTCAGCACCTAACATGAATATGGTGCTATTCTTCGTCCAACATCTGTAGACTCCAAAGCGCTGTCTCGCCGATAGGAATACTGCATGTCATATTTTTGTGAGAAATTCTGATAAGGTGATTCCAGTTCCCTTACGGTTCTTCTTTGCCAGCCATACCCTGTCCTTCACTTCAGTGTCCTCAAAATTTTTTAACAAGGATAGCCGGGGACTTGTCAGCATCAGGTTGACCAAGTCGTTGAGCCCGGCTAATGGACTCCAAGGTAATGCCTGGGATTTTTAAGCAGTTGGGCAATATATTGACTACAGTAGTTGAAGTGTTCTCCTTCTTACCTTCAGCAACACCATGTACCAGAAGTATTTTACGTCTAGACCTCATTTCTATGGCATCTCTCTGGCGGGACAACAGTTCAACCTGCAACTGAAGATTCTCAAGGGCTGTCAGAACAAAGGCACGAAATGCGTTGAACTGGTAATTTATGTTTGAGGTTGTACTTGCTGCTGGAACTGCGCTTTTGAGATCCTTTTGGAACTCTGCCATTCTTGAGTTATAGTGCTCATAAAGATCAGCAACAGATTTTTTTAAAGATTCCATTTCACTTTGAGCTTATGAATAGCGATGAAAAAAATGCAGCAATTTTCACAAGTAGCTATAGCTAATATATCAGACTATGATGGCGGGAGTAGGGAAGTTATTGGTTCATTTATCTGTATATATTTAAGTTTTATATAATATAAAAATTGAGAGCAACAAAAGTATATGTGTTATTTATTCTAGTCCTACCCGCGAAAAAAAAGCATATACTGTAGTTTCATCAAAATCCATTCCATAGTTATTGTGACAGAGCAACATATATCCATCCATCCTCACAAAATTTTACATTTATAATATTAGTAGAACATCATTCAATCTTTAGGCAAGGCCTATGTTCAACATGGGGCAAAGGGTAGTTTGTTATAATAATAATTAACACTTATCATTATAAGATGTAACTTAGTAAAATTTTGCGATGAACTATACACTTTGTTTAAATTACCTTTGCTCCTTACAGAAGTAGGTAAACCGCTTCTACCATTATAGACGGATCGTTGATATCCTGCACCACCAGAGTATTGGATATTCTAAAAGCGTAAGGTGTATTTTAATAAATGAAATGTAAAAATGTTTTGAATCTTATAATTACTGCTTTATGATACATACCATCCCTTCACTTTGAGTACTAAAAGCGTTGTCTGATAATAAATCATCTTCACTGTCAGTCATTTTTTCAGTTGTTGCTTCCATTTAACACAAAAATATTTATAACATAATCACGTAACATAATCAATATAAGCAAGTAAACACAAACAGTAAAATATAGTCCAATCCCATGAACTATGACGCTTTTCTAATTTGAATTCTGTAGTCAACGGATAAATCAGGCTTTGAACGTGGTAGTCACAGAGTATATAATCACTCCGTTATAGTAGTTAGAATTAAAATTCATGCCATAGAATACAAAAACAATATAACCATAGAAAATATAGTTTATAGCAGAGAACAGTGTCCTCTTGTATAACAAATAATAAATATTTTAAAATAACAAAAAATGTAATTAATTGGAAAACTGTAACTGAGTTCACAATATTCGATGGAAATGAAAGTTATTACATTATTATATACTACAGTATTGTCAGTGAGAGTAGCACAAATTTGGTTTAAGCCTTTTCAATCCGGAAATTTTGAAGTCAAAGATGCACGTCGCTCTGGTCGCTTTATTACGGACAGAATGGATGCCATTATTGAAAATGTGGAGCAATATCAGCATATCAATAGTTACGATGTAGCTGAAGAACTGAGAATTGACTACAAAACAATTTTGGCGCATTTGAAAAACTGGGTACACAAAACAGCTCGATATTTGGGTACCTCACAAGCTCACTGAAAGAAACCTAAAGAACCGTGTACTCATTTGTGATTCTTTATTACGACGTAATGAAACCAAACCATTTTTGAAGAAGCTGATAACTGACGATAAAAAGTGGATCACGTCCGACAAAAACGTGCGAGAAAGCTCGTGGTCAAAGGCCGGTCAGGCTTCACAGCCTGGGGCTAAACTCGGGTTAACTCGCAACAAGGTCATGCTGTGTGTGTGGTAGGATTGGAAGGACATTATTCATTAAGAGCTTGAAATAAGAGAAGATCTTCATAGAAATAAGGTTTTAGTAAGCTAAAATTAGAAGTAAAATTTGTTTTGGTTACATTAGATACATTGACAAAGACACTAACAAAACAGACTGACAATCACATAAGCTCATGGCTGATAGTTTCAAGTTAGAAATTTACATAATTCTCCAGCACTATTTTTAAAAAACGTAATCTTTTAAAAATTCTGGTGTTTTCGGACGTGGCCAGATCTACGAAGTGTTGGCTTTGGCGGTGGTGATGATGGACGCTAGGTCAGTAGTGTTTTCATTGTCTATTCGCAGTTTTACCTCTTCTAAACCCATTGGTGCTAGATGACGATTCGACACCGTTGTTTTTCGGCCATCTGGGAACCGAATGTATGAAAAGTCAGGATTGCAGCGTATCAATTCAACCTCATTGCTCCCAATTTTCTACCGAAAGATTTTTCGCCTTCAGCGACAAAATAATCGTTCTCCAAACAGTAGAATTCAATTTTTCTACTTGACCGTTACCTTGAGGGTATTAAACTAATCTAGAAAGTGCTAATAACGAAATTGAAGAGTTATCGCTAAGAATTATATCATTGGAAAGAAAACTGGAGGAAAAACAGAAAACAATTATACAACTGAAGAAAATTTGTAGCGGTACAATAAAGAGTAGCAGCATTAAAAAGTCAAAGAAAATCAGTAATAACTTACTTTACATGTTAAATTTAAGCGTAACTGACCTAGAATTAAGTATAAATAATGAAGAACAAGAAAATCTAACAGTCCAGGACTCTACCGGATTTACTACCGGCGCAGAACCTTTCTTCATCTACTCATCCACCAACGCAAAATTTAAATAAGGAGGGAACAGATAATAAAGTAGTACCATATTTAAATACAAATATTAGGAAGTCACGTTTGATAATATTAGGCAGCCAACAGTTGAGTGGTCTATCGTTAAGGTTAACAGAAATTAGGAAATCTTCACGCAATTCCCAATACAGGGGTAGACAGAGGTCGAGTCTAGACAATTAAGTCACTTCGACCCACCTTCCACCGAAGATATTTTCGGGACAACGTGACAGGTGGTGGGCCCGTCGACGTCTTTATGTCCAAGCCAACGATATTCGTACATAAGTTTTTGAAAAACCCATTGGTACGAGCCTACCAACTGGGGACCGAACTCTGGTCTATTGACTCGAAATTCCGACCACCCAATCACTCGTCTATAGTGACTTTTTAAAATTAGGAAATCGGTTAATTGTTATGAGAGTTATGATATATTCTCAATCATCAAACCATTTGCGAGAACAAAAGACATTGTTAGTACTTGCTATACGCTCGACTTAAAAAAAAACGATACATTTGTTGGGCGAAAACGATAAAAACCTAATCTAAAAAAAATGTAATGTTATTTTAATCAATGTCAACTCAAACAGTTATTTAAATTAATATATGTTAAAATAATAGCCTGAAACATTTATGAGCTCAACTATCAAATTGCGGTCCCCACCTTTAAACTTGGCTCGTTTAAATCCAATTCCAAAGGGAGATTCGAAAGCAATTGATGAGCTAAATCATCAGGTATTTAGATGAAATTAAAAACAGTTTAAACCAATTTAATATAACCATAAAAATTGAACAAAACAAATTATTAAAACTTAATTTAATATCTTAAGTAAACATAATTTTATTATTTTTATTTAATTACTACATTTACATTACTTTATTACTAGGTAAATGAATTAAAAGCAACTGTTGATGGCCTAGAAAAAA